>CATIWC010001209.1:7500-12500 GCA_948472305.1 Vicia faba
GGATTGGATTTTGTGCGGGGGGTTGATGGATTTGCCATTGGAATCGTTTGGAACACCCATGGGCATGTTCCGTCTAGGCAGCATGTGGCCTGGCCTGGGCGTGGCCTGGCCTGGGCGTGGCAAGGCCCCAGGCGGACCAGGCAAGGGCCTCCCCCTATATATGTTTGAACTGAAATCCTCACTTTGCCACCAAATTGGTCCCTTTTTCCCTGTAGACATAAATTTCTAGTTTGATGACTTAGACTTCGAATTTTTTCTTGATTTTTTGCATGCTCTTTAAACACAATATAAGAACCCCTCCCACCAAAAATTAGAATTTTTCGACTTCGGATGAATTAATTATGAATTTTCTAAGCGCCGGATTTTCAAGAACGGGAGCGGAGGCAAACGCGCCTTAGGAATGGAATTTCCCGATGATTTTTTGCATGGACATCTCAAATAACACATAGAAGGGATCTGCAAAGTTTCGTAGCGTTTCGATAACGTCTCGATTTATTTTGAATTTTCGTCCGAAACGCGTGTAATTGAGTTTTTTTCAAGGGGCGGAAGCAAACAAACGTCGGGCTACGGAATGAGTTCCGGTCTGGAATTTTTCATGCATTAATCTGCCACCAAATTGAGATGGCATGCCAAGTTTCATGCCATTCGGGCGATCCCTCGATATATTTCGGCTTTTCGCGTGTCGGGCCCCCGTGCGGTTTTTCCGACGGGAGCGGAGGCAAACGCGCCTTAGGGGAATAATCTCCCGATGGATTTTTGCATGCACTTCCCAAATAACACATTGAGAGTGTCCAAGGAGTTTCGTAGCGTTTCGACAAGCCCTCGGTCTACTTTCAATTTCCGACCGGAACGCGTGCGTGTGCGGTTTCTCCATGAACGGGAGCGGAGGCAAACGCGCCTTAGGGGAATAATCTCCCGATGAATTTTTGCATGGAAGTCCCAAATAACACATAGAAGGGATCTGCAAAGTTTCGTAGCGTTTCGACAATTTTGAATTTCCGGCCCGAACGGGCCCCCGTGCGGTTTTTCCGACGGGAGCGGAGGCAAACGCGCCTTAGGGGAATAATCTCCCGATGGATTTTTGCATGCACTTCCCAAATAACACATTGAGAGTGTCCAAGGAGTTTCGTAGCGTTTCGACAAGCCCTCGGTCTACTTTCAATTTCCGACCGGAACGCGTGCGTGTGCGGTTTCTCCATGAACGGGAGCGGAGGCAAACGCGCCTTAGGGGAATAATCTCCCGATGAATTTTTGCATGGAAGTCCCAAATAACACATAGAAGGGATCTGCAAAGTTTCGTAGCGTTTCGACAATTTTGAATTTCCGGCCCGAACGGGCCCCCGTGCGGTTTTTCCGACGGGAGCGGAGGCAAACGCGCCTTAGGGGAATAATCTCCCGATGGATTTTTGCATGCACTTCCCAAATAACACATTGAGAGTGTCCAAGGAGTTTCGTAGCGTTTCGACAAGCCCTCGGTCTACTTTCAATTTCCGACCGGAACGCGTGCGTGTGCGGTTTCTCCATGAACGGGAGCGGAGGCAAACGCGCCTTAGGGGAATAATCTCCCGATGAATTTTTGCATGGAAGTCCCAAATAACACATAGAAGGGATCTGCAAAGTTTCGTAGCGTTTCGACAATTTTGAATTTCCGGCCCGAACGGGCCCCCGTGCGGTTTTTCCGACGGGAGCGGAGGCAAACGCGCCTTAGGGGAATAATCTCCCGATGGATTTTTGCATGCACTTCCCAAATAACACATTGAGAGTGTCCAAGGAGTTTCGTAGCGTTTCGACAAGCCCTCGGTCTACTTTCAATTTCCGACCGGAACGCGTGCGTGTGCGGTTTCTCCATGAACGGGAGCGGAGGCAAACGCGCCTTAGGGGAATAATCTCCCGATGAATTTTTGCATGGAAGTCCCAAATAACACATAGAAGGGATCTGCAAAGTTTCGTAGCGTTTCGACAATTTTGAATTTCCGGCCCGAACGGGCCCCCGTGCGGTTTTTCCGACGGGAGCGGAGGCAAACGCGCCTTAGGGGAATAATCTCCCGATGGATTTTTGCATGCACTTCCCAAATAACACATTGAGAGTGTCCAAGGAGTTTCGTAGCGTTTCGACAAGCCCTCGGTCTACTTTCAATTTCCGACCGGAACGCGTGCGTGTGCGGTTTCTCCATGAACGGGAGCGGAGGCAAACGCGCCTTAGGGGAATAATCTCCCGATGAATTTTTGCATGGAAGTCCCAAATAACACATAGAAGGGATCTGCAAAGTTTCGTAGCGTTTCGACAATTTTGAATTTCCGGCCCGAACGGGCCCCCGTGCGGTTTTTCCGACGGGAGCGGAGGCAAACGCGCCTTAGGGGAATAATCTCCCGATGGATTTTTGCATGCACTTCCCAAATAACACATTGAGAGTGTCCAAGGAGTTTCGTAGCGTTTCGACAAGCCCTCGGTCTACTTTCAATTTCCGACCGGAACGCGTGCGTGTGCGGTTTCTCCATGAACGGGAGCGGAGGCAAACGCGCCTTAGGGGAATAATCTCCCGATGAATTTTTGCATGGAAGTCCCAAATAACACATAGAAGGGATCTGCAAAGTTTCGTAGCGTTTCGACAATTTTGAATTTCCGGCCCGAACGGGCCCCCGTGCGGTTTTTCCGACGGGAGCGGAGGCAAACGCGCCTTAGGGGAATAATCTCCCGATGGATTTTTGCATGCACTTCCCAAATAACACATTGAGAGTGTCCAAGGAGTTTCGTAGCGTTTCGACAAGCCCTCGGTCTACTTTCAATTTCCGACCGGAACGCGTGCGTGTGCGGTTTCTCCATGAACGGGAGCGGAGGCAAACGCGCCTTAGGGGAATAATCTCCCGATGAATTTTTGCATGGAAGTCCCAAATAACACATAGAAGGGATCTGCAAAGTTTCGTAGCGTTTCGACAATTTTGAATTTCCGGCCCGAACGGGCCCCCGTGCGGTTTTTCCGACGGGAGCGGAGGCAAACGCGCCTTAGGGGAATAATCTCCCGATGGATTTTTGCATGCACTTCCCAAATAACACATTGAGAGTGTCCAAGGAGTTTCGTAGCGTTTCGACAAGCCCTCGGTCTACTTTCAATTTCCGACCGGAACGCGTGCGTGTGCGGTTTCTCCAAGGGGCGGAAGCGGAGGCAAACGCGCCTTAGGGGAATAATCTCCCGATGAATTTTTGCATGGAAGTCCCAAATAACACATAGAAGGGATCTGCAAAGTTTCGTAGCGTTTCGACAATCGTAGGCGTTTCGACAATTTTGAATTTCCGCCCGAACGGGCCCCCGTGCGGTTTTTCCGACGGGAGCGGAGGCAAACGCGCCTTAGGGGAATAATCTCCCGATGGATTTTTGCATGCACTTCCCAAATAACCACATTGAGAGTGTCCAAGGAGTTTCGTAGCGTTTCGACAAGCCCTCGTCTACTTTCAATTTCCGACCGGAACGCGTGCGTGTGCGGTTTCTCCATGAACGGGAGCGGAGGCAAACGCGCCTTAGGGGAATAATCTCCCGATGAATTTTTGCATGGAAGTCCAAATAACACATAGAAGGGATCTGCAAAGTTTCGTAGCGTTTCGACAATTTTGAATTTCCGGCCCGAACGGGCCCCCGTGCGGTTTTTCCGACGGGAGCGGAGGCAAACGCGCCTTAGGGGAATAATCTCCGATGGATTTTTGCATGCACTTCCCAAATAACACATTGAGAGTGTCCAAGGAGTTTCGTAGCGTTTCGACAAGCCCTCGGTCTACTTTCAATTTCCGACCGGAACGCGTGCGTGTGCGGTTTCTCCTGAACGGGAGCGGAGGCAAACGCGCCTTAGGGGAATAATCTCCCGATGAATTTTTGCATGGAAGTCCCAAATAACACATAGAAGGGATCTGCAAAGTTTCGTAGCGTTTCGACAATTTTGAATTTCCGGCCCGAACGGGCCCCCGTGCGGTTTTTCCGACGGGAGCGGAGGCAAACGCGCCTTAGGGGAATAATCTCCGATGGATTTTTGCATGCACTTCCCAAATAACACATTGAGAGTGTCCAAGGAGTTTCGTAGCGTTTCGACAAGCCCTCGGTCTACTTTCAATTTCCGACCGGAACGCGTGCGTGTGCGGTTTCTCCATGAACGGGAGCGGAGGCAAACGCGCCTTAGGGGAATAATCTCCGATGAATTTTTGCATGGAAGTCCCAAATAACACATAGAAGGGATCTGCAAAGTTTCGTAGCGTTTCGACAATTTGAATTTCCGGCCCGAACGGGCCCCCGTGCGGTTTTTCCGACGGGAGCGGAGGCAAACGCGCCTTAGGGGAATAATCTCCCGATGGATTTTTGCATGCACTTCCCAAATAACACATTGAGAGTGTCCAAGGAGTTTCGTAGCGTTTCGACAAGCCCTCGGTCTACTTTCAATTTCCGACCGGAACGCGTGCGTGTGCGGTTTCTCCAAGGGGCGGAAGCGGAGGCAAACGCGCCTTAGGGGAATAATCTCCCGATGAATTTTTGCATGGAAGTCCAAATAACACATAGAAGGGATCTGCAAAGTTTCGTAGCGTTTCGACAATTTTGAATTTCCGGCCCGAACGGGCCCCCGTGCGGTTTTCCGACGGGAGCGGAGGCAAACGCGCCTTAGGGGAATAATCTCCCGATGGATTTTTGCATGCACTTCCCAAATAACACATTGAGAGTGTCCAAGGAGTTTCGTAGCGTTTCGACAAGCCCTCGGTCTACTTTCAATTTCCGACCGGAACGCGTGCGTGTGCGGTTTCTCCATGAACGGAGCGGAGGCAAACGCGCCTTAGGGGAATAATCTCCCGATGAATTTTTGCATGGAAGTCCCAAATAACACATAGAAGGGATCTGCAAAGTTTCGTAGCGTTTCGACAATTTGAATTTCCGGCCCGAACGGGCCCCCGTGCGGTTTTCCGACGGGAGCGGAGGCAACGCGCCTTAGGGGAATAATCTCCCGATGGATTTTGCATGCACTTC
>CATIWC010001209.1:30000-32500 GCA_948472305.1 Vicia faba
CGGAGGCAAACGCGCCTTAGGGGAATAATCTCCCGATGGATTTTTGCATGCACTTCCCAAATAACACATTGAGAGTGTCCAAGGAGTTTCGTAGCGTTTCGACAAGCCCTCGGTCTACTTTCAATTTCCGACCGGAACGCGTGCGTGTGCGGTTTCTCCATGAACGGGAGCGGAGGCAAACGCGCCTTAGGGGAATAATCTCCCGATGAATTTTTGCATGGAAGTCCCAAATAACACATAGAAGGGATCTGCAAAGTTTCGTAGCGTTTCGACAATTTTGAATTTCCGGCCCGAACGGGCCCCCGTGCGGTTTTTCCGACGGGAGCGGAGGCAAACGCGCCTTAGGGGAATAATCTCCCGATGGATTTTTGCATGCACTTCCCAAATAACACATTGAGAGTGTCCAAGGAGTTTCGTAGCGTTTCGACAAGCCCTCGGTCTACTTTCAATTTCCGACCGGAACGCGTGCGTGTGCGGTTTCTCCATGAACGGGAGCGGAGGCAAACGCGCCTTAGGGGAATAATCTCCCGATGAATTTTTGCATGGAAGTCCCAAATAACACATAGAAGGGATCTGCAAAGTTTCGTAGCGTTTCGACAATTTTGAATTTCCGGCCCGAACGGGCCCCCGTGCGGTTTTTCCGACGGGAGCGGAGGCAAACGCGCCTTAGGGGAATAATCTCCCGATGGATTTTTGCATGCACTTCCCAAATAACACATTGAGAGTGTCCAAGGAGTTTCGTAGCGTTTCGACAAGCCCTCGGTCTACTTTCAATTTCCGACCGGAACGCGTGCGTGTGCGGTTTCTCCATGAACGGGAGCGGAGGCAAACGCGCCTTAGGGGAATAATCTCCCGATGAATTTTTGCATGGAAGTCCCAAATAACACATAGAAGGGATCTGCAAAGTTTCGTAGCGTTTCGACAATTTTGAATTTCCGGCCCGAACGGGCCCCCGTGCGGTTTTTCCGACGGGAGCGGAGGCAAACGCGCCTTAGGGGAATAATCTCCCGATGGATTTTTGCATGCACTTCCCAAATAACACATTGAGAGTGTCCAAGGAGTTTCGTAGCGTTTCGACAAGCCCTCGGTCTACTTTCAATTTCCGACCGGAACGCGTGCGTGTGCGGTTTCTCCATGAACGGGAGCGGAGGCAAACGCGCCTTAGGGGAATAATCTCCCGATGAATTTTTGCATGGAAGTCCCAAATAACACATAGAAGGGATCTGCAAAGTTTCGTAGCGTTTCGACAATTTTGAATTTCCGGCCCGAACGGGCCCCCGTGCGGTTTTTCCGACGGGAGCGGAGGCAAACGCGCCTTAGGGGAATAATCTCCCGATGGATTTTTGCATGCACTTCCCAAATAACACATTGAGAGTGTCCAAGGAGTTTCGTAGCGTTTCGACAAGCCCTCGGTCTACTTTCAATTTCCGACCGGAACGCGTGCGTGTGCGGTTTCTCCATGAACGGGAGCGGAGGCAAACGCGCCTTAGGGGAATAATCTCCCGATGAATTTTTGCATGGAAGTCCCAAATAACACATAGAAGGGATCTGCAAAGTTTCGTAGCGTTTCGACAATTTTGAATTTCCGGCCCGAACGGGCCCCCGTGCGGTTTTTCCGACGGGAGCGGAGGCAAACGCGCCTTAGGGGAATAATCTCCCGATGGATTTTTGCATGCACTTCCCAAATAACACATTGAGAGTGTCCAAGGAGTTTCGTAGCGTTTCGACAAGCCCTCGGTCTACTTTCAATTTCCGACCGGAACGCGTGCGTGTGCGGTTTCTCCAAGGGGCGGAAGCGGAGGCAAACGCGCCTTAGGGGAATAATCTCCCGATGAATTTTTGCATGGAAGTCCCAAATAACACATAGAAGGGATCTGCAAAGTTTCGTAGCGTTTCGACAATTTTGAATTTCCGGCCCGAACGGGCCCCCGTGCGGTTTTTCCGACGGGAGCGGAGGCAAACGCGCCTTAGGGGAATAATCTCCCGATGGATTTTTGCATGCACTTCCCAAATAACACATTGAGAGTGTCCAAGGAGTTTCGTAGCGTTTCGACAAGCCCTCGGTCTACTTTCAATTTCCGACCGGAACGCGTGCGTGTGCGGTTTCTCCATGAACGGGAGCGGAGGCAAACGCGCCTTAGGGGAATAATCTCCCGATGAATTTTTGCATGGAAGTCCCAAATAACACATAGAAGGGATCTGCAAAGTTTCGTAGCGTTTCGACAATTTTGAATTTCCGGCCCGAACGGGCCCCCGTGCGGTTTTTCCGACGGGAGCGGAGGCAAACGCGCCTTAGGGGAATAATCTCCCGATGGATTTTTGCATGCACTTCCCAAATAACACATTGAGAGTGTCCAAGGAGTTTCGTAGCGTTTCGACAAGCCCTCGGTCTACTTTCAATTTCCGACCGGAACGCGTGCGTGTGCGGTTTCTCCATGAACGGGAGCGGAGGCAAACGCGCCTTAGGGGAATAATCTCCCGATGAATTTTTGCATGGAAG
>CATIWC010001209.1:62500-67500 GCA_948472305.1 Vicia faba
TGGAACACCCATGGGCATGTTCCGTCTAGGCAGCATGTGGCCTGGCCTGGGCGTGGCCTGGCCTGGGCGTGGCAAGGCCCCAGGCGGACCAGGCAAGGGCCTCCCCCTATATATGTTTGAACTGAAATCCTCACTTTGCCACCAAATTGGTCCCTTTTTCCCTGTAGACATAAATTTCTAGTTTGATGACTTAGACTTCGAATTTTTTCTTGATTTTTTGCATGCTCTTTAAACACAATATAAGAACCCCTCCCACCAAAAATTAGAATTTTTCGACTTCGGATGAATTAATTATGAATTTTCTAAGCGCCGGATTTTCAAGAACGGGAGCGGAGGCAAACGCGCCTTAGGAATGGAATTTCCCGATGATTTTTTGCATGGACATCTCAAATAACACATAGAAGGGATCTGCAAAGTTTCGTAGCGTTTCGATAACGTCTCGATTTATTTTGAATTTTCGTCCGAAACGCGTGTAATTGAGTTTTTTTCAAGGGGCGGAAGCAAACAAACGTCGGGCTACGGAATGAGTTCCGGTCTGGAATTTTTCATGCATTAATCTGCCACCAAATTGAGATGGCATGCCAAGTTTCATGCCATTCGGGCGATCCCTCGATATATTTCGGCTTTTCGCGTGTCGGGCCCCCGTGCGGTTTTTCCGACGGGAGCGGAGGCAAACGCGCCTTAGGGGAATAATCTCCCGATGGATTTTTGCATGCACTTCCCAAATAACACATTGAGAGTGTCCAAGGAGTTTCGTAGCGTTTCGACAAGCCCTCGGTCTACTTTCAATTTCCGACCGGAACGCGTGCGTGTGCGGTTTCTCCATGAACGGGAGCGGAGGCAAACGCGCCTTAGGGGAATAATCTCCCGATGAATTTTTGCATGGAAGTCCCAAATAACACATAGAAGGGATCTGCAAAGTTTCGTAGCGTTTCGACAATTTTGAATTTCCGGCCCGAACGGGCCCCCGTGCGGTTTTTCCGACGGGAGCGGAGGCAAACGCGCCTTAGGGGAATAATCTCCCGATGGATTTTTGCATGCACTTCCCAAATAACACATTGAGAGTGTCCAAGGAGTTTCGTAGCGTTTCGACAAGCCCTCGGTCTACTTTCAATTTCCGACCGGAACGCGTGCGTGTGCGGTTTCTCCATGAACGGGAGCGGAGGCAAACGCGCCTTAGGGGAATAATCTCCCGATGAATTTTTGCATGGAAGTCCCAAATAACACATAGAAGGGATCTGCAAAGTTTCGTAGCGTTTCGACAATTTTGAATTTCCGGCCCGAACGGGCCCCCGTGCGGTTTTTCCGACGGGAGCGGAGGCAAACGCGCCTTAGGGGAATAATCTCCCGATGGATTTTTGCATGCACTTCCCAAATAACACATTGAGAGTGTCCAAGGAGTTTCGTAGCGTTTCGACAAGCCCTCGGTCTACTTTCAATTTCCGACCGGAACGCGTGCGTGTGCGGTTTCTCCATGAACGGGAGCGGAGGCAAACGCGCCTTAGGGGAATAATCTCCCGATGAATTTTTGCATGGAAGTCCCAAATAACACATAGAAGGGATCTGCAAAGTTTCGTAGCGTTTCGACAATTTTGAATTTCCGGCCCGAACGGGCCCCCGTGCGGTTTTTCCGACGGGAGCGGAGGCAAACGCGCCTTAGGGGAATAATCTCCCGATGGATTTTTGCATGCACTTCCCAAATAACACATTGAGAGTGTCCAAGGAGTTTCGTAGCGTTTCGACAAGCCCTCGGTCTACTTTCAATTTCCGACCGGAACGCGTGCGTGTGCGGTTTCTCCATGAACGGGAGCGGAGGCAAACGCGCCTTAGGGGAATAATCTCCCGATGAATTTTTGCATGGAAGTCCCAAATAACACATAGAAGGGATCTGCAAAGTTTCGTAGCGTTTCGACAATTTGAATTTCCGGCCCGAACGGGCCCCCGTGCGGTTTTTCCGACGGGAGCGGAGGCAAACGCGCCTTAGGGGAATAATCTCCCGATGGATTTTTGCATGCACTTCCCAAATAACACATTGAGAGTGTCCAAGGAGTTTCGTAGCGTTTCGACAAGCCCTCGGTCTACTTTCAATTTCCGACCGGAACGCGTGCGTGTGCGGTTTCTCCATGAACGGGAGCGGAGGCAACGCGCCTTAGGGGAATAATCTCCCGATGAATTTTTGCATTGAAGTCCCAAATAACACATAGAAGGGATCTGCAAAGTTTCGTAGCGTTTCGACAATTTTGAATTTCCGGCCCGAACGGGCCCCCGTGCGGTTTTTCCGACGGGAGCGGAGGCAAACGCGCCTTAGGGGAATAATCTCCCGATGGATTTTTGCATGCACTTCCCAAATAACACATTGAGAGTGTCCAAGGAGTTTCGTAGCGTTTCGACAAGCCCTCGGTCTACTTTCAATTTCCGACCGGAACGCGTGCGTGTGCGGTTTCTCCATGAACGGGAGCGGAGGCAAACGCGCCTTAGGGGAATAATCTCCCGATGAATTTTTTGCATGGAAGTCCCAAATAACACATAGAAGGGATCTGCAAAGTTTCGTAGCGTTTCGACAATTTTGAATTTCCGGCCCGAACGGGCCCCCGTGCGGTTTTTCCGACGGGAGCGAGGCAAACGCGCCTTAGGGGAATAATCTCCCGATGGATTTTTGCATGCACTTCCCAAATAACACATTGAGAGTGTCCAAGGAGTTTCGTAGCGTTTCGACAAGCCCTCGGTCTACTTTCAATTTCCGACCGGAACGCGTGCGTGTGCGGTTTCTCCATGAACGGGAGCGGAGGCAAACGCGCCTTAGGGGAATAATCTCCCGATGAATTTTTGCATGGAAGTCCCAAATAACACATAGAAGGGATCTGCAAAGTTTCGTAGCGTTTCGACAAATTTGAATTTCCGGCCCGAACGGGCCCCCGTGCGGTTTTTCCGACGGGAGCGGAGGCAAACGCGCCTTAGGGGAATAATCTCCCGATGGATTTTTGCATGCACTTCCCAAATAACACATTGAGAGTGTCCAAGGAGTTTCGTAGCGTTTCGAGTCTACTTTCAATTTCCGACCGAACGCGTGCGTGTGCGGTTTCTCCATGAACGGGAGCGGAGGCAAACGCGCCTTAGGGGAATAATCTCCCGATGAATTTTTGCATGGAAGTCCCAAATAACACATAGAAGGGATCTGCAAAGTTTCGTAGCGTTTCGACAATTTTGAATTTCCGGCCCGAACGGGCCCCCGTGCGGTTTTTCCGACGGGAGGCGGAGGCAAACGCGCCTTAGGGGAATAATCTCCCGATGGATTTTTGCATGCACTTCCCAAATAACACATTGAGAGTGTCCAAGGAGTTTCGTAGCGTTTCGACAAGCCCTCGGTCTACTTTCAATTTCCGACCGGAACGCGTGCGTGTGCGGTTTCTCCATGAACGGGAGCGGAGGCAAACGCGCCTTAGGGGAATAATCTCCCGATGAATTTTTGCATGGAAGTCCCAAATAACACATAGAAGGGATCTGCAAAGTTTCGTAGCGTTTCGACAATTTTGAATTTCCGGCCCGAACGGGCCCCCGTGCGGTTTTTCCGACGGGAGCGGAGGCAAACGCGCCTTAGGGGAATAATCTCCCGATGGATTTTTGCATGCACTTCCCAAATAACACATTGAGAGTGTCCAAGGAGTTTCGTAGCGTTTCGACAAGCCCTCGGTCTACTTTCAATTTCCGACCGGAACGCGTGCGTGTGCGGTTTCTCCATGAACGGGAGCGGAGGCAAACGCGCCTTAGGGGAATAATCTCCCGATGAATTTTTGCATGGAAGTCCCAAATAACACATAGAAGGGATCTGCAAAGTTTCGTAGCGTTTCGACAATTTTGAATTTCCGGCCCGAACGGGCCCCCCGTGCGGTTTTTTCCGACGGGAGCGGAGGCAAACGCGCCTTAGGGGAATAATCTCCCGATGGATTTTTGCATGCACTTCCCAAATAACACATTGAGAGTGTCCAAGGAGTTTCGTAGCGTTTCGACAAGCCCTCGGTCTACTTTCAATTTCCGACCGGAACGCGTGCGTGTGCGGTTTCTCCATGAACGGGAGCGGAGCAAACGCGCCTTAGGGGAATAATCTCCCGATGAATTTTTGCAATGGAAGTCCCAAATAACACATAGAAGGGATCTGCAAAGTTTCGTAGCGTTTCGACAATTTTGAATTTCCGGCCCGAACGGGCCCCCGTGCGGTTTTTCCGACGGGAGCGGAGGCAAACGCGCCTTAGGGGAATAATCTCCCGATGGATTTTTGCATGCACTTCCCAAATAACACATTGAGAGTGTCCAAGGAGTTTCGTAGCGTTTCGACAAGCCCTCGGTCTACTTTCAATTTCCGACCGGAACGCGTGCGTGTGCGGTTTCTCCATGAACGGGAGCGGAGGCAAACGCGCCTTAGGGGAATAATCTCCCGATGAATTTTTGCATGGAAGTCCCAAATAACACATAGAAGGGATCTGCAAAGTTTCGTAGCGTTTCGACAATTTTGAATTTCCGGCCCGAACGGGCCCCCGTGCGGTTTTTCCGACGGGAGCGGAGGCAAACGCGCCTTAGGGGAATAATCTCCCGATGGATTTTTGCATGCACTTCCCAAATAACACATTGAGAGTGTCCAAGGAGTTTCGTAGCGTTTCGACAAGCCCTCGGTCTACTTTCAATTTCCGACCGGAACGCGTGCGTGTGCGGTTTCTCCATGAACGGGAGCGGAGGCAAACGCGCCTTAGGGGAATAATCTCCCGATGAATTTTTGCATGGAAGTCCCAAATAACACATAGAAGGGATCTGCAAAGTTTCGTAGCGTTTCGACAATTTTGAATTTCCGGCCCGAACGGGCCCCCCGTGCGGTTTTTCCGACGGGAGCGGAGGCAAACGCGCCTTAGGGGAATAATCTCCCGATGGATTTTTGCATGCACTTCCCAAATAACACATTGAGAGTGTCCAAGGAGTTTCGTAGCGTTTCGACAAGCCCTCGGTCTACT
>CATIWC010001209.1:87500-90000 GCA_948472305.1 Vicia faba
CGTGACCACGACCGTCGCACCGCGCACCCCGATAAAATTTTGATCTTCGACCAACGGACGATTCGATGACGGGAACGCCAAAATTTGACATGATTTTGCGGCAAAACTTCGATCGCAACTCCCATGCCCCGCCGCCCGAACGTCCGTGACCAGGTCCGGACGAGCCACTCGGCCGGGCACGGGCACCGCAAAATTTTAGCAAATTTTTTTCTTCGCCCAAAGAACGATTCGATGGTTGGAATGCCAATATTTTATTGGGTTGTGCGGCAAAACTTCGATCGCAACTTCGATTCCGTCGACGGGACCATCCGTGGCATGCCACGGACCTTCCGTGTGGCCGGCACGGGCACGCAAAATCCAGCCAAATTTTGAATTTTTTTTATCAAGAACGCTCGATTCGATGATGAAAATTCGATATTTGGATTGGATTTTGTGCGGGGGGTTGATGGATTTGCCATTGGAATCGTTTGGAACACCCATGGGCATGTTCCGTCTAGGCAGCATGTGGCCTGGCCTGGGCGTGGCCTGGCCTGGGCGTGGCAAGGCCCCAGGCGGACCAGGCAAGGGCCTCCCCCTATATATGTTTGAACTGAAATCCTCACTTTGCCACCAAATTGGTCCCTTTTTCCCTGTAGACATAAATTTCTAGTTTGATGACTTAGACTTCGAATTTTTTCTTGATTTTTTGCATGCTCTTTAAACACAATATAAGAACCCCTCCCACCAAAAATTAGAATTTTTCGACTTCGGATGAATTAATTATGAATTTTCTAAGCGCCGGATTTTCAAGAACGGGAGCGGAGGCAAACGCGCCTTAGGAATGGAATTTCCCGATGATTTTTTGCATGGACATCTCAAATAACACATAGAAGGGATCTGCAAAGTTTCGTAGCGTTTCGATAACGTCTCGATTTATTTTGAATTTTCGTCCGAAACGCGTGTAATTGAGTTTTTTTCAAGGGGCGGAAGCAAACAAACGTCGGGCTACGGAATGAGTTCCGGTCTGGAATTTTTCATGCATTAATCTGCCACCAAATTGAGATGGCATGCCAAGTTTCATGCCATTCGGGCGATCCCTCGATATATTTCGGCTTTTCGCGTGTCGGGCCCCCGTGCGGTTTTTCCGACGGGAGCGGAGGCAAACGCAACGGGCCCCCGTGCGGTTTTTCCGACGGGAGCGGAGGCAAACGCGCCTTAGGGGAATAATCTCCCGATGGATTTTTGCATGCACTTCCCAAATAACACATTGAGAGTGTCCAAGGAGTTTCGTAGCGTTTCGACAAGCCCTCGGTCTACTTTCAATTTCCGACCGGAACGCGTGCGTGTGCGGTTTCTCCATGAACGGGAGCGGAGGCAAACGCGCCTTAGGGGAATAATCTCCCGATGAATTTTTGCATGGAAGTCCCAAATAACACATAGAAGGGATCTGCAAAGTTTCGTAGCGTTTCGACAATTTTGAATTTCCGGCCCGAACGGGCCCCCGTGCGGTTTTTCCGACGGGAGCGGAGGCAAACGCGCCTTAGGGGAATAATCTCCCGATGGATTTTTGCATGCACTTCCCAAATAACACATTGAGAGTGTCCAAGGAGTTTCGTAGCGTTTCGACAAGCCCTCGGTCTACTTTCAATTTCCGACCGGAACGCGTGCGTGTGCGGTTTCTCCATGAACGGGAGCGGAGGCAAACGCGCCTTAGGGGAATAATCTCCCGATGAATTTTTGCATGGAAGTCCCAAATAACACATAGAAGGGATCTGCAAAGTTTCGTAGCGTTTCGACAATTTTGAATTTCCGGCCCGAACGGGCCCCCGTGCGGTTTTTCCGACGGGAGCGGAGGCAAACGCGCCTTAGGGGAATAATCTCCCGATGGATTTTTGCATGCACTTCCCAAATAACACATTGAGAGTGTCCAAGGAGTTTCGTAGCGTTTCGACAAGCCCTCGGTCTACTTTCAATTTCCGACCGGAACGCGTGCGTGTGCGGTTTCTCCATGAACGGGAGCGGAGGCAAACGCGCCTTAGGGGAATAATCTCCCGATGAATTTTTGCATGGAAGTCCCAAATAACACATAGAAGGGATCTGCAAAGTTTCGTAGCGTTTCGACAATTTTGAATTTCCGGCCCGAACGGGCCCCCGTGCGGTTTTTCCGACGGGAGCGGAGGCAAACGCGCCTTAGGGGAATAATCTCCCGATGGATTTTTGCATGCACTTCCCAAATAACACATTGAGAGTGTCCAAGGAGTTTCGTAGCGTTTCGACAAGCCCTCGGTCTACTTTCAATTTCCGACCGGAACGCGTGCGTGTGCGGTTTCTCCATGAACGGGAGCGGAGGCAAACGCGCCTTAGGGGAATAATCTCCCGATGAATTTTTGCATGGAAGTCCCAAATAACACATAGAAGGGATCTGCAAAGTTTCGTAGCGTTTCGACAATTTTGAATTTCCGGCCCGAACGGGCCCCCGTGCGGTTTTTCCGACGGGAGCGGAGGCAAACGCGCCTTAGGG
>CATIWC010001209.1:130000-132500 GCA_948472305.1 Vicia faba
GTGTGCGGTTTCTCCATGAACGGGAGCGGAGGCAAACGCGCCTTAGGGGAATAATCTCCCGATGAATTTTTGCATGGAAGTCCCAAATAACACATAGAAGGGATCTGCAAAGTTTCGTAGCGTTTCGACAATTTTGAATTTCCGGCCCGAACGGGCCCCCGTGCGGTTTTTCCGACGGGAGCGGAGGCAAACGCGCCTTAGGGGAATAATCTCCCGATGGATTTTTGCATGCACTTCCCAAATAACACATTGAGAGTGTCCAAGGAGTTTCGTAGCGTTTCGACAAGCCCTCGGTCTACTTTCAATTTCCGACCGGAACGCGTGCGTGTGCGGTTTCTCCATGAACGGGAGCGGAGGCAAACGCGCCTTAGGGGAATAATCTCCGATGAATTTTTGCATGGAAGTCCCAAATAACACATAGAAGGGATCTGCAAAGTTTCGTAGCGTTTCGACAATTTTGAATTTCCGGCCCGAACGGGCCCCCGTGCGGTTTTTTCCGACGGGAGCGGAGGCAAAGCGCGCCTTAGGGGAATAATCTCCCGATGGATTTTTGCATGCAACTTCCCAAATAACACATTGAGAGTGTCCAAGGAGTTTCGTAGCGTTTCGACAAGCCCTCGGTCTACTTTCAATTTCCGACCGGAACGCGTGCGGTGTGCGGTTTCTCCATGAACGGGAGCGGAGGCAAACGCGCCTTAGGGGAATAATCTCCCGATGATTTTTGCATGGAAGTCCCAAATAACACATAGAAGGGATCTGCAAAGTTTCGTAGCGTTTCGACAATTTTGAATTTCCGGCCCGAACGGGCCCCCGGTGCGGTTTTTCCCGACGGGAGCGGAGGCAAAACGCGCCTTAGGGGAATAATCTCCCGATGGATTTTTTGCATGCACTTCCCAAATAACACATTGAGAGTGTCCAAGGAGTTTCGTAGCGTTTCGACAAGCCCTCGGTCTACTTTCAATTTCCGACCGGAACGCGTGCGTGTGCGGTTTCTCCATGAACGGGAGCGGAGGCAAACGCGCCTTAGGGGAATAATCTCCCGATGAATTTTTGCATGGAAGTCCCAAATAACACATAGAAGGGATCTGCAAAGTTTCGTAGCGTTTCGACAATTTTGAATTTCCGGCCCGAACGGGCCCCCGTGCGGTTTTTCCGACGGGAGCGGAGGCAAACGCGCCTTAGGGGAATAATCTCCCGATGGATTTTTGCATGCACTTCCCAAATAACACATTGAGAGTGTCCAAGGAGTTTCGTAGCGTTTCGACAAGCCCTCGGTCTACTTTCAATTTCCGACCGGAACGCGTGCGTGTGCGGTTTCTCCATGAACGGGAGCGGAGGCAAACGCGCCTTAGGGGAATAATCTCCCGATGAATTTTTGCATGGAAGTCCCAAATAACACATAGAAGGGATCTGCAAAGTTTCGTAGCGTTTCGACAATTTTGAATTTCCGGCCCGAACGGGCCCCCGTGCGGTTTTTCCGACGGGAGCGGAGGCAAACGCGCCTTAGGGGAATAATCTCCCGATGGATTTTTGCATGCACTTCCCAAATAACACATTGAGAGTGTCCAAGGAGTTTCGTAGCGTTTCGACAAGCCCTCGGTCTACTTTCAATTTCCGACCGGAACGCGTGCGTGTGTCGGTTTCTCCATGAACGGGAGCGGAGGCAAACGCGCCTTAGGGGAATAATCTCCCGATGAATTTTTGCATGGAAGTCCCAAATAACACATAGAAGGGATCTGCAAAGTTTCGTAGCGTTTCGACAATTTTGAATTTCCGGCCCGAACGGGCCCCCGTGCGGTTTTTCCGACGGGAGCGGAGGCAAACGCGCCTTAGGGGAATAATCTCCCGATGGATTTTTGCATGCACTTCCCAAATAACACATTGAGAGTGTCCAAGGAGTTTCGTAGCGTTTCGACAAGCCCTCGGTCCTACTTTCAATTTCCGACCGGAACGCGTGCGTGTGCGGTTTCTCCATGAACGGGAGCGGAGGCAAACGCGCCTTAGGGGAATAATCTCCCGATGAATTTTTGCATGGAAGTCCCAAATAACACATAGAAGGGATCTGCAAAAGTTTCGTAGCGTTTCGACAATTTTGAATTTCCGGCCCGAACGGGCCCCCGTGCGGTTTTTCCGACGGGAGCGGAGGCAAACGCGCCTTAGGGGAAATAATCTCCCGATGGATTTTTGCATGCACTTCCCAAATAACACATTGAGAGTGTCCAAGGAGTTTCGTAGCGTTTCGACAAGCCCTCGGTCTACTTTCAATTTCCGACCGGAACGCGTGCGTGTGCGGTTTCTCCATGAACGGAGCGGAGGCAAACGCGCCTTAGGGGAATAATCTCCGATGAATTTTTGCATGGAAGTCCCAAATAACACATAGAAGGGATCTGCAAAGTTTCGTAGCGTTTCGACAATTTTGAATTTCCGGCCCGAACGGGCCCCCGTGCGGTTTTTCCGACGGGAGCGGAGGCAAACGCGCCTTAGGGGAATAATCTCCCGA
>CATIWC010001210.1:0-44492 GCA_948472305.1 Vicia faba
TATAAATTAATAACACATATTTTTTTATATATTGGTAATAATTATATTTAAATGATCAAGCTAGATTTTATTTTTATTCACAATATTCACATTATATTATGGTATAATATATGTAAAAAATTACAAAAAGATTGTTTCTTCTCCGTCACCAAATTTTAGGTTTCTTCATCACGAAGTAACTAAGTTAAAAGCCTATAAATTAATGAAACATATTTTTTATATATTGGTAATAACTAAAATAAATGACCAAGCTCGGAATTATTTCTATTCACCATATTCACCTTAGATTATGGCAAAATATATGTAAAACATTTAAATACTTTTCTTCTTCTTTATCACAAAATTTTAAGTTTCTTTATCACTAAAAAACTATGGTAAAAGACTATAAATTAATGTCACATATTTTTTATATATTGGTAATAATTAAAATTAAATAATAAAGCTCAAAATTATTTTTATTTACCATATTCAAATTATATTAAGGTATAATATATGTAAAACCTTTCAAAAGATTGCCTCTTATCCGTCACCAAATTTTAGGTTTCTTCATCACTAAGTAACTAAGTAAAAGTCTTTAAATTAATGATGCATATTTGATATATATTGGTTATAGTTAAAATTAAATGATCAAGCTCGATATTATTTTTATTCACCATATTTATGATGTAATATGGTGTAAATAAGATAAAAACTTTCAATATTTTTCTTCTTCTTTATCACCAAATCTTAGGTTTCTTCATTACTAAGAAACTAAGTTAAATGACTATAAATTAATGACACTTGTTTTATATATACTGGTAATAATTAAAGTTAAATGATATAGCTCGATATTATTTTTATTTACTATATTCACATTATATTATGATATAATATATGTAAAATATTTACAAAAGGTTTTCTTCTTCTCCGTCACAAAATTTTAGGTTTCTTCATCACTAAGGAACTGAGTTAAAAGTCTTTAAATTAATGATGCATATTTGATGTATATTTGTTATAAATAAAATTAAATGATCAAGTTAGATAATATTTTTATGCACCATATTTATAATGTAATATGGTGTAATAGAAGTAAAAACTTTCAATATTCTTCTTCTTTTTTATCACCAAATTTTAGGTTTCTTCATCAGTAAGAAACCAAATTAAAAGACTATAAATTAATGACACATATTTTTTATATATTGGTAATAATTAAATTTAAATGATCAAGCTAGATTTTATTTTTATTCACCATATTCACATTATATTATGGTATAATATATGTAAAAAAATTTAAAAGATTGTTTCTTCTCCGTCACCAATTTTAGGGTTCTTCATCACTAAGTAACTAAGTTAAAAGACAATAAATTAATGAAACATATTTTTTATATATTGGTAATAACTAAAAATAAATGATCAAGCTCGGAATTTTTTCTATTCACCATACTCACCTTAGATTATGGAAAAATATATGTAAAACATTTAAATACTTTTCTTCTTCTCCATCACAAAATATATGGTTTCTTCATAACTAATAAACTAAGTTAAAATACTATAAATTAATGACACATATTTTAGATATATTGGTAATAATGAAAATTAAATAATAAAGCTCAATATTATTTTTATTTATCATATTCACGTTATATTACGACATAATATATGTAAAACATTTCAATATGTTGCATCTTCTCCATCATGAAATTTTAGGTTTCTTCAATACTATGAAACTAAGTTAAATGACTATAAATTAATGACACGTATTTTATATATATTGGTAATAATTAAAGTTAAATGATCTAGATCGATATTATTTTTATTCACCATGTTTATAATGTAATATGGTGTAATAGAGGTAAAAACTTTCAATATTTTTCTTCTTCTTTATCGCAAAATTTTAGGTTTCTTCATCACTAAGAAACTATGTTAAAAGACTATAAATTAATGACACATATTTTTTATATATTGGTAATAATTAAAACTAAATGATAAAGCTCGATATTATTTTTATTTACCATATTCACATTATATTATGGTATAATATATGTAAAACCTTTCAAAAGATTGCCTCTTATCCGTCACCAAATTTTAGGTTTCTTCGTCACTAAGTAACTAAGTTAAAAGTCTTTAAATTAATGATGCATATTAGATATATATTGTTTATAGTTAAAATTAAATGATCAAGCTCGATATTATTTTTATTCACCATATTTATGATGTAATATGGTGTAAATAAGATAAAAACTTTCAAAAATTTTCTTCTTCTTTATCACCAAATCTTAGGTTTCTTCATTACTAAGAAACAAAGTTAAATGACTATAAATTAATGACACGTGTTTTATATATACTGGTAATAATTAAAGTTAAATGATATAGCTCGATATTATTTTTATTTACTTTATTCACATTATATTATGATATAATATATGTAAAATATTTACAAGGTTTTCTTCTTCTCCGTCACAAAATTTTAGGTTTCTTCATCACTAAGGAACTAAGTTAAAAGTCTTTAAATTAATGATGCATATTTGATGTATATTTGTTATAAATAAAATTAAATGATCAAGTTAGATAATATTTTTATGCACCATATTTATAATGTAATATGGTGTAATAGAAGTAAAAACTTTCAATATTCTTCTTCTTTTTTATCACCAAATTTTAGGTTTCTTCATCAGTAAGAAACCAAGTTCAAAGACTATAAATTAATGACACATATTTTTTATATATTGGTAATAATTAAATTTAAATGATCAAGCTAGATTTTATTTTTATTCACCATATTTAAATTATATTATGGTCTAATATATGTAAAAAATTACAAAAGATTGTTTCTTCTCCGTCACTAAATTTTACGTTTCTTCATCACTAAGTAACTAAGTTAAAAGACTATAAATTAATGAAACATATTTTTTATATATTGGTAATAACTAAAAATAAATGATCAAGCTCGGATTATTTCTATTCACCATATTCACCTTAGATTATGGCAAAATATATGTAAAACATTTAAATATTTTTCTTCTTCTCCATCACAAAATTTTAGGTTTCTTCATTACTAATAAACTAAGTTAAAATACTATAAATAAATGACACATATTTTAGATATATTGGTAATAATGAAAATTAAATAATAAAGCTCAATATTATTTTTTTTACCATATTCACATTATATTATGGCATAATATATGTCAAACATTTCAATATGTTGCATTTTCTCCATCATGAAATTCAAGGTTTCTTCATTACTAAGAAACTAAGTTAAATGACTATAAATTAATGACACGTATTTTATATATATTGGTAATAATTAAAGTTAAATGATCTAGATCGATATTATTTTTATTCACCATGTTTATAATGTAATATGGTGTAATAGAGGTAAAAACTTTCAATATTTTCCTTCTTCTTTATCGCAAAATTTTAGGTTTCTTCATCACTAAGAAACTATGTTAAAAGACTATAAATTAATGACACATATTTTTTATATATTGGTAATAATTAAAACTAAATGATAAAGCTCGATATTATTTTTATTTACCATATTCACATTATATTATGGTATAATATATGTAAAACATTTCAGAAGATTGCCTCTTATCCGTCACCAAATTTAGGTTTCTTTGTCACTAAGTAACTAAGTTAAAAGTCTTTAAATTACTGATGCATATTTGATATATATTGGTTGTAGTTAAAATTAAATTATCAAGCTCGATATTGCTTTTATTCACCATATTTATGATGTAATATGGTGTAAATAAGATAAAAACATTAAATATTTTTCTTCTTCTTTATCACCAAATTTGAGATTTCTCCATTACTAAGAAACTAAGTTAGATGACTATAAATTAATGACACGTGTTATATATATACTGGTAATAATTAAAGTTAAATGATATAGCTCGATATTATTTTTATTTACTATATTCACATTATATTATGATATAATATATGTAAAATATTTACAAGGTTTTCTTCTTCTCCGTCACAAAATTTTAGGTTTCTTCATCACTAAGGAACTAAGTTAAAAGTCTTTAAATTAATGATTCATATTTGATGTATATTTGTTATAATTAAAATTAAATGATAAAGTTCGATAATATTTTTATTCACCATATTTATAATGTAATATGGTGTAATAGAAGTAAAAACTTTCAATATTTTTCTTCTTCTTTATCACCAAATTTTGGGTTTCTTCATCACTAAGAAACCTAGTTAAAAGACTATAAATTAATAATACATATTTTTTTATATATTGGTAATAATTATATTTAAATGATCAAGCTAGATTTTATTTTTATTCACCATATTCACATTATATTATGGTATAATATATGTAAAAAATTACAAAATATTGTTTCTTCTCCGTCACCAAATTTTAGGTTTCTTCATCACTATGTAACTAAGTTAAAAGCCTATAAATTAATGAAACATATTTTTTATATATTGGTAATAACTAAAAATAAATGACCAAGCTCGGAATTATTTATATTCACCATATTCACCTTAGATTATGGCAAAATATATGTAAAACATTTAAATATTTTTCTTCTTCTTTATCACAAAATTTTAGGTTTCTTTATCACTAAGAAACTATGGTAAAAGACTATAAATTAATGTCACATATTTTTTATATATTGGTAATAATTAAAATTAAATAATAAAGCTCGAAATTATCTTTATTTACCGTATTCACATTATATTATGGTATAATATATGTAAAACCTTTCAAAAGATTGCCTATTATCCGTCACCAAATTTTAGGTTTCTTCGTCACTAATTAACTAAGTTAAAAGTCTTTAAATTAATGATGCATATTTGATATATATTGGTTATAGTTAAAATTAAATGATCAAGCTTGATATTGTTTTTATTCACCATATTTATGATGTAATATGGTGTAAATAAGATAAAAACTTTCAATATTTTTCTTCTTCTTTATCACCAAATCTTAGGTTTCTTCATTACTAAGAAACTAAGTTAAATGACTATAAATTAATGACACGTGTTTTATATATACTGGTAATAATTAAAGTTAAATGATATAGCTCGATATTATTTTTATTTACTATATTCACATTATATTATGATATAATATATGTAAAATATTTACAAAAGGTTTTCTTCTTCTCCGTCACAAAATTTTAGGTTTCTTCATCACTAAGGAACTGAGTTAAAAGTCTTTAAATTAATGATGCATATTTGATGTATATTTGTTATAAATAAAATTAAATGATCAAGTTAGATAATATTTTTATGCACCATATTTATAATGTAATATGGTGTAATAGAAGTAAAAACTTTCAATATTCTTCTTCTTTTTTATCACCAAATTTTAGGTTTCTTCATCAGTAAGAAACCAAATTAAAAGACTATAAATTAATGACACATATTTTTTATATATTGGTAATAATTAAATTTAAATGATCAAGCTAGATTTTATTTTTATTCACCATATTCACATTATATTATGGTATAATATATGTAAAAAAATTTAAAAGATTGTTTCTTCTCCGTCACCAAATTTTAGGGTTCTTCATCACTAAGTAACTAAGTTAAAAGACAATAAATTAATGAAACATATTTTTTATATATTGGTTATAACTAAAAATAAATGATCAAGCTCGGAATTATTTCTATTCACCATACTCACCTTAGATTATGGCAAAATATATGTAAAACATTTAAATACTTTTCTTCTTCTCCATCACAAAATATATGGTTTCTTCATAACTAATAAACTAAGTTAAAATACTATAAATTAATGACACATATTTTAGATATATTGGTAATAATGAAAATTAAATAATAAAGCTCAATATTATTTTTATTTATCATATTCACGTTATATTACGACATAATATATGTAAAACATTTCAATATGTTGCATCTTCTCCGTCATGAAATTTTAGGTTTCTTCAATACTATGAAACTAAGTTAAATGACTATAAATTAATGACACGTATTTTATATATATTGGTAATAATTAAAGTTAAATGATCTATATCGATATTATTTTTATTCACCATGTTTATAATGTAATATGGTGTAATAGAGGTAAAAACTTTCAATATTTTTCTTCTTCGTAATCGCAAAATTTTAGGTTTCTTCATCACTAAGAAACTATGTTAAAAGACTATAAATTAATGCACACATATTTTATATATATTGGTAATAATTAAAATTAAATGATAAAGCTCGATATTATTTTCATTCACCATATTCACATTATATTATGGTATAATATATGTAAAATATTTCAAAAGATTTCCTCTTATCCGTCACCAAATTTTAGGTGTCTTCGTCACTAAGTAACTAAGTTAAAAAGTCTTTAAATTAATGATGCATATTTGATATATATTGGTTATAGTTAAAATTAAATGATCAAGCTCGATATTGCTTTTATTCACCATATTTATGATGTAATATGGTGTAAATAAGATAAAAACATTCAATATTTTTCTTCTTCTTTATCACCAAATTTGAGATTTCTCCTTTACTAAGAAACTAAGTTAAATGACTATAAATTAATGACACATGTTTTATATATACTGGTAATAATTAGAGTTAAATGATATAGCTCGATATTATTTTTATTTACTATATTCACATTATATTATGATATAATATATGTAAAATATTTACAAGGTTTTCTTCTTCTCCGTCACAAAATTTTAGGTTTCTTCATCACTAAGGAACTAAGTTAAAAGTCTTTAAATTAATGATTCATATTTGATGTATATTTGTTATAATTAAAATTAGGCTTAAATGCAGTTTTGACCCCCCTAGTTTAAGGTTTTTGGAGTTTCGATCCCCCTAGTTTAAAAGCCAGGTTTCTAGTCCCCAAAGTTTTCAAATTTGGGATTTTTGAAGCCCCCTCCATCTGGCTGCCCAAAAAGTGACATGGCAATGCCACGTATTTATTTTTTATTTAATTTTAATTTTTATTTTTTAAAAAAAAATTTTTTTTTTTTTTACTTTCGAACCTTAATTTTGCCCATGAGGAGAAGAAAAAAAAAATTTTTTTAAAAAAAAAAAAAAAAAAAAGTTAAAAAAAAAAAAATTTAAAAAAAAAAAAAAAAAAAAAAAAACGTGGCATTGCCATGTCACTTTTTGGGCAGCCAGATGGAGGGGGGCTTCAAAAATCCCAAATTTGAAAACTTTGGGACTAGAAACCTGGCTTTTAAACTAGGGGGATCGAAACTCCAAAAACCTTAAACTAGAGGGGTCAAAATTGCATTTAAGCCTTAAAATTAAATGATAAAGTTCGATAATATTTTTATTCACCATATTTATAATGTAATATGGTGTAATAGAAGTAAAAACTTTCAATATTTTTCTTGTTTTTTATCACCAAATTTTGGGTTTCTTCATCAGTAAGAAACCTAGTTAAAAGACTATAAGTTAATAACACATATTTTTTATATATTTGTAATAATTAAATTTAAATGATCAAGCTAGATTTTATTTTTATTCACCATATTCACATTATATTATGGTATAATATATGTAAAAAATTACAAAAGATTGTTTCTTCTCTGTCACCAAATTTTAGGTTTCTTCATCACTAAGTAACTAAGTTAAAAACCTATAAATTAATGAAACATATTTTTTATATATTGGTAATAACTAAAAATAAATGACCAAGCTCGGAGTTATTTCTATTCACCATATTCACCTTAGATTATGGCAAAATATATGTTAAACATTTAAATATTTTTCTTCTTTTTTATCACAAAATTTTAGGTTTCTTTATCACTAAGAAACTATGGTAAAAGACTATAAATTAATGTCACATATTTTTTATATATTGGTAATAATTAAAATTAAATAATAAAGCTCGAAATTATTTTTATTTACCATATTCACATTATATTATGGTATAATATATGTAAAACCTTTCAAAAGATTTCCTCTTATCCGTCACCAAATTTTAGGTTTCTTCGTCACTAAGTAACTAAGTTAAAAGCCTTTAAATTAATGATGCATATTTGATATATATTGGTTATAGTTAAAATTAAATGATCAAGCTCGATATTGTTTTTATTCACCATATTTATGATGTAATATGGTGTAAATAAGATAAAAACTTTCAATATTTTTCTTCTTCTTTATCACCAAATCTTAGGTTTCTTCATTACTAAGAAACTAAGTTAAATGACTATAAATTAATGACACATGTTTTATATATACTGGTAATAATTAAAGTCAAATGATATAGCTCGATATTATTTTTATTTACTATATTCACATTATATTATGATATAATATATGTAAAATATTTACAAAAGGTTTTCTTCTTCTCCGTCACAAAATTTTAGGTTTCTTCATCACTAAGGAACTAAGTTAAAAGTCTTTAAATTAATGATGCATATTTGATGTATATTTGTTATAAATAAAATTAAATGATCAAGTGAGATATTATTTTTATGCACCATATTTATAATGTAATTTGGTGTAATTGAAGTAAAAACTTTCAATATTCTTCTTCTTTTTTATCACCAAATTTTAGGTTTCTTCATCAGTAAGAAACCAAATTAAAAGACTATAAATTAATGACACATATTTTTTATATATTGGTAATAATTAAATTTAAATGATCAAGCTAGATTTTATTTTTATTCACCATATTCACATTATATTATGGTATAATATATGTAAAAATATTTAAAAGATTGTTTCTTCTCCATCACCAAATTTTAGGGTTCTTCATCACTAAGTAACTAAGTTAAAAGACAATAAATTAATGAAACATATTTTTTATATATTGGTAATAACTAAAAATAAATGATCAAGCTCGGAATTATTTCTATTCACCATACTCACCTTAGATTATGGAAAAATATATGTAAAACATTTAAATACTTTTCTTCTTCTCCATCACGAAATATATGGTTTCTTCATAACTAATAAACTAAGTTAAAATACTATAAATTAATGACACATATTTTAGATATATTGGTAATAATGAAAATTAAATGATAAAGCTCAATATTATTTTTATTTATCATATTCACGTTATATTACGACATAATATATGTAAAACATTTCAATATGTTGCATCTTCTCCATCATGAAATTTTAGGTTTCTTCAATACTATGAAACTAAGTTAAATGACTATAAATTAATGACACGTATTTTATATATATATTGGTAATAATTAAAGTTAAATGATCTAGATCGATATTATTTTTATTCACCATGTTTATAATGTAATATGGTGTAATAGAGGTAAAAACTTTCAATATTTTTCTTCTTCTTTATCGCAAAATTTTAGGTTTCTTCATCACTAAGAAACTATGTTAAAAGACTATAAATTAATGCACACATATTTTTTATATATTGGTAATAATTAAAATTAAATGATAAAGCTCGAAATTATTTTTATTTACCATATTCACATTATATTATGGTATAATATATGTAAAACCTTTCAAAAGATAGCCTCTTATCCGTCACCAAATTTTAGGTTTCTTCGTCACTAAGTAACTAAGTTAAAACTCTTTAAATTAATGATGCATATTAGATATATATTGTTTATAGTTAAAATTAAATGATCAAGCTCGATATTGATTTTATTCACCCAATTTATGATGTAATATGGTGTAAATAAGATAAAAACTTTGAATATTTTTCTTCTTCTTTATCACCAAATCTTAGGTTTCTTCATTACTAAGAAACTAAGTTAAATGACTATAAATTAATGACACGTGTTTTATATATACTGGTAATAATTAAAGTTAAATGATATAGCTCGATATTATTTTTATTTACTATATTCACATTATATTATGATATAATATATGTAAAATATTTACAAAAGGTTTTCTTCTTCTCCGTCACAAAATTTTAGGTTTCTTCATCACTAAGGAACTGAGTTAAAATTCTTTAAATTAATGATGCATATTTGATGTATATTTGTTATAAATAAAATTAAATGATCAAGTTAGATAATATTTTTATGCACCATATTTATAATGTAATTTGGTGTAATTGAAGTAAAAACTTTCAATATTCTTCTTCTTTTTTATCACCAAATTTTAGGTTTCTTCATCAGTAAGAAACCAAATTAAAAGACTATAAATTAATGACACATATTTTTTATATATTGGTAATAATTAAATTTAAATGATCAAGCTAGATTTTATTTTTATTCACCATATTCACATTATATTATGGTATAATATATGTAAAAATATTTAAAAGATTGTTTCTTCTCCGTCACCAAATTTTAGGCTTCTTCATCACTAAGTAACTAAGTTAAAAGACAATAAATTAATGAAACATATTTTTTATATATTGGTAATAACTAAAAATAAATGATCAAGCTCGGAATTATTTCTATTCACCATACTCACCTTAGATTATGGAAAAATATATGTAAAACATTTAAATACTTTTCTTCTTCTCCATCACGAAATATATGGTTTCTTCATAACTAATAAACTAAGTTAAAATACTATAAATTAATGACACATATTTTAGATATATTGGTAATAATGAAAATTAAATGATAAAGCTCAATATTATTTTTATTTATCATATTCACGTTATATTACGACATAATATATGTAAAACATTTCAATATGTTGCATCTTCTCCATCATGAAATTTTAGGTTTCTTCAATACTATGAAACTAAGTTAAATGACTATAAATTAATGACACGTATTTTATATATATATTGGTAATAATTAAAGTTAAATGATCTAGATCGATATTATTTTTATTCACCATGTTTATAATGTAATATGGTGTAATAGAGGTAAAAACTTTCAATATTTTTCTTCTTCTTTATCGCAAAATTTTAGGTTTCTTCATCACTAAGAAACTATGTTAAAAGACTATAAATTAATGCACACATATTTTTTATATATTGGTAATAATTAAAATTAAATGATAAAGCTCGAAATTATTTTTATTTACCATATTCACATTATATTATGGTATAATATATGTAAAACCTTTCAAAAGATTGCCTCTTATCCGTCACCAAATTTTAGGTTTCTTCGTCACTAAGTAACTAAGTTAAAACTCTTTAAATTAATGATGCATATTAGATATATATTGTTTATAGTTAAAATTAAATGATCAAGCTCGATATTGATTTTATTCACCCAATTTATGATGTAATATGGTGTAAATAAGATAAAAACTTTCAATATTTTTCTTCTTCTTTATCACCAAATCTTAGGTTTCTTCATTACTAAGAAACTAAGTTAAATGACTATAAATTAATGACACGTGTTTTATATATACTGGTAATAATTAAAGTTAAATGATATAGCTCGATATTATTTTTATTTACTATATTCACATTATATTATGATATAATATATGTAAAATATTTACAAAAGGTTTTCTTCTTCTCCGTCACAAAATTTTAGGTTTCTTCATCACTAAGGAACTGAGTTAAAATTCTTTAAATTAATGATGCATATTTGATGTATATTTGTTATAAATAAAATTAAATGATCAAGTTAGATAATATTTTTATGCACCATATTTATAATGTAATTTGGTGTAATTGAAGTAAAAACTTTCAATATTCTTCTTCTTTTTTATCACCAAGTTTTAGGTTTCTTCATCAGTAAGAAACCAAATTAAAAGACTATAAATTAATGACACATATTTTTTATATATTGGTAATAATTAAATTTAAATGATCAAGCTAGATTTTATTTTTATTCACCATATTCACATTATATTATGGTATAATATATGTAAAAAAATTTAAAAGATTGTTTCTTCTCCGTCACCAAATTTTAGGGTTCTTCATCACTAAGTAACTAAGTTAAAAGACAATAAATTAATGAAACATATTTTTTATATATTGGTAATAACTAAAAATAAATGATCAAGCTCGGAATTATTTCTATTCACCATACTCACCTTAGATTATGGAAAAATATATGTAAAACATTTAAATACTTTTCTTCTTCTCCATCACGAAATATATGGTTTCTTCATAACTAATAAACTAAGTTAAAATACTATAAATTAATGACACATATTTTAGATATATTGGTAATAATGAAAATTAAATGATAAAGCTCAATATTATTTTTATTTATCATATTCACGTTATATTACGACATAATATATGTAAAACATTTCAATATGTTGCATCTTCTCCATCATGAAATTTTAGGTTTCTTCAATACTATGAAACTAAGTTAAATGACTATAAATTAATGACACGTATTTTATATATATATTGGTAATAATTAAAGTTAAATGATCTATATCGATATTATTTTTATTCACCATGTTTATAATGTAATATGGTGTAATAGAGGTAAAAACTTTCAATATTTTTCTTCTTCTTTATCGCAAAATTTTAGGTTTCTTCATCACTAAGAAACTATGTTAAAAGACTATAAATTAATGCACACATATTTTTTATATATTGGTAATAATTAAAATTAAATGATAAAGCTCGAAATTATTTTTATTTACCATATTCACAATATATTATGGTATAATATATGTAAAACCTTTCCAAAGATTGCCTCTTATCCGTCACCAAATTTTAGGTTTCTTCGTCACTAAGTAACTAAGTTAAAACTCTTTAAATTAATGATGCATATTAGATATATATTGTTTATAGTTAAAATTAAATGATCAAGCTCGATATTGATTTTATTCACCCAATTTATGATGTAATATGGTGTAAATAAGATAAAAACTTTCAATATTTTTCTTCTTCTTTATCACCAAATCTTAGGTTTCTTCATTACTAAGAAACTAAGTTAAATGACTATAAATTAATGACACGTGTTTTATATATACTGGTAATAATTAAAGTTAAATGATATAGCTCGATATTATTTTTATTTACTTTATTCACATTATATTATGATATAATATATGTAAAATATTTACAAGGTTTTCTTCTTCTCCGTCACAAAATTTTAGGTTTCTTCATCACTAAGGAACTGAGTTAAAATTCTTTAAATTAATGATGCATATTTGATGTATATTTGTTATAAATAAAATTAAATGATCAAGTTAGATAATATTTTTATGCACCATATTTATAATGTAATTTGGTGTAATTGAAGTAAAAACTTTCAATATTCTTCTTCTTTTTTATCACCAAGTTTTAGGTTTCTTCATCAGTAAGAAACCAAATTAAAAGACTATAAATTAATGACACATATTTTTTATATATTGGTAATAATTAAATTTAAATGATCAAGCTAGATTTTATTTTTATTCACCATATTCACATTATATTATGGTATAATATATGTAAAAAAATTTAAAAGATTGTTTCTTCTCCGTCACCAAATTTTAGGGTTCTTCATCACTAAGTAACTAAGTTAAAAGACAATAAATTAATGAAACATATTTTTTATATATTGGTAATAACTAAAAATAAATGATCAAGCTCGGAATTATTTCTATTCACCATACTCACCTTAGATTATGGAAAAATATATGTAAAACATTTAAATACTTTTCTTCTTCTCCATCACGAAATATATGGTTTCTTCATAACTAATAAACTAAGTTAAAATACTATAAATTAATGACACATATTTTAGATATATTGGTAATAATGAAAATTAAATGATAAAGCTCAATATTATTTTTATTTATCATATTCACGTTATATTACGACATAATATATGTAAAACATTTCAATATGTTGCATCTTCTCCATCATGAAATTTTAGGTTTCTTCAATACTATGAAACTAAGTTAAATGACTATAAATTAATGACACGTATTTTATATATATATTGGTAATAATTAAAGTTAAATGATCTATATCGATATTATTTTTATTCACCATGTTTATAATGTAATATGGTGTAATAGAGGTAAAAACTTTCAATATTTTTCTTCTTCTTTATCGCAAAATTTTAGGTTTCTTCATCACTAAGAAACTATGTTAAAAGACTATAAATTAATGCACACATATTTTTTATATATTGGTAATAATTAAAATTAAATGATAAAGCTCGAAATTATTTTTATTTACCATATTCACAATATATTATGGTATAATATATGTAAAACCTTTCCAAAGATTGCCTCTTATCCGTCACCAAATTTTAGGTTTCTTCGTCACTAAGTAACTAAGTTAAAACTCTTTAAATTAATGATGCATATTAGATATATATTGTTTATAGTTAAAATTAAATGATCAAGCTCGATATTGATTTTATTCACCCAATTTATGATGTAATATGGTGTAAATAAGATAAAAACTTTCAATATTTTTCTTCTTCTTTATCACCAAATCTTAGGTTTCTTCATTACTAAGAAACTAAGTTAAATGACTATAAATTAATGACACGTGTTTTATATATACTGGTAATAATTAAAGTTAAATGATATAGCTCGATATTATTTTTATTTACTTTATTCACATTATATTATGATATAATATATGTAAAATATTTACAAGGTTTTCTTCTTCTCCGTCACAAAATTTTAGGTTTCTTCATCACTAAGGAACTAAGTTAAAAGTCTTTAAATTAATGATGCATATTTGATGTATATTTGTTATAAATAAAATTAAATGATCAAATTAGATAATATTTTTATGCACCATATTTATAATGTAATATGGTGTAATAGAAGTAAAAACTTTCAATATTCTTCTTCTTTTTTATCACCAAATTTTAGGTTTCTTCATCAGTAAGAAACCAAGTTAAAAGACTATATATAAGTTAATAACACATATTTTTTTATATATTTGTAATAATTAAATTTAAATGATCAAGCTAGATTTTATTTTTATTCATCATATTCACATTATATTATGGTATAATATATGTAAAAAATTACAAAAGATTGTTTCTTCTCTGTCACCAAATTTTAGGTTTCTTCATCACTAAGTAACTAAGTTAAAAACCTATAAATTATTGAAACATATTTTTTATATATTGGTAATAACTAAAAATAAATGACCAAGCTCGGAATTATTTCTATTCACCATATTCACCTTAGATTATGGCAAAATATATGTAAAACATTTAAATATTTTTCTTCTTTTTTATCACAAAATTTTAGGTTTCTTTATCACTAAGAAACTATGGTAAAAGACTATAAATTAATGTTACATATTTTTTATATATTGGTAATAATTAAAATTAAATAATAAAGCTCGAAATTATTTTTATTTACCATACTCACATTATATTATGGTATAATATATGTAAAACCTTTCAAAAGATTTCCTCTGATCCGTCACCAAATTTTAGGTTTCTTCGTCACTAAGTAACTAAGTTAAAAGTCTTTAAATTAATGATGCATATTTGATATATATTGGTTATAGTTAAAATTAAATGATCAAGCTCGATATTGTTTTTATTCACCATATTTATGATGTAATATGGTGTAAATAAGATAAAAACTTTCAATATTTTTTGTAGGTGTTTAGGTATTGGCTTGCATTTTTGGTAAATTCCAAGTGTATGTGTGAATGTCATGACTGATGTCATAACATTCTAGTTCAGGTTGTACTAACTCTTTAGGTACATATGCAGAAAAATATTGTAACTCAAATACTGATGTTTATAAGTGTGTATCTGAGCATGTTTGCAAAATGATCACATTTAGCTAATCAGTAGACAGGTTTTCTCAGATGTCATAACAGATGTTATGACATCCTGTTCTGAACTAGCAGGATTACATGATTGGATAAGTCTGAGTTTTTTCAGGAAATAACTCAGTCCTTCCTAAACAGAATCCTGCGTTTTCTGAGGAGTAACCTAGCTCAATCCTAACCTGATCAACAAAGTACTGTGACCTGGTCTTTAGGTCAAACGGAATCAACCCTAGGTTTTTGGAAACCCTAACTGAAGTTGCAGCTGCTATATATTCAACAGAGCTGCGGTTTTTGAAGCCATCCCTGCTGATTGATTAGAAGATCAAGTTTGTAATCTGTATAGATTTGTGTATTGTACTCCAAGCAATTATCATTGTGATAAGTGTCTTGGAATAGGCTTCAATTGTAAGGGTTGTGTAGCACTCAAAGCTTTGAAGCAAGAGTGTTTGAATGTTACTTGACTAAAGCTGTGAAGCAGAGTCAAGTTAGTTGTGTACATCACTCAAAGCTGTGAAGCACGAGTGATTGTGTTACTTGATTAAAAAGCTGTGAAGCTTAATCAAGAGTGTGTTTTGAAGAGTGTCTTCATCAATTCTCAAGTCAAATTGGTTTATGTATCACTGCTGTGATTGAGGGGGAGTGAGTAGGAACTCAGGTTTAAGTTGTACTTAGATTAGAATTGCATTGGGTAGGTCTTAAGTGAAGGAGATAAACTGGTTGGTTTATTCCTGAATTAACATCTCTTATAGTGGATTCTCTCCCTGGCTTGGTAGCCCCCAGAGTAGGTGTTGTTGCACACTGAACTGGGTAAACAATTGACTGTGTTATTTACTGCTTTTGTATTTACTGTCATATAGTAAGTCAGATACGGTGTCATAACATCGGACGTGACATTAAGTATCTGTAGCCAGAATTTCAATTGGCATCAGAGCAGGCACCCTGCCTGTATTACTGGGTGAGATCTAGGGATATCACTTTCTGGCACTATGGACAAAGAAGGAGTTTTTGGAAATAGACCACCCATTCTGGATGGAACTAATTATGACTACTGGAAACCTCGTATGATTGCCTTCCTAAAATCTCTGGACAAAAAGGCTTGGAGAGCTGCTGACAAAGGATGGATTCATCCCACCATAACTGAAAGAGATGGGACAATCAGTCTGAAGCCTGAGGAAGATTGGAGCAAAGAAGAAGATGAGTTAGCTCTGGGAAATTCAAAAGCCTTAAATGCCTTGTTCAATGGAATTGATAGAAACATCTTCAGATTAGTACATCAATATGAACTGGCCAAGGAAGTTTGGGACACCCTCAAAACTACTCATGAGGGCACTTCCAAAGTAAAGATGTCAAGGCTTCAGATGTTGACCACTAAGTTTGAGAATCTAAAAATGATGGAAGATGAAACCATCCATGAATTTCACATGAACATCTTGGAGATTGCCAACACCTCAGGAGCACTGGGAGAAAAAATGTCAGAAGAAAAACTGGTGAGGAAGATTCTCAGATCCTTGCCTAAAAGATTTGCAATGAAGGTAACTGCCATAGAGGAAGCCCAGGACATTAGCAAGTTAAAAGTGGATGAACTTATTGGGTCTCTTCAGACTTTTGAGATGGGGATCACTGATAATGGTGACAAGAAGAACAAAAGCATAGCACTTGTAACCAACACTGATGTTGAACACAAGGAGGATGAAGAAGAAAACATATCAGAAGCCATTGCCATGCTTGGAAGACAGTTCAACAGGCTCATCAAAAGAATGGACCCAAAGTCAAGGTCTAATGTTCATAACATTCCTTCTGACATTGACAGTTCCAGCAGAAGACCAAGATCAGAAGATAAGGAAAACCAAGGCAGAGGAATTCAATGCCATGGATGTGAAGGATATGGACATATTCGAGCTGAATGTCCTACCTTTCTTAAGAAGCAAAAGAAATGAATGACTGTTACTTGGTCTGACTATGATTCAGAAAGCAATTCTGAAGAAGAATCTGCCAAACTAGTTACTGCCCTAACTAGTGTTTGTACTTCTGAAAGTGACACCAGTGATGAAGAAGTAACATTTGAAGAACTGGCTGATACCTACAAGAAATTGTGTATCAGAAGTGGTGAAGTCTGTGTGCAAAATGAGAAACAATCAAAACTCATTGTAAAGCTGGAGGCTGAAAAGAGAGCAAATCTTGAAACTATAAGTCATTTAGAAGGAGAAGTTCAACTGCTGAACTCACAACTGAATCAAATGACCAAATCAGTCAAGATGTTGACAAATGGAACAGACAAATTGGAAGAGATTCTTCAGGCTGGACAAAATATGGGAAATAAATCTGGCCTAGGATTTGTGGAAACAAAGAAATTTGTTACCAGGAAGCAAATGTCAAAACAGATGTCTCAACATTACTCTCAACATCAGGGACAGAGACACATGAAGAAGAGGTACCAAAGATGGAGATGTCATCATTGTGGGAAATATGGTCACATAAAGCCCTTCTGCTTCAGACTACATGGATATCCTAATCAGAAATCAGATGTCAAACCTGAGTCTAAAAAGGTACCACACGCTCCTCAATGGAAGAAAAAGGCTACTGCACTGATAGCACACACTTCCCTGAAGATCTCAGCAAAGGAAGATTGGTACTTTGACAGTGGATGTTCCAGACACATGACTGGATTCAAAAATCTCCTCAATAATGTTATGCCTCACACCACCAGTTTTGTGACCTTTGGAGATGGTGCTAAAGGAGAAATCAAAGGAGTTGGGAATTTGGACTACCCTGGAGTTCCAAGTCTGAATAAGGTACTGCTGGTAAAAGGGTTGACTACTAATCTCATCAGCATCAGTCAATTATGTGATCTAGGATTCATGGTCAACTTCTCAAGATCTGAATGTCTAGTGTTTAATGAAAAACTAGATATTGTAATGAGAGGAATAAAATCCAAAAATAACTGTTATGTGTGGCAGCCTGAGAACACTGATATCTCCACTTTGAGTCAAATCATCAAAGAAGAAAAAGATATGAAACAGTGGCAGCATAAACTTGAAGGAATGAAAAGAGCTATTCCTATGGAAGATGTCAGAAGAACTCCTAAACTACAGGCTGATAATATATGTGATGTGGCAAAGAACAAGTCTCATAAATTCTGTTCTCAAGAATTCTGGTCAACACAGATGCTACCTGAAGACAATGTTACACAAGATGTTGTGACATTGTGGTGTGATAATCTGAAAACATTCAACATTTCCTTAAACCCTATTGACTTTGGAGAGAAGAAATCATTTAAACTGAAACATAGTTTCTCTGAGCTTCAGCTAACTGATTCTTCTACCAAGGTGCTTGTTGGAAATCAACTTGAAAATTTGAGGGGCAGATTGGGCATTCACCAACATGAGAAATTATAGCAATTAGTTTTGCTGAAAACAAGGGTTGAAGGGATTAATTCTATTAAGTCTATATTTAGTGGGTTAATCATATTCATTCACAATTCCTTCAAAAGCCTTCAGAAGTTGAAAAGACTCCCTTGTACTCCCTATCTCTCTCATCCTTGCAACCTGTTTTCTCCTCCCAATCAAAGAGTTTTCTCAAACTGCTACTGCTACTCAACGTTAAACACAATGTCTCAGACATCATCTTCCACTATGGCGGCTTCGTCTCACTCATCATCATCGTCATCTGATCAAGATTCTAGGGCAATCACGACATGCATAGAATCTGAAGTACTTGAGGTCACTCCTCTCAGGGAGATGGCAACTAACCCAGCCAAAATCAAGAAGCTCAGGACCAGACATGCAGGAAGAGCTCAAGCTGCAGTCTCTGGTAATTCTTCTCTTCCTTCATCTCCTATACCTAATAAAGAAGGAACAGTTCAAGTACACCAAGCTATTGCTAGACTGGTTACTAGCATTCTGAGTGGCAACCAATCTGTACCGGGGATTTCTATTCCTTTGAATCAATCTGAAAGTCCAAATGTGGAAGGTTCTGAAAATATAGATGTCACTGAGGATGTTGTGACACCAAAAGACAACATTCAGAATCCCTCTGAAAAGGCTGCTGTTCCACCTATCATTGATGTGGATGAAGATTATTCAGATAATGAACTGATTGTTAATGTGAACCCTAGCATTGCTAGGAGATTGATGAAAAGAAAAAGTAGTGAGACTGTTAAACCTAAGAAGTCCAAGGCTGAAGGGATGGCTGAAAAAATTCAGACAAAAGGGAAGAAAGCACAGGTGCTGACTGCTAGACAACCAATCTCCAAGAAAAGAAAAGAACCTGAAACTTCTGACTCTGATGATGAATCAGAATTTGAGATTGACATTGACAATACTCCCATCAGAAGGAAGCTCCCTTCCAGCAAGATTGCTAGAGTGCCTGAAGTGCCAACTGACAACATCTCCTTTCATCATCCTGATAATGCAAACAGGTGGAAGTATGTCTGCTTGAAGAGAATAGCCTTGGAGAGAGAACTCAACAATGATGCTTTGGAGTGCAAAGACATCATGGAGCTAATCAGGAATGCTGGTCTAATGAAGACAGTGATGAAGTTTGGCAAATGTTATGAAAATCTGGTTAAAGAGTTTGTAGTAAACTTATCCAATGATTGTGCTGATGGGAGGTCAGTTGACTTTGAGAGTGTGTTTGTTAGAGGAAGAAGGGTCAAGTTCTCTCCATCAGAAATTAACAAGTTTCTTGGAAGAACAAATAAGGACTGTCCTGATGTAGAGGCAACTGACAATGAAGTATGCTTGACCATCACTGCCAAGCAAGTAAAGTGCTGGCCATTGAAAGGGAAGTTGAATGCTAGTAAACTCAGCATGAAATTTGCCATCTTGCATAAAATAGGTGCAGCAAACTGGGTGCCTACAAATCACAAATCAACCATCTCCACAGGATTGGGGAGATTCATCTATGCTGTAGGAACCAAGACTGCCTTTGACTATGGAAGGTACATCTTTGAACAGACCTTGAAGCATGCTGGCAGTTATGCTGTCAAAGGACCAATTGCTTTTCCCTCCCTCCTTTGTGGAATCATCCTTGCACAATACCCTGACATTCTTGTAGCAAGAGATACAGTCTGCAAAAGAGCCCCTGCCCTTGGCCTGCATTACAAACTGTTTCAGGGATCCCATGCTCCAGACATTGTTATAACATCAGCTGAGACATCGTCTGCAAAGAGCCAGTCCAAAACATCAAATGTCATAGCTGTTTTAAAGGAAACATGCAAAGAGCTGGATGCTAGAAAAAGGACCCTAGAAGCTCTAATTGCCAGGCTAGAAAAGGAAGAAGCTGAAGAAAGCAGAAGGGAAGAAGAAGATGAAGGACAGTTCAACACTGAAGAAATTGGCTCCTCTGAATCTGATGACAGTGCTTGAAGGTTGATTGCTGCTTGGTGGTGTTACTGGTGGAGTTTGGAAGTATGTTCTGCTGTTGTCTGCTGCTGATCTCATTATTTTGTCTTGGATAACTGTATAACTTTATAAACATGTAATCTTTGGCCCATTTGTGGCTAAAGTGGGGGAGAATATTTTTGGTACTGCCTAATTAGTACTTAACACTATATTTTTCTGCTGTCACTTATTTCTGCTGCTATCTATCTATCTCTGATTGTTTAGGGACTTTAGCCAAAAATCTGCCAAAGGGGGAGTTTGTAGGTGTTTAGGTATTGGCTTGCATTTTTGGTAAATTCCAAGTGTATGTGTGAATGTCATGACTGATGTCATAACATTCTAGTTCAGGTTGTACTAACTCTTTAGGTACATATGCAGAAAAATATTGTAACTCAAATACTGATGTTTATAAGTGTGTATCTGAGCATGTTTGCAAAATGATCACATTTAGCTAATCAGTAGACAGGTTTTCTCAGATGTCATAACAGATGTTATGACATCCTGTTCTGAACTAGCAGGATTACATGATTGGATAAGTCTGAGTTTTTTCAGGAAATAACTCAGTCCTTCCTAAACAGAATCCTGCGTTTTCTGAGGAGTAACCTAGCTCAATCCTAACCTGATCAACAAAGTACTGTGACCTGGTCTTTAGGTCAAACGGAATCAACCCTAGGTTTTTGGAAACCCTAACTGAAGTTGCAGCTGCTATATATTCAACAGAGCTGCGGTTTTTGAAGCCATCCCTGCTGATTGATTAGAAGATCAAGTTTGTAATCTGTATAGATTTGTGTATTGTACTCCAAGCAATTATCATTGTGATAAGTGTCTTGGAATAGGCTTCAATTGTAAGGGTTGTGTAGCACTCAAAGCTTTGAAGCAAGAGTGTTTGAATGTTACTTGACTAAAGCTGTGAAGCAGAGTCAAGTTAGTTGTGTACATCACTCAAAGCTGTGAAGCACGAGTGATTGTGTTACTTGATTAAAAAGCTGTGAAGCTTAATCAAGAGTGTGTTTTGAAGAGTGTCTTCATCAATTCTCAAGTCAAATTGGTTTATGTATCACTGCTGTGATTGAGGGGGAGTGAGTAGGAACTCAGGTTTAAGTTGTACTTAGATTAGAATTGCATTGGGTAGGTCTTAAGTGAAGGAGATAAACTGGTTGGTTTATTCCTGAATTAACATCTCTTATAGTGGATTCTCTCCCTGGCTTGGTAGCCCCCAAAGTAGGTGTTGTTGCACACTGAACTGGGTAAACAATTGACTGTGTTATTTACTGCTTTTGTATTTACTGTCATATAGTAAGTCAGATACGGTGTCATAACATCGGACGTGACATTAAGTATCTGTAGCCAGAATTTCATTTTTCTTCTTCTTTATCACCAAATCTTAGGTTTCTTCATTACTAAGAAACTAAGTTAAATGACTATAAATTGATGACACGTGTTTTATATATACTGGTAATAATTAAAGTTAAATGATATAGCTCGATATTATTTTTATTTACTATATTCACATTATATTATGATATAATATATATAAATATTTACAAAAGGTTTTCTTCTTCTCCGTCACAAAATTTTAGGTTTCTTCATCACTAAGGAACTAAGTTAAAAGTCTTTAAATTAATGATGCATATTTGATGTATATTTGTTATAAATAAAATTAAATGATCAAGTGAGATAATATTTTTATGCACCATATTTATAATGTAATATGGTGTAATAGAAGTAAAAAATTTCAATATTCTTCTTCTTTTTTATCACCAAATTTTAGGTTTCTTCATCAGTAAGAAACCAAGTTAAAAGACTATAAATTAATGACACATATTTTTTATATATTGGTAATAATTAAATTTAAATGATCAAGCTAGATTTTATTTTTATTCACCATATTCACATTATATTATGGTATAATATATGTAAAAAAATTTAAAAGATTGTTTCTTCTCCGTCACCAAATTTTAGGGTTCTTCATCACTAAGTAACTAAGTTAAAAGACAATAAATTAATGAAACATATTTTTTATATATTGGTAATAACTAAAAATAAATGATCAAGCTCGGAATTATTTCTATTCACCATACTCACCTTAGATTATGGCAAAATATATGTAAAATATTTAAATACTTTTCTTCTTCTCCATCACAAAATATATGGTTTCTTCATAACTAATAAACTAAGTTAAAATACTATAAATTAATGACACATATTTTAGATATATTGGTAATAATGAAAATTAAATGATAAAGCTCAATATTATTTTTATTTATCATATTCACGTTATATTACGACATAATATATGTAAAACATTTCAATATGTTGCATCTTCTCCATCATGAAATTTTAGGTTTCTTCAATACTATGAAACTAAGTTAAATGACTATAAATTAATGACACGTATTTTATATATATATTGGTAATAATTAAAGTTAAATGATCTAGATCGATATTATTTTTATTCACCATGTTTATAATGTAATATGGTGTAATAGAGGTAAAAACTTTCAATATTTTTCTTCTTCTTTATCGCAAAATTTTAGGTTTCTTCATCACTAAGAAACTATGTTAAAAGACTATAAATTAATGCACACATATTTTTTATATATTGGTAATAATTAAAATTAAATGATAAAGCTCGAAATTATTTTTATTTACCATATTCACATTATATTATGGTATAATATATGTAAAACCTTTCAAAAGATTGCCTCTTATCCGTCACCAAATTTTAGGTTTCTTCGTCACTAAGTAACTAAGTTAAAACTCTTTAAATTAATGATGCATATTAGATATATATTGTTTATAGTTAAAATTAAATGATCAAGCTCGATATTGATTTTATTCACCCAATTTATGATGTAATATGGTGTAAATAAGATAAAAACTTTCAATATTTTTCTTCTTCTTTATTACCAAATCTTAGGTTTCTTCATTACTAAGAAACTAAGTTAAATGACTATAAATTAATGACACGTGTTTTATATATACTGGTAATAATTAAAGTTAAATGATATAGCTCGATATTATTTTTATTTACTATATTCACATTATATTATGATATAATATATGTAAAATATTTACAAAAGGTTTTCTTCTTCTCCGTCACAAAATTTTAGGTTTCTTCATCACTAAGGAACTGAGTTAAAATTCTTTAAATTAATGATGCATATTTGATGTATATTTGTTATAAATAAAATTAAATGATCAAGTTAGATAATATTTTTATGCACCATATTTATAATGTAATTTGGTGTAATTGAAGTAAAAACTTTCAATATTCTTCTTCTTTTTTATCACCAAATTTTAGGTTTCTTCATCAGTAAGAAACCAAATTAAAAGACTATAAATTAATGACACATATTTTTTATATATTGGTAATAATTAAATTTAAATGATCAAGCTAGATTTTATTTTTATTCACCATATTCACATTATATTATGGTATAATATATGTAAAAAAATTTAAAAGATTGTTTCTTCTCCGTCACCAAATTTTAGGGTTCTTCATCACTAAGTAACTAAGTTAAAAGACAATAAATTAATGAAACATATTTTTTATATATTGGTAATAACTAAAAATAAATGATCAAGCTCGGAATTATTTCTATTCACCATACTCACCTTAGATTATGGAAAAATATATGTAAAACATTTAAATACTTTTCTTCTTCTCCATCACGAAATATATGGTTTCTTCATAACTAATAAACTAAGTTAAAATACTATAAATTAATGACACATATTTTAGATATATTGGTAATAATGAAAATTAAATGATAAAGCTCAATATTATTTTTATTTATCATATTCACGTTATATTACGACATAATATATGTAAAACATTTCAATATGTTGCATCTTCTCCATCATGAAATTTTAGGTTTCTTCAATACTATGAAACTAAGTTAAATGACTATAAATTAATGACACGTATTTTATATATATATTGGTAATAATTAAAGTTAAATGATCTAGATCGATATTATTTTTATTCACCATGTTTATAATGTAATATGGTGTAATAGAGGTAAAAACTTTCAATATTTTTCTTCTTCTTTATCGCAAAATTTTAGGTTTCTTCATCACTAAGAAACTATGTTAAAAGACTATAAATTAATGCACACATATTTTTTATATATTGGTAATAATTAAAATTAAATGATAAAGCTCGAAATTATTTTTATTTACCATATTCACATTATATTATGGTATAATATATGTAAAACCTTTCAAAAGATTGCCTCTTATCCGTCACCAAATTTTAGGTTTCTTCGTCACTAAGTAACTAAGTTAAAACTCTTTAAATTAATGATGCATATTAGATATATATTGTTTATAGTTAAAATTAAATGATCAAGCTCGATATTGATTTTATTCACCCAATTTATGATGTAATATGGTGTAAATAAGATAAAAACTTTCAATATTTTTCTTCTTCTTTATTACCAAATCTTAGGTTTCTTCATTACTAAGAAACTAAGTTAAATGACTATAAATTAATGACACGTGTTTTATATATACTGGTAATAATTAAAGTTAAATGATATAGCTCGATATTATTTTTATTTACTATATTCACATTATATTATGATATAATATATGTAAAATATTTACAAAAGGTTTTCTTCTTCTCCGTCACAAAATTTTAGGTTTCTTCATCACTAAGGAACTGAGTTAAAATTCTTTAAATTAATGATGCATATTTGATGTATATTTGTTATAAATAAAATTAAATGATCAAGTTAGATAATATTTTTATGCACCATATTTATAATGTAATTTGGTGTAATTGAAGTAAAAACTTTCAATATTCTTCTTCTTTTTTATCACCAAATTTTAGGTTTCTTCATCAGTAAGAAACCAAATTAAAAGACTATAAATTAATGACACATATTTTTTATATATTGGTAATAATTAAATTTAAATGATCAAGCTAGATTTTATTTTTATTCACCATATTCACATTATATTATGGTATAATATATGTAAAAAAATTTAAAAGATTGTTTCTTCTCCGTCACCAAATTTTAGGGTTCTTCATCACTAAGTAACTAAGTTAAAAGACAATAAATTAATGAAACATATTTTTTATATATTGGTAATAACTAAAAATAAATGATCAAGCTCGGAATTATTTCTATTCACCATACTCACCTTAGATTATGGAAAAATATATGTAAAACATTTAAATACTTTTCTTCTTCTCCATCACGAAATATATGGTTTCTTCATAACTAATAAACTAAGTTAAAATACTATAAATTAATGACACATATTTTAGATATATTGGTAATAATGAAAATTAAATGATAAAGCTCAATATTATTTTTATTTATCATATTCACGTTATATTACGACATAATATATGTAAAACATTTCAATATGTTGCATCTTCTCCATCATGAAATTTTAGTTTTCTTCAATACTATGAAACTAAGTTAAATGACTATAAATTAATGACACGTATTTTATATATATATTGGTAATAATTAAAGTTAAATGATCTAGATCGATATTATTTTTATTCACCATGTTTATAATGTAATATGGTGTAATAGAGGTAAAAACTTTCAATATTTTTCTTCTTCTTTATCGCAAAATTTTAGGTTTCTTCATCACTAAGAAACTATGTTAAAAGACTATAAATTAATGCACACATATTTTTTATATATTGGTAATAATTAAAATTAAATGATAAAGCTCGAAATTATTTTTATTTACCATATTCACATTATATTATGGTATAATATATGTAAAACCTTTCAAAAGATTGCCTCTTATCCGTCACCAAATTTTAGGTTTCTTCGTCACTAAGTAACTAAGTTAAAACTCTTTAAATTAATGATGCATATTAGATATATATTGTTTATAGTTAAAATTAAATGATCAAGCTCGATATTGATTTTATTCACCCAATTTATGATGTAATATGGTGTAAATAAGATAAAAACTTTCAATATTTTTCTTCTTCTTTATTACCAAATCTTAGGTTTCTTCATTACTAAGAAACTAAGTTAAATGACTATAAATTAATGACACGTGTTTTATATATACTGGTAATAATTAAAGTTAAATGATATAGCTCGATATTATTTTTATTTACTATATTCACATTATATTATGATATAATATATGTAAAATATTTACAAAAGGTTTTCTTCTTCTCCGTCACAAAATTTTAGGTTTCTTCATCACTAAGGAACTGAGTTAAAATTCTTTAAATTAATGATGCATATTTGATGTATATTTGTTATAAATAAAATTAAATGATCAAGTTAGATAATATTTTTATGCACCATATTTATAATGTAATTTGGTGTAATTGAAGTAAAAACTTTCAATATTCTTCTTCTTTTTTATCACCAAATTTTAGGTTTCTTCATCAGTAAGAAACCAAATTAAAAGACTATAAATTAATGACACATATTTTTTATATATTGGTAATAATTAAATTTAAATGATCAAGCTAGATTTTATTTTTATTCACCATATTCACATTATATTATGGTATAATATATGTAAAAAAATTTAAAAGATTGTTTCTTCTCCGTCACCAAATTTTAGGGTTCTTCATCACTAAGTAACTAAGTTAAAAGACAATAAATTAATGAAACATATTTTTTATATATTGGTAATAACTAAAAATAAATGATCAAGCTCGGAATTATTTCTATTCACCATACTCACCTTAGATTATGGAAAAATATATGTAAAACATTTAAATACTTTTCTTCTTCTCCATCACGAAATATATGGTTTCTTCATAACTAATAAACTAAGTTAAAATACTATAAATTAATGACACATATTTTAGATATATTGGTAATAATGAAAATTAAATGATAAAGCTCAATATTATTTTTATTTATCATATTCACGTTATATTACGACATAATATATGTAAAACATTTCAATATGTTGCATCTTCTCCATCATGAAATTTTAGTTTTCTTCAATACTATGAAACTAAGTTAAATGACTATAAATTAATGACACGTATTTTATATATATATTGGTAATAATTAAAGTTAAATGATCTAGATCGATATTATTTTTATTCACCATGTTTATAATGTAATATGGTGTAATAGAGGTAAAAACTTTCAATATTTTTCTTCTTCTTTATCGCAAAATTTTAGGTTTCTTCATCACTAAGAAACTATGTTAAAAGACTATAAATTAATGCACACATATTTTTTATATATTGGTAATAATTAAAATTAAATGATAAAGCTCGAAATTATTTTTATTTACCATATTCACAATATATTATGGTATAATATATGTAAAACCTTTCCAAAGATTGCCTCTTATTCGTCACCAAATTTTAGGTTTCTTCGTCACTAAGTAACTAAGTTAAAACTCTTTAAATTAATGATGCATATTAGATATATATTGTTTATAGTTAAAATTAAATGATCAAGCTCGATATTGATTTTATTCATCCAATTTATGATGTAATATGGTGTAAATAAGATAAAAACTTTCAATATTTTTCTTCTTCTTTATCACCAAATCTTAGGTTTCTTCATTACTAAGAAACTAAGTTAAATGACTATAAATTAATGACACGTGTTTTATATATACTGGTAATAATTAAAGTTAAATGATATAGCTCGATATTATTTTTATTTACTTTATTCACATTATATTATGATATAATATATGTAAAATATTTACAAGGTTTTCTTCTTCTCCGTCACAAAATTTTAGGTTTCTTCATCACTAAGGAACTGAGTTAAAATTCTTTAAATTAATGATGCATATTTGATGTATATTTGTTATAAATAAAATTAAATGATCAAGTTAGATAATTTTTTTATGCACCATATTTATAATGTAATTTGGTGTAATTGAAGTAAAAACTTTCAATATTCTTCTTCTTTTTTATCACCAAGTTTTAGGTTTCTTCATCAGTAAGAAACCAAATTAAAAGACTATAAATTAATGACACATATTTTTTATATATTGGTAATAATTAAATTTAAATGATCAAGCTAGATTTTATTTTTATTCACCATATTCACATTATATTATGGTATAATATATGTAAAAAAATTTAAAAGATTGTTTCTTCTCCGTCACCAAATTTTAGGGTTCTTCATCACTAAGTAACTAAGTTAAAAGACAATAAATTAATGAAACATATTTTTTATATATTGGTAATAACTAAAAATAAATGATCAAGCTCGGAATTATTTCTATTCACCATACTCACCTTAGATTATGGAAAAATATATGTAAAACATTTAAATACTTTTCTTCTTCTCCATCACGAAATATATGGTTTCTTCATAACTAATAAACTAAGTTAAAATACTATAAATTAATGACACATATTTTAGATATATTGGTAATAATGAAAATTAAATGATAAAGCTCAATATTATTTTTATTTATCATATTCACGTTATATTACGACATAATATATGTAAAACATTTCAATATGTTGCATCTTCTCCATCATGAAATTTTAGGTTTCTTCAATACTATGAAACTAAGTTAAATGACTATAAATTAATGACACGTATTTTATATATATATTGGTAATAATTAAAGTTAAATGATCTATATCGATATTATTTTTATTCACCATGTTTATAATGTAATATGGTGTAATAGAGGTAAAAACTTTCAATATTTTTCTTCTTCTTTATCGCAAAATTTTAGGTTTCTTCATCACTAAGAAACTATGTTAAAAGACTATAAATTAATGCACACATATTTTTTATATATTGGTAATAATTAAAATTAAATGATAAAGCTCGAAATTATTTTTATTTACCATATTCACAATATATTATGGTATAATATATGTAAAACCTTTCCAAAGATTGCCTCTTATCCGTCACCAAATTTTAGGTTTCTTCGTCACTAAGTAACTAAGTTAAAACTCTTTAAATTAATGATGCATATTAGATATATATTGTTTATAGTTAAAATTAAATGATCAAGCTCGATATTGATTTTATTCACCCAATTTATGATGTAATATGGTGTAAATAAGATAAAAACTTTCAATATTTTTCTTCTTCTTTATCACCAAATCTTAGGTTTCTTCATTACTAAGAAACTAAGTTAAATGACTATAAATTAATGACACGTGTTTTATATATACTGGTAATAATTAAAGTTAAATGATATAGCTCGATATTATTTTTATTTACTTTATTCACATTATATTATGATATAATATATGTAAAATATTTACAAGGTTTTCTTCTTCTCCGTCACAAAATTTTAGGTTTCTTCATCACTAAGGAACTAAGTTAAAAGTCTTTAAATTAATGATGCATATTTGATGTATATTTGTTATAAATAAAATTAAATGATCAAATTAGATAATATTTTTATGCACCATATTTATAATGTAATATGGTGTAATAGAAGTAAAAACTTTCAATATTCTTCTTCTTTTTTATCACCAAATTTTAGGTTTCTTCATCAGTAAGAAACCAAGTTAAAAGACTATAAGTTAATAACACATATTTTTTTATATATTTGTAATAATTAAATTTAAATGATCAAGCTAGATTTTATTTTTATTCATCATATTCACATTATATTATGGTATAATATATGTAAAAAATTACAAAAGATTGTTTCTTCTCTGTCACCAAATTTTAGGTTTCTTCATCACTAAGTAACTAAGTTAAAAACCTATAAATTATTGAAACATATTTTTTATATATTGGTAATAACTAAAAATAAATGACCAAGCTCGGAATTATTTCTATTCACCATATTCACCTTAGATTATGGCAAAATATATGTAAAACATTTAAATATTTTTCTTCTTTTTTATCACAAAATTTTAGGTTTCTTTATCACTAAGAAACTATGGTAAAAGACTATAAATTAATGTTACATATTTTTTATATATTGGTAATAATTAAAATTAAATAATAAAGCTCGAAATTATTTTTATTTACCATACTCACATTATATTATGGTATAATATATGTAAAACCTTTCAAAAGATTTCCTCTGATCCGTCACCAAATTTTAGGTTTCTTCGTCACTAAGTAACTAAGTTAAAAGTCTTTAAATTAATGATGCATATTTGATATATATTGGTTATAGTTAAAATTAAATGATCAAGCTCGATATTGTTTTTATTCACCATATTTATGATGTAATATGGTGTAAATAAGATAAAAACTTTCAATATTTTTTGTAGGTGTTTAGGTATTGGCTTGCATTTTTGGTAAATTCCAAGTGTATGTGTGAATGTCATGACTGATGTCATAACATTCTAGTTCAGGTTGTACTAACTCTTTAGGTACATATGCAGAAAAATATTGTAACTCAAATACTGATGTTTATAAGTGTGTATCTGAGCATGTTTGCAAAATGATCACATTTAGCTAATCAGTAGACAGGTTTTCTCAGATGTCATAACAGATGTTATGACATCCTGTTCTGAACTAGCAGGATTACAGGATTGGATAAGTCTGAGTTTTTTCAGGAAATAACTCAGTCCTTCCTAAACAGAATCCTGCGTTTTCTGAGGAGTAACCTAGCTCAATCCTAACCTGATCAACAAAGTACTGTGACCTGGTCTTTAGGTCAAACGGAATCAACCCTAGGTTTTTGGAAACCCTAACTGAAGTTGCAGCTGCTATATATTCAACAGAGCTGCGGTTTTTGAAGCCATCCCTGCTGATTGATTAGAAGATCAAGTTTGTAATCTGTATAGATTTGTGTATTGTACTCCAAGCAATTATCATTGTGATAAGTGTCTTGGAATAGGCTTCAATTGTAAGGGTTGTGTAGCACTCAAAGCTTTGAAGCAAGAGTGTTTGAATGTTACTTGACTAAAGCTGTGAAGCAGAGTCAAGTTAGTTGTGTACATCACTCAAAGCTGTGAAGCACGAGTGATTGTGTTACTTGATTAAAAAGCTGTGAAGCTTAATCAAGAGTGTGTTTTGAAGAGTGTCTTCATCAATTCTCAAGTCAAATTGGTTTATGTATCACTGCTGTGATTGAGGGGGAGTGAGTAGGAACTCAGGTTTAAGTTGTACTTAGATTAGAATTGCATTGGGTAGGTCTTAAGTGAAGGAGATAAACTGGTTGGTTTATTCCTGAATTAACATCTCTTATAGTGGATTCTCTCCCTGGCTTGGTAGCCCCCAGAGTAGGTGTTGTTGCACACTGAACTGGGTAAACAATTGACTGTGTTATTTACTGCTTTTGTATTTACTGTCATATAGTAAGTCAGATACGGTGTCATAACATCGGACGTGACATTAAGTATCTGTAGCCAGAATTTCAATTGGCATCAGAGCAGGCACCCTGCCTGTATTACTGGGTGAGATCTAGGGATATCACTTTCTGGCACTATGGACAAAGAAGGAGTTTTTGGAAATAGACCACCCATTCTGGATGGAACTAATTATGACTACTGGAAACCTCGTATGATTGCCTTCCTAAAATCTCTGGACAAAAAGGCTTGGAGAGCTGCTGACAAAGGATGGATTCATCCCACCATAACTGAAAGAGATGGGACAATCAGTCTGAAGCCTGAGGAAGATTGGAGCAAAGAAGAAGATGAGTTAGCTCTGGGAAATTCAAAAGCCTTAAATGCCTTGTTCAATGGAATTGATAGAAACATCTTCAGATTAGTACATCAATATGAACTGGCCAAGGAAGTTTGGGACACCCTCAAAACTACTCATGAGGGCACTTCCAAAGTAAAGATGTCAAGGCTTCAGATGTTGACCACTAAGTTTGAGAATCTAAAAATGATGGAAGATGAAACCATCCATGAATTTCACATGAACATCTTGGAGATTGCCAACACCTCAGGAGCACTGGGAGAAAAAATGTCAGAAGAAAAACTGGTGAGGAAGATTCTCAGATCCTTGCCTAAAAGATTTGCAATGAAGGTAACTGCCATAGAGGAAGCCCAGGACATTAGCAAGTTAAAAGTGGATGAACTTATTGGGTCTCTTCAGACTTTTGAGATGGGGATCACTGATAATGGTGACAAGAAGAACAAAAGCATAGCACTTGTAACCAACACTGATGTTGAACACAAGGAGGATGAAGAAGAAAACATATCAGAAGCCATTGCCATGCTTGGAAGACAGTTCAACAGGCTCATCAAAAGAATGGACCCAAAGTCAAGGTCTAATGTTCATAACATTCCTTCTGACATTGACAGTTCCAGCAGAAGACCAAGATCAGAAGATAAGGAAAACCAAGGCAGAGGAATTCAATGCCATGGATGTGAAGGATATGGACATATTCGAGCTGAATGTCCTACCTTTCTTAAGAAGCAAAAGAAAGGAATGACTGTTACTTGGTCTGACTATGATTCAGAAAGCAATTCTGAAGAAGAATCTGCCAAACTAGTTACTGCCCTAACTAGTGTTTGTACTTCTGAAAGTGACACCAGTGATGAAGAAGTAACATTTGAAGAACTGGCTGATACCTACAAGAAATTGTGTATCAGAAGTGGTGAAGTCTGTGTGCAAAATGAGAAACAATCAAAACTCATTGTAAAGCTGGAGGCTGAAAAGAGAGCAAATCTTGAAACTATAAGTCATTTAGAAGGAGAAGTTCAACTGCTGAACTCACAACTGAATCAAATGACCAAATCAGTCAAGATGTTGACAAATGGAACAGACAAATTGGAAGAGATTCTTCAGGCTGGACAAAATATGGGAAATAAATCTGGCCTAGGATTTGTGGAAACAAAGAAATTTGTTACCAGGAAGCAAATGTCAAAACAGATGTCTCAACATTACTCTCAACATCAGGGACAGAGACACATGAAGAAGAGGTACCAAAGATGGAGATGTCATCATTGTGGGAAATATGGTCACATAAAGCCCTTCTGCTTCAGACTACATGGATATCCTAATCAGAAATCAGATGTCAAACCTGAGTCTAAAAAGGTACCACACGCTCCTCAATGGAAGAAAAAGGCTACTGCACTGATAGCACACACTTCCCTGAAGATCTCAGCAAAGGAAGATTGGTACTTTGACAGTGGATGTTCCAGACACATGACTGGATTCAAAAATCTCCTCAATAATGTTATGCCTCACACCACCAGTTTTGTGACCTTTGGAGATGGTGCTAAAGGAGAAATCAAAGGAGTTGGGAATTTGGACTACCCTGGAGTTCCAAGTCTGAATAAGGTACTGCTGGTAAAAGGGTTGACTACTAATCTCATCAGCATCAGTCAATTATGTGATCTAGGATTCATGGTCAACTTCTCAAGATCTGAATGTCTAGTGTTTAATGAAAAACTAGATATTGTAATGAGAGGAATAAAATCCAAAAATAACTGTTATGTGTGGCAGCCTGAGAACACTGATATCTCCACTTTGAGTCAAATCATCAAAGAAGAAAAAGATATGAAACAGTGGCAGCATAAACTTGAAGGAATGAAAAGAGCTATTCCTATGGAAGATGTCAGAAGAACTCCTAAACTACAGGCTGATAATATATGTGATGTGGCAAAGAACAAGTCTCATAAATTCTGTTCTCAAGAATTCTGGTCAACACAGATGCTACCTGAAGACAATGTTACACAAGATGTTGTGACATTGTGGTGTGATAATCTGAAAACATTCAACATTTCCTTAAACCCTATTGACTTTGGAGAGAAGAAATCATTTAAACTGAAACATAGTTTCTCTGAGCTTCAGCTAACTGATTCTTCTACCAAGGTGCTTGTTGGAAATCAACTTGAAAATTTGAGGGGCAGATTGGGCATTCACCAACATGAGAAATTATAGCAATTAGTTTTGCTGAAAACAAGGGTTGAAGGGATTAATTCTATTAAGTCTATATTTAGTGGGTTAATCATATTCATTCACAATTCCTTCAAAAGCCTTCAGAAGTTGAAAAGACTCCCTTGTACTCCCTATCTCTCTCATCCTTGCAACCTGTTTTCTCCTCCCAATCAAAGAGTTTTCTCAAACTGCTACTGCTACTCAACGTTAAACACAATGTCTCAGACATCATCTTCCACTATGGCGGCTTCGTCTCACTCATCATCATCGTCATCTGATCAAGATTCTAGGGCAATCACGACATGCATAGAATCTGAAGTACTTGAGGTCACTCCTCTCAGGGAGATGGCAACTAACCCAGCCAAAATCAAGAAGCTCAGGACCAGACATGCAGGAAGAGCTCAAGCTGCAGTCTCTGGTAATTCTTCTCTTCCTTCATCTCCTATACCTAATAAAGAAGGAACAGTTCAAGTACACCAAGCTATTGCTAGACTGGTTACTAGCATTCTGAGTGGCAACCAATCTGTACCGGGGATTTCTATTCCTTTGAATCAATCTGAAAGTCCAAATGTGGAAGGTTCTGAAAATATAGATGTCACTGAGGATGTTGTGACACCAAAAGACAACATTCAGAATCCCTCTGAAAAGGCTGCTGTTCCACCTATCATTGATGTGGATGAAGATTATTCAGATAATGAACTGATTGTTAATGTGAACCCTAGCATTGCTAGGAGATTGATGAAAAGAAAAAGTAGTGAGACTGTTAAACCTAAGAAGTCCAAGGCTGAAGGGATGGCTGAAAAAATTCAGACAAAAGGGAAGAAAGCACAGGTGCTGACTGCTAGACAACCAATCTCCAAGAAAAGAAAAGAACCTGAAACTTCTGACTCTGATGATGAATCAGAATTTGAGATTGACATTGACAATACTCCCATCAGAAGGAAGCTCCCTTCCAGCAAGATTGCTAGAGTGCCTGAAGTGCCAACTGACAACATCTCCTTTCATCATCCTGATAATGCAAACAGGTGGAAGTATGTCTGCTTGAAGAGAATAGCCTTGGAGAGAGAACTCAACAATGATGCTTTGGAGTGCAAAGACATCATGGAGCTAATCAGGAATGCTGGTCTAATGAAGACAGTGATGAAGTTTGGCAAATGTTATGAAAATCTGGTTAAAGAGTTTGTAGTAAACTTATCCAATGATTGTGCTGATGGGAGGTCAGTTGACTTTGAGAGTGTGTTTGTTAGAGGAAGAAGGGTCAAGTTCTCTCCATCAGAAATTAACAAGTTTCTTGGAAGAACAAATAAGGACTGTCCTGATGTAGAGGCAACTGACAATGAAGTATGCTTGACCATCACTGCCAAGCAAGTAAAGTGCTGGCCATTGAAAGGGAAGTTGAATGCTAGTAAACTCAGCATGAAATTTGCCATCTTGCATAAAATAGGTGCAGCAAACTGGGTGCCTACAAATCACAAATCAACCATCTCCACAGGATTGGGGAGATTCATCTATGCTGTAGGAACCAAGACTGCCTTTGACTATGGAAGGTACATCTTTGAACAGACCTTGAAGCATGCTGGCAGTTATGCTGTCAAAGGACCAATTGCTTTTCCCTCCCTCCTTTGTGGAATCATCCTTGCACAATACCCTGACATTCTTGTAGCAAGAGATACAGTCTGCAAAAGAGCCCCTGCCCTTGGCCTGCATTACAAACTGTTTCAGGGATCCCATGCTCCAGACATTGTTATAACATCAGCTGAGACATCGTCTGCAAAGAGCCAGTCCAAAACATCAAATGTCATAGCTGTTTTAAAGGAAACATGCAAAGAGCTGGATGCTAGAAAAAGGACCCTAGAAGCTCTAATTGCCAGGCTAGAAAAGGAAGAAGCTGAAGAAAGCAGAAGGGAAGAAGAAGATGAAGGACAGTTCAACACTGAAGAAATTGGCTCCTCTGAATCTGATGACAGTGCTTGAAGGTTGATTGCTGCTTGGTGGTGTTACTGGTGGAGTTTGGAAGTATGTTCTGCTGTTGTCTGCTGCTGATCTCATTATTTTGTCTTGGATAACTGTATAACTTTATAAACATGTAATCTTTGGCCCATTTGTGGCTAAAGTGGGGGAGAATATTTTTGGTACTGCCTAATTAGTACTTAACACTATATTTTTCTGCTGTCACTTATTTCTGCTGCTATCTATCTATCTCTGATTGTTTAGGGACTTTAGCCAAAAATCTGCCAAAGGGGGAGTTTGTAGGTGTTTAGGTATTGGCTTGCATTTTTGGTAAATTCCAAGTGTATGTGTGAATGTCATGACTGATGTCATAACATTCTAGTTCAGGTTGTACTAACTCTTTAGGTACATATGCAGAAAAATATTGTAACTCAAATACTGATGTTTATAAGTGTGTATCTGAGCATGTTTGCAAAATGATCACATTTAGCTAATCAGTAGACAGGTTTTCTCAGATGTCATAACAGATGTTATGACATCCTGTTCTGAACTAGCAGGATTACATGATTGGATAAGTCTGAGTTTTTTCAGGAAATAACTCAGTCCTTCCTAAACAGAATCCTGCGTTTTCTGAGGAGTAACCTAGCTCAATCCTAACCTGATCAACAAAGTACTGTGACCTGGTCTTTAGGTCAAACGGAATCAACCCTAGGTTTTTGGAAACCCTAACTGAAGTTGCAGCTGCTATATATTCAACAGAGCTGCGGTTTTTGAAGCCATCCCTGCTGATTGATTAGAAGATCAAGTTTGTAATCTGTATAGATTTGTGTATTGTACTCCAAGCAATTATCATTGTGATAAGTGTCTTGGAATAGGCTTCAATTGTAAGGGTTGTGTAGCACTCAAAGCTTTGAAGCAAGAGTGTTTGAATGTTACTTGACTAAAGCTGTGAAGCAGAGTCAAGTTAGTTGTGTACATCACTCAAAGCTGTGAAGCACGAGTGATTGTGTTACTTGATTAAAAAGCTGTGAAGCTTAATCAAGAGTGTGTTTTGAAGAGTGTCTTCATCAATTCTCAAGTCAAATTGGTTTATGTATCACTGCTGTGATTGAGGGGGAGTGAGTAGGAACTCAGGTTTAAGTTGTACTTAGATTAGAATTGCATTGGGTAGGTCTTAAGTGAAGGAGATAAACTGGTTGGTTTATTCCTGAATTAACATCTCTTATAGTGGATTCTCTCCCTGGCTTGGTAGCCCCCAAAGTAGGTGTTGTTGCACACTGAACTGGGTAAACAATTGACTGTGTTATTTACTGCTTTTGTATTTACTGTCATATAGTAAGTCAGATACGGTGTCATAACATCGGACGTGACATTAAGTATCTGTAGCCAGAATTTCATTTTTCTTCTTCTTTATCACCAAATCTTAGGTTTCTTCATTACTAAGAAACTAAGTTAAATGACTATAAATTGATGACACGTGTTTTATATATACTGGTAATAATTAAAGTTAAATGATATAGCTCGATATTATTTTTATTTACTATATTCACATTATATTATGATATAATATATATAAATATTTACAAAAGGTTTTCTTCTTCTCCGTCACAAAATTTTAGGTTTCTTCATCACTAAGGAACTAAGTTAAAAGTCTTTAAATTAATGATGCATATTTGATGTATATTTGTTATAAATAAAATTAAATGATCAAGTGAGATAATATTTTTATGCACCATATTTATAATGTAATATGGTGTAATAGAAGTAAAAAATTTCAATATTCTTCTTCTTTTTTATCACCAAATTTTAGGTTTCTTCATCAGTAAGAAACCAAGTTAAAAGACTATAAATTAATGACACATATTTTTTATATATTGGTAATAATTAAATTTAAATGATCAAGCTAGATTTTATTTTTATTCACCATATTCACATTATATTATGGTATAATATATGTAAAAAAATTTAAAAGATTGTTTCTTCTCCGTCACCAAATTTTAGGGTTCTTCATCACTAAGTAACTAAGTTAAAAGACAATAAATTAATGAAACATATTTTTTATATATTGGTAATAACTAAAAATAAATGATCAAGCTCGGAATTATTTCTATTCACCATACTCACCTTAGATTATGGCAAAATATATGTAAAATATTTAAATACTTTTCTTCTTCTCCATCACAAAATATATGGTTTCTTCATAACTAATAAACTAAGTTAAAATACTATAAATTAATGACACATATTTTAGATATATTGGTAATAATGAAAATTAAATGATAAAGCTCAATATTATTTTTATTTATCATATTCACGTTATATTACGACATAATATATGTAAAACATTTCAATATGTTGCATCTTCTCCATCATGAAATTTTAGGTTTCTTCAATACTATGAAACTAAGTTAAATGACTATAAATTAATGACACGTATTTTATATATATATTGGTAATAATTAAAGTTAAATGATCTAGATCGATATTATTTTTATTCACCATGTTTATAATGTAATATGGTGTAATAGAGGTAAAAACTTTCAATATTTTTCTTCTTCTTTATCGCAAAATTTTAGGTTTCTTCATCACTAAGAAACTATGTTAAAAGACTATAAATTAATGCACACATATTTTTTATATATTGGTAATAATTAAAATTAAATGATAAAGCTCGAAATTATTTTTATTTACCATATTCACATTATATTATGGTATAATATATGTAAAACCTTTCAAAAGATTGCCTCTTATCCGTCACCAAATTTTAGGTTTCTTCGTCACTAAGTAACTAAGTTAAAACTCTTTAAATTAATGATGCATATTAGATATATATTGTTTATAGTTAAAATTAAATGATCAAGCTCGATATTGATTTTATTCACCCAATTTATGATGTAATATGGTGTAAATAAGATAAAAACTTTCAATATTTTTCTTCTTCTTTATTACCAAATCTTAGGTTTCTTCATTACTAAGAAACTAAGTTAAATGACTATAAATTAATGACACGTGTTTTATATATACTGGTAATAATTAAAGTTAAATGATATAGCTCGATATTATTTTTATTTACTATATTCACATTATATTATGATATAATATATGTAAAATATTTACAAAAGGTTTTCTTCTTCTCCGTCACAAAATTTTAGGTTTCTTCATCACTAAGGAACTGAGTTAAAATTCTTTAAATTAATGATGCATATTTGATGTATATTTGTTATAAATAAAATTAAATGATCAAGTTAGATAATATTTTTATGCACCATATTTATAATGTAATTTGGTGTAATTGAAGTAAAAACTTTCAATATTCTTCTTCTTTTTTATCACCAAATTTTAGGTTTCTTCATCAGTAAGAAACCAAATTAAAAGACTATAAATTAATGACACATATTTTATATATATTGGTAATAATTAAATTTAAATGATCAAGCTAGATTTTATTTTTATTCACCATATTCACATTATATTATGGTATAATATATGTAAAAAAATTTAAAAGATTGTTTCTTCTCCGTCACCAAATTTTAGGGTTCTTCATCACTAAGTAACTAAGTTAAAAGACAATAAATTAATGAAACATATTTTTTATATATTGGTAATAACTAAAAATAAATGATCAAGCTCGGAATTATTTCTATTCACCATACTCACCTTAGATTATGGAAAAATATATGTAAAACATTTAAATACTTTTCTTCTTCTCCATCACGAAATATATGGTTTCTTCATAACTAATAAACTAAGTTAAAATACTATAAATTAATGACACATATTTTAGATATATTGGTAATAATGAAAATTAAATGATAAAGCTCAATATTATTTTTATTTATCATATTCACGTTATATTACGACATAATATATGTAAAACATTTCAATATGTTGCATCTTCTCCATCATGAAATTTTAGTTTTCTTCAATACTATGAAACTAAGTTAAATGACTATAAATTAATGACACGTATTTTATATATATATTGGTAATAATTAAAGTTAAATGATCTAGATCGATATTATTTTTATTCACCATGTTTATAATGTAATATGGTGTAATAGAGGTAAAAACTTTCAATATTTTTCTTCTTCTTTATCGCAAAATTTTAGGTTTCTTCATCACTAAGAAACTATGTTAAAAGACTATAAATTAATGCACACATATTTTTTATATATTGGTAATAATTAAAATTAAATGATAAAGCTCGAAATTATTTTTATTTACCATATTCACAATATATTATGGTATAATATATGTAAAACCTTTCCAAAGATTGCCTCTTATTCGTCACCAAATTTTAGGTTTCTTCGTCACTAAGTAACTAAGTTAAAACTCTTTAAATTAATGATGCATATTAGATATATATTGTTTATAGTTAAAATTAAATGATCAAGCTCGATATTGATTTTATTCATCCAATTTATGATGTAATATGGTGTAAATAAGATAAAAACTTTCAATATTTTTCTTCTTCTTTATCACCAAATCTTAGGTTTCTTCATTACTAAGAAACTAAGTTAAATGACTATAAATTAATGACACGTGTTTTATATATACTGGTAATAATTAAAGTTAAATGATATAGCTCGATATTATTTTTATTTACTTTATTCACATTATATTATGATATAATATATGTAAAATATTTACAAGGTTTTCTTCTTCTCCGTCACAAAATTTTAGGTTTCTTCATCACTAAGGAACTAAGTTAAAAGTCTTTAAATTAATGATGCATATTTGATGTATATTTGTTATAAATAAAATTAAATGATCAAATTAGATAATATTTTTATGCACCATATTTATAATGTAATATGGTGTAATAGAAGTAAAAACTTTCAATATTCTTCTTCTTTTTTATCACCAAATTTTAGGTTTCTTCATCAGTAAGAAACCAAGTTAAAAGACTATAAGTTAATAACACATATTTTTTTATATATTTGTAATAATTAAATTTAAATGATCAAGCTAGATTTTATTTTTATTCACCATATTCACATTATATTATGGTATAATATATGTAAAAAATTACAAAAGATTGTTTCTTCTCTGTCACCAAATTTTAGGTTTCTTCATCACTAAGTAACTAAGTTAAAAACCTATAAATTATTGAAACATATTTTTTATATATTGGTAATAACTAAAAATAAATGACCAAGCTCGGAATTATTTCTATTCACCATATTCACCTTAGATTATGGCAAAATATATGTAAAACATTTAAATATTTTTCTTCTTTTTTATCACAAAATTTTAGGTTTCTTTATCACTAAGAAACTATGGTAAAAGACTATAAATTAATGTTACATATTTTTTATATATTGGTAATAATTAAAATTAAATAATAAAGCTCGAAATTATTTTTATTTACCATATTCACATTATATTATGGTATAATATATGTAAAACCTTTCAAAAGATTTCCTCTTATCCGTCACCAAATTTTAGGTTTCTTCGTCACTAAGTAACTAAGTTAAAAGTCTTTAAATTAATGATGCATATTTGATATATATTGGTTATAGTTAAAATTAAATGATCAAGCTCGATATTGTTTTTATTCACCATATTTATGATGTAATATGGTGTAAATAAGATAAAAACTTTCAATATTTTTCTTCTTCTTTATCACCAAATCTTAGGTTTCTTCATTACTAAGAAACTAAGTTAAATGACTATAAATTGATGACACGTGTTTTATATATACTGGTAATAATTAAAGTTAAATGATATAGCTCGATATTATTTTTATTTACTATATTCACATTATATTATGATATAATATATATAAATATTTACAAAAGGTTTTCTTCTTCTCCGTCACAAAATTTTAGGTTTCTTCATCACTAAGGAACTAAGTTAAAAGTCTTTAAATTAATGATGCATATTTGATGTATATTTGTTATAAATAAAATTAAATTATCAAGTGAGATAATATTTTTATGCACCATATTTATAATGTAATATGGTGTAATAGAAGTAAAAAATTTCAATATTCTTCTTCTTTTTTATCACCAAATTTTAGGTTTCTTCATCAGTAAGAAACCAAGTTAAAAGACTATAAATTAATGACACATATTTTTTATATATTGGTAATAATTAAATTTAAATGATCAAGCTAGATTTTATTTTTATTCACCATATTCACATTATATTATGGTATAATATATGTAAAAAAATTTAAAAGATTGTTTCTTCTCCGTCACCAAATTTTAGGGTTCTTCATCACTAAGTAACTAAGTTAAAAGACAATAAATTAATGAAACATATTTTTTATATATTGGTAATAACTAAAAATAAATGATCAAGCTCGGAATTATTTCTATTCACCATACTGACCTTAGATTATGGCAAAATATATGTAAAATATTTAAATACTTTTCTTCTTCTCCATCACAAAATATATGGTTTCTTCATAACTAATAAACTAAGTTAAAATACTATAAATTAATGACACATATTTTAGATATATTGGTAATATTGAAAATTAAATAATAAAGCTCAATATTGTTTTTATTTATCATATTCACGTTATATTACGACATAATATATGTAAAACATTTCAATATGTTGCATCTTCTCCGTCATGAAATTTTAGGTTTCTTCAATACTATGAAAATAAGTTAAATGACTATAAATTAATGACACGTATTTTATATATATTGGTAATAATTAAATTTAAATGATCTAGATAGATATTATTTTTTTTAATATCACCATGTTTATAATGTAATATGGTGTAAAAGAGGTAAAAACTTTCAATATTTTTCTTCTTCTTTATCGCAAAATTTTAGGTTTCTTCATCACTAAGAAACTATGTTAAAAGACTATAAATTAATGCACACATATTTTTTATATTTTGGTAATAATTAAAATTAAATGATAAAGCGCGGAATTATTTTTATTTACCATATTCACATTATATTATGGTATATTATATGTAAAACCTTTCAAAAGATTGCCTCTTATCCGTCACCAAATTTTAGGTTTCTTCGTCACTACGTAACTAAGTTAAAAGTCTTTAAATTAATGATGCATATTTGATATATATTGTTTATAGTTAAAATTAAATGATCAAGCTCGATATTTCTTTTATTCACCCTTTTTTTGATGTAATATGGTGTAAATAAGATAAAAACATTCAATATTTGTCTTCTTCTTTATCACCAAATCTTAGGTTTCTTCATTGCTAAGAAACTAAGTTAGATGACTATAAATTAATGACACGTGTTATATATATACTGGTAATAATTAAAGTTAAATGATATAGCTCAATATTATTTTTATTTACTATATTCACATTATATTATGATATAATATATGTAAAATATTTACAAGGTTTTCTTCTTCTCCGTCTCAAAATTTTAGGTTTCTTCATCACTAAGGAACTAAGTTAAAAGTCTTTAAATTAATGATGCATATTTGATGTATATTTGTTATAATTTAAATTAATGATAAGGTTAGATAATATTTTTTTGCACCATATTTATAATGTAATATGGTGTAATAGAAGTAAAAACTTTCAATATTGTTTCTCTTTTTTATCACCAAATTTTAGGTTTCTTCACCAGTAAGACACCAAGTTAAAAGACTATAAATTAATGACACATATTTTTTATATATTGGTAATAATTAAATTTAAATGATCAAGCTAGATTTTATTTTTATTCACCGTATTCACAATATATTATGGTATAATATATGTAAAAAATTACAAATGATTGTTTCTTCTCCGTCACCAAATTTTAGGTTTCTTCATCACTAAGTAACTAAGTTAAAAGCCTATAAATTAATGAAACATATTTTTTATATATTGGTAATAACTAAAAATAAATGATCAAGTTCGGAATTATTTCTATTCACCATATTCACCTTAGA
>CATIWC010001211.1:0-254446 GCA_948472305.1 Vicia faba
ATCTAATCACTTAATCACTATCCATGCTATACTTCTATCTAAGACACACCTAGGTATGAGGCCCTCCTCAAATCGCTTTAATCACTAACAGTGAAATACAACAGAAATATTAAGTTTTAAGGACTTCAATCATTCAATACTTAAAAGCTTATGAATGATCCACAATTAACAACTCAAATTACAACTCAAGTATTAAAACCAATACTAGAGTGTATTACAATTAAAAAGACTTAGACTTCTAAAACAGAAAGAGTATGTTCTTCTTTTTTAAAAGTTGCAGCCTGATGAATAAGGATGCAAGTCCTTATAAAGGCGCAACAGTGGGCTTGGGCTGAAAAACAAATATTCAAATTCCTTGAAAATTTCCATGAAAACATGCAAGATATAATCCATAAGGATAATGTAAATATAAAAATATTCCTCCATATTTTTCGCGAACTATGAGTCACAAATCCTGAATAATGGCTCGCATAAAAACAAGAAACAGATATGAAGTCACGTTCAGATCAGGAGGCAGATGTCAAGACATTTGCTTTGACATTATTCAAAACCAATTTGCTTCAAATGTCAAGTCAGTGTTTTACCAAAGTTGTTGCCAACAAACACTTACAAACTCCCCCTTTGACAAATTTTGGCTAAAACATTATTTGAGCACATTATCAGAGCAGCAGCACAAGCAAAAACAAAACTCAGTTAACAGTTAGCAAAAGTAACTAAGTTAGTTATTAGCAGAGGAAGATGTCAGAACATCTTCAGAGACATGAGGCTACCCGTCAAACATTAAGCTTCCCTTCAGTTAGTGGTCAGTCAGTCAGAGGTCAGTCATTTTCTCTCCCCCTTTTTAGACATAATATGCCAAATAAAACATGCATTCAAGAGAATAGCAGTAATAGAATATGCCAAATAAGTACAGACCATAGAATCCAAGAGTCAACAAGGAACAAAGGGGTAAAAAAAACAACAACAAATGGTCTAACTGTCTTCAGGACCAGTAGACTTGGCAGAGTCAGAACTTCCTTCATCATCAGAATCTCCTCCTTCAGTGCTCACTCTATCATCAAAATTGTTGTCCTTCTGCAACTCCTTGATCATCTTTTCAAAAATTAGCTTTCTTGCTGAGCTCACTCTGATCACATCATCAAGTTCTTTGCATGCTTCCCTTAATTCAGTAATCATGTTATCCTTGGTTGAGGTCTTGTTTTTAGAAGATGCAGATGTCAAAACAATGTCTGGGACATGTTTTCCTGAAAAAACTTGAAGTGAAAGAACAAAGCATATTCCCTTTTGCAAACTACATCATTATCACTCAGAATTCCAGGATGCTGATTAAGAATAATTCCACAAATAAGAGATGGAAAGGAAATAGGCATTTTGATAGCACATGTTCCTGCATGCTTAATAGTCTGATAAAAAATGTAAGCATCGTAATCAAACAGTTTCTTATTTCCAACAGCGTAGATAAACTTTCCTAAGCCAATTGTAATGGTTGAGGTATGATTGGTAGGAACCCAGTTAGCAGCTCCAATTTTATGCAAGATAACATATTTTACACTTAGCTTGCTAACAGGAAGCTTATTGTTCATGGGCCACTCACTCACTTGGCTTACAGTGATGGCTTTGCACACTTGATTATCAGTTACTTCCATCTCACAATAATCATCTTCAAACCTATCTAGAAATCTATTGATGACAGCAGGGGAAAATTCTACACACCTACCTCTAACAAACACCTTCCTATACTCCTTACTTTTATGATCAACACAATCAACATGAATATTAACAATAAATTCCTTAATAAGAGTCTCATAACATTTTGCAAACCTGGTGACAGTCTTCATCAATCCAACAGAAGAAATCAGCTCCATAATCTCTTTGCACTCCAGTGCTCCAGCTCCCAACTATCTTTCAAGGGCAATTCTTCTTTGAAATACATATTTCCACTTTTCAGCATTTTCAACAGAATAGAAGAAAATATTGTCAAGAGGAGCATCAGGCACCCTAACAGAAAGCTTCTTGCTTGTAGATTTCTTCACAGGAGAGATGTCCTGGACATCTTCCTCGATATCATAATCAAAGTCAGTTTCTTCTACTAATGCAGCTTTCTTCTTGCTTCTGGATCTCTTCACAGCTGAGATGTTCTAGACATCATCATCATCATCTGTGGACCTATCAGGTATGGCTTTTCTTTTGTCAGAGGGAGGAACCACTTTACTCCAGGACTTTGGGGGACCATACATATTCTTCTTCTTCATGCTCTTGGCAGGGGGTGTGAAATCCACATTTTTTTCTTTTTCTAGTCTTGAGCCTTTTAGAAATTCCAGGAACCACATTAGAAATGAGCTCATTGTCAGACAACTCATCAACATTAACCACATTTTCAGTATTTTGATTCTCTGCAACTTTGGAGCCAGCAGCATCTTCCTTAGCATGAGAGTCATTCTCAACATCTTGTTCAACACCAGCTTGCACTTCTTCTAGATCAGAAGTACCAAGATTGCCAAGTTTTCTTTCAGCAGCATCTTTCTTGAAGGTGGGTGATTCAGCAACATTTTTAGGATCATTTCCTTTGTCAGCCGGAGTTGGAATTCGAGCAAGAGGAGTTGAAATTACATGCACAATAAAACCTTCATTTAACACCCTATCTACCAGTCTTCTAATACTTCTATAAACAATAACATTGTATTCTTCTATCCTATCATCAGTAGTAGTAGAAGCATTACCATTAGAAGTGTCAAACTCGTCTTTGGATTTCTTTGCAGGTGACAATCTGGGTTTCTTGACCTTCTTCTCAAGAGTGGAATTGTTGTTAGAGGAGTAACGTCAAGTACTATGTCAAGGGAGAGCTCCTCAGGATGCTTGACAGATTTTGAGGGAGACGATGCATGATGTTGAGACATCTTTGAAGATTTTTGAGCAAAGAAATGAAGAATGACAAGGGTTCTTTTTCTGTAAAGGAAAATGAAAAGTTTGTGAAAATAGAAGGAAATGATTTTGTAGCGTGTGTGAAAAACTTTGAGACACTCTTGAAATGATTTCTTTCAAAATTTGATTTGTTGGAAACATGAATAATATAATATTAATCTAATGATATTCCCATACGCCCTTAATTTATACAAACCCTCATATATGCAGATCCCTAGTTTTTATCTTAAGTTCTCAAACTGGTTTGCATCCGAAGACTTAGTGAAAATGTCATCCAATTGTAATTCAATAGCTACATGTTCTAAGACAACAATCTTTTCTTCAACAAGCTCTCTTATGAAGTGATGACGGATATCAATGTGTTTTGTCCTGCTGTGTTGAATAAGATTTTTTGATATATTTATGACACTTAGATTGTCACAGAATAATGTCATGACATCTTGTTTAACATTATATTCTGTTAACATTTGTTTCATCCAAACCAATTAAGAATAACTGCTTCCTACAACAATATACTCAGCCTCATCAGTGGACAAAGACACACAATTTTACTTCTTACTGAACCAAGATATGAGATTATTTCCCAGAAAGAAATATCCTCCTGATGTACTTTTTCTATCATCAGCACTTCCTACCCAATCAGCATCACAATAACCAGTTAAAGAAGAACTAGATCCATGAGAATATAGTATACCATAGTCACTTGTCCCATTCACGTATTTAAGAATTCTCTTCACATGGTTGGCATGACTAACAATAGGATCAACTCGATATCTAGAACATACCCCTACAATAAAGGAAATGTCAGGTCTTCTAGATGTGAGGTATAGAAGACTGCCTATCATACTTCTGTAAAGACTTTGATTCACACTTACTCCTTTTTCATCTTTAGACAACTTCAGATGTGTGGGAGCAGGAGTTCTTTTGTGACTGGCATTTTCCACCCCAAATTTTTTTACTATATTCTTAGCATACTTGCTCTGAGATAAAAATATGGAATATTCCATTTGTTTAACTTGCAGACCAAGAAAGTAGGTTAACTCATCAACAAGGCTCATCTCAAATTCTGACTGCATTTGCTTGACAAAATGTTGTACCATCTCATTTGACATTCCACCAAACACAATATCATCAACATAAATCTGTGCAATCATGATCATCCCTTCTTCTTCCTTGAAAAAAAGAGTTTTGTCTATGCCACCTTTCCTATATCCATTCTCACCAAGAAATTTTGTCAATCTCTCATACCAAGCTCTTGGAGCATGCTATAATCCATACAAAGCTTTCTTTAGTTTGTAAACATGTTTAAGAAAACTTGGATCAATAAATCCCTTAGATTGTTCCACATAAACTTCCTCACTCAGATATCCATTTAAGAAGGCACTCTTTACATTCATTTGAAATAATTTAAATTTCAGAATGCATGCAACTCCCAAGAGTAGTCTGATTGATTCAAGTTTGGTCATAGGGGCAAAGGTTTCATCAAGTTCAACTCCTTCAATTTGAGTGTATCCTTGTGCAACTAATCTTGCCTTATTTCTAGTGACCATCCCTTTTTCATCATATTTATTCTTGTACACCCATTTAGTACCAATCATATTTGTCCCTTCAGGCATTGGAACTAGATCACAAACTTCATTTCTACTAAATTGTTCTAGCTCTTCTTGCATAACATTAATCCAGAACTCATCATTTAAATCCTCTTTGACAATCTTAGGCTCAATTTTTGAAACAAAGCAAGAGTTTGATATCCCTTCTCTTGATCTAGTAATAACTCCTTTATTTAGATCTCCTATGATAAGCTTCTTAGGATGATCTCTCTGAGTTCTAACTGAAGGCCCTTTATTGAGATGACTAGGCTCTGGCTCTTCTTGAGATGGATTAGAATTAATACTTCTGTCATTTGATTCTGTTGGAATATCAGACAAAGATGTTCCAACATCTTCTAAGACATCTTCTTCATCATTCCATCCTCTATCATCAATAATAACATTTATGGGTTCCATCATAACCTTAGTTCTGGAGTTAAAGACTCTGTAAGCTCTTCTATTTGTAGATTAACCCGGGAATATTCCTCCATCACTCTTGGGATCCATCTTCCTCCTTTGTTCACGATCAGCTAATATGTAACATTTACTTCCAAAAATATGAAAGTATTCGACAATAGGTTTTCTTCCCTTCCATATTTCATTAAATGTGGCTGAGGTGTCTTTCCTTAGAGTGACTCTGTTATGGATATAACATGAAGTATTCATAGCTTTATCCCAAAAGTGGTAGGGTAACTTCTTTGCATGAATCGTAGCTCTGGAAGATTCTTGAAGGGTTCTGTTTTTGCGTTCCACAATCCCATTTTGCTGAAGAGTAATATGAGAGGAAAATTCATGACTGATTCCTTCAGAAGAGTAAAAATCAGTAAATTTATTATTCTCAAATTCCTTTCCATGATCACTTCTGATTCTGATGAAATGACTATCTTTTTCCCTTTGAAGTTTTTGACAGAGATCTTTAAACACTTCAAAAATTTCTGATTTTTCTTTGATAAAACTTATCCATGTGTACATAGAGAATTCATCTACAACAACATAGGCATACTTCTTTCCACCAAGACTTTCAACCTGCATAGGTCCCATTAAGTCCACGTGAAGAAGTTCCAAAACTTTTGATGTAGTAAGATGTTGGATCTTCTGATGTGACATCTTAGTTTGCTTTCCAATCTGGCATTCACCACAAACTCTCCCTTCTTCTATTTTGAGCTTAGGAATCTCTCTCACGGCTTCAATATATATGATTCTTTTCATTCCTTTCAGATGCAAGTGTCCCAGTTTTTGATGCCATAATTTAACTTCATTTTCTTTGGCTAAAGCACATGTTGAGGAGAGGCTTAACTCTTGGGGAACCCATAAACCAAAGTTGTCTTTAGATCTGATTCCTTTCATAATAACTTCATTATTCTCATTACAAACGAGACATTCTACCTTGGTGAAGTTAGATTTGAATCCTTGATCACATAATTGGCTTATACTTATTAGGTTAGCTGTTAACCCTTAAATAAGTAACACATTGTCAAGTTTTGGGACTCCTGAACATTCTAGCTTTCCAACTCCTTTGATTTCACCTTTGGCTCCATCACCAAAAGTCACATAACTGGTAGATTGAGATTTGATATCTACCAATAGATTATTGACACCTATCATGTGTCTAGAACAACCATTTTCAAAGTACTAGTCATCTTTGGTTGATACTCTGAGAGAGGTATGAGCTATGAAACTAGCAACATTAGACTTGGGAACCCTCTGTTTCTTCTTTTTTTCTATTTTGAGAGATCTGAACAGTCTTGGGAAGAGGAGTAGTTTTAGAATACCCATACAACTTGAAACAAAAAGGTCTTATGTGACCAAACCTTCCACGGTGATGACACCTCCAGGGCTGGGATTTCTCTCAGATGTGAGTAAATTTTTTCTTACCCTGATGTTTGCCATGATGTTCAGACATTTGATTCGACATCTTTGGTTTAGACTTGGCATGAGTGGAATTTGACGAAAGTTCTTCTGAAACAAGTTCCTTTTTCTCATTAAACCCTAGACCACTCTTGTCTCCTGTCACTCTTCCCACTTGAAGAATTTCATGTAATGTGTCAGACCCATTATTCAGTATCTTGAGAGATTTGACCATTCTATCATGATTTGAATTCAGAGAAGTCACTTAACTTTCCAGATTGGAAATAGTTTTCAGATGCTCTTTCTTTTCTTCCTTCAGCTGGGTTATGAGTGCTTTCTGTTTCTCCCCTTCTAGGAAAAATTCTACACTTCTGAGACACAGTTCTTTGTACGGGGAATCTAGCTCATTAAAAGTTAGTTCTCCATCACTAGAATCTTCATCAGACACATATTTTCCTGTCAATGCTTTAACATACTTTGCAGATTCCTCTTCAAGATCACTCTCAGAATGCTCTTCAGACCAAGTAACCGATAGATTCTTCTTATATTTTTAGGATATGTAGGGCATTCAGCTCTAATGTGACCAAAACCTTCATTTCCATGACATTGTATTCCTTACCCTTTAGTGGATTTTTCTTCATCCCTTTTTCTTCCAAACTCATTTGACTTAAGGATGTTAGATGAGATGTTCTTGACATTTGATCTTGGGTTCCTATCCATCCTTTTTATCACTTTGTTAAACTGTCTTCCAAGAATAACTAAGGCATTTGATATTCCTTCATCTGTATCTAGATCACAGTCCTCCTCTTCATCTTCAATATTGGTAAAAAAAGCTATGCTTTTGTTCTTCTTTTCGGATCTTTCATTGATGCTTAATTCAAATTTTTGAAGTGATACAAAAAGTTCATCCACTTTCATCTTGTCAATGTCCTGTGCTTCTTCTATGGCAGTCACTTTCATATCAAATCTCTTGGGAAGAGACCTAAGCATCTTTCTCACAAATTTATCTTCTGGAATTTTTTCTCCTAAAGCACTGGCAGCATTAACACTCTCAAGAATGTTCATATGGAAGTCATTAATACTTTAATCATCCTTCATTCTCAGATTTTCAAATCTGGTGGTGAGTGTAATACAGTGGGAGAACTGACTTGGGATGTTTTGTTTTTGATTGCAATTGTTGCGGATAGCAAGAGTCACCACCGACTTTTCTTTTATCCAAAAGGAAAGGTTGAAAAGAGCAGGAAAGAACTTTTGAGATGTTTTCTTGAGTTCGGGGGGTAGATTATGAAAAGGGAAGGTATTAGCACCCTTTTCATCCATAATTATCTATGGGCTCCTAGTTTCTTGCTAAATTACTTGCTTTTGTTTGAAAAATATGCTTGTGGTGTGGGTTTTGAAAGTATTTTGAAAATGTCTTTGTAATAGTTCTCGTTTCTATAAGAACACGTACAAAGTGTTGTTTGGAAAATAGTTCAAAGAGGTGTTTGTGGAATGTGTTTTTGAAAGTGATTTTGAAAAGGTGTCTTTGTAAGGGTTCTCGTTTCTATAAGAACGTGTATAAAGTGTTTGTCTTTTGAAAATGTTTCAAGATGAGAGTGTTGGTGTATAAAATGTTTTTGTTGTGAGCAAGCAAGCAACTAGGAGACACCTACCTACTCAAAAGGTCTTAAATGTTCTTTTCCTCCTCTTTTAGATGTTTCTATATTACCATTGATTTGGTAAGAAGCCCCATCCTTGAATGAGAAGGCACGGGCGTGGGTCGTTTGTATAGTCATAATAGCAATGTTGTGAGATGTCTTAACATTTCTCTTGAGGGACTAAGATCATTTGTAAGGAAACATTCGAAGCGTCATCGAGGGACTATGATCTTGTATTTTGATTGTTTTTTGCCAAGACATATCACATGCATAACATGACCATTTTTAGGCAACAAGTGGAGTTAACCCTAGGGGTGCGTGTGTGAATAGTGTGTTTGATTTGCATGCATTTTGTCTTTGATTTTTGGGTTGTCTACTTGTTATTTTTATCTTACCATACATCCTAGTTACTAGAATTTATACAAAAGCAATAAAAATGCAAGAAATAAAACCTACAATATTACAACCATGTTGAATTGCATGGAAATATAAAGGAAAAAAATAAAATAAATGCAAGAAAAATGGATCCTTCGATTTGGGTTGAAACACCCTTCGATTCTACATTTCCTGGCTTCCTTCGATTTGGATTCTAAAGTTAGTGGAGTCATGCCCTTCGATTTTCCTTTCTGTCTACTTCGACTGAAGGTTGGAATCAAGATACTTACACCTTTCACCTGGGCCTGGAAGTCAGCATAGTTCTACTTTTCGTTTGAGGCTTAGAGATAGCAAGGTTCTGGTCTTCGTTTGAGGCCTGGAGACAGCAAGGTTCTGGCCTTCGTTTGAGGCCTGGAGACAGCAAGATTCTGGCCTTCGTTTGAGGCCCAGAAGCAGCAACACTGATGCTTTGCCACAGGTTCCTTGATAACTCTTTGTAAGCATATTGGGTCCTCAGAGTATGATTCGAAAGGCTTGTACAACTAGCCAATCGAAGGGTACGACAAACTTGTCTTAAAGTCTAAAAATGCAATATCCAAACATAACTACAATCCAGGGGTTAACATGAAAACTAATGGGTCTCAAAGTCCAAAGCATAACTAAACTAAGGTTGAGTTTTCAACATACAAGCAGTCATAATTGAAATCTAAAACATAGTCTAGAAATGTCTACATTTTTCTTTATTGGCATATGCACATGATATTAAAATAGAATAGACTCAAGTTTGAAAGAAAACTTATGTCTTGAAGTCCTTAAATCGAAGGGAGATGTAAGTGCTTTCTTTTATGGAAAATGAGAGTTCGTTGGGACCATCCTGAGGCTAGTCCAGTTGCTACTTTGTGAAAGCAGCGATTGGGTCGAAAGAGATTGTGTGGGTGAATCGAAAGATTTTTTATCACAAGAGATGGGGTAACTCAAAAGTCTACTGTATGATAGCTGCGTGAGTGGTTCGAAGGGTGGTTTGATGGTCACTTGGAGGGTGAATCGAAGGTTTTTTTTTAGTGTATAGAAATGTTTGAAAAAGAATTTTGGGAAGTGTTTGAGAATCTTTTTTTTGAGAATTTTCACAAGTGTTTTCTTACAATCCTTCAGGCGCCCCTTGAATGTGTGGTGATGCCTCCTTTTTATAGATGGCTTGGGCTGATGCTTTGGGAGGGAAAACAAAAATTTCAAACAAAAAGGGTATGCTGTATTTGTAGCTTTCAAGGGATAGTGTTTTATTGCCATTTTGGTGCAAGGAATAGGGCAGCAATGCAAGATTGATGTGCAGCAGTTTTGGAGTTTTATGGCCAGTGTATTAGGCTTGATCCTGGCAGCGCATGGGACTTAGTCAACAAGTACCTTTGGCATCTCAACCTTTTGTCTTGACTCCCTAGCCTCTCCTTTCGACCAGAATTTTCAGTAACCATCTATTTTTTCCAATCAAAGTGTCATTCAAATGACTCCCATGGCAATCCTTCGAAGGGGTCAAATTAATGCTCTTGGGATGGGTCAGTAATATATGTCCTTCGGTTGGGGGCATCCAGACATGCATGAAAAACTCTTCGAATGTACCACCATGGTGCTTTCTTCGCCTGCGGCAATGTCATAGTGAAGAGTTTGTATGTTTGGAACATGCTATTTCTACAGGAGATCCTGCCCACTCAAATTTGTCTACAAAGGGGCCACATGGCCAAACGAAATAATGTATACAGGAGATTCCTTCCTTGTGACTTTATGCAAATATGTTCAAACGAAAGCTTGTAAAAGAGGAGCCATATGCCCAAACAAAAGGCATGACAAAAGAATAGTGCTCAAGGATTCACACCCCCAAGCGAAGGATGTGTGCAAGGGATGGAAGGCTCAATCGAAGCTTGCAACATTAGGAAAGTCATTGCCCAAAACGAAGGAGGCTTGCAAGGGAAAATATGTGATCTAAAGAGGGCAAAAGGGGGGTTTTGGCCTCCTGAATCGAAGGACATCATCAGGAAGCTTTTTGCCTTGTGAATTGAAGCTATATTAAAGGGAAATGTTGCCCTGTCGAAGCTTTCAACAAAATGCTTCAAAGGGGACTTTGGCCTTGTGCACATTATTATGGTAGGAAATTCTGCCTTGTATGTCTTGGCTAACACGCAGGGAAGATGCTGTATGGCCAAATGAAAGACTTGCACAAACATTCAAACGAAGTCTAGCGCTAAAACGAAGCAGGAAATGATCTTACCCAAATGAGCCCAAAGCCTTAATCGAAGCATGGAATGAACTTGCCCCAAAGGAATCCAGCGCCCAAAAAAAAGATGCAACCAAGGCCAAAGTGTCCAATCGAAGGATGCAAAATTTAAAGGAACTTGCTTTTCCTTTAATTTTGTCAAAAAGAGCATTTTCATTTGTTTTGTCCTTTTTAGCAATTTCTTCCTTAATCTTAATACTGAAAAATCCAAATATATTCGTGTAAGCTTGGATTTTGGGAATCCTTTGTGAGAATTGTCTTGAGGAATGAGAGGGAAAATTTTGGGGTACAACAGCTGCCCATGTTCAATTTTCTTAAACCTGAAGAGTTAGATTAGCGAATCTGCCATTCGTGACTTGAAGGTGGAAGATGATTGAACACTAGAGTGCCTAGAAATTTACACCTGATATTGTGGTTGAGGTGTAAGGAATAGGCTTAAAGATGCCATTTGGAGAAATGATGGAGAGTTGTCGGAGATGGGCTCACAAATTCCATCCAAAGGTGATTGTTGATAGAAATCCAACTAAGTTTAGACTTTAATTGGAAAAGAATCAGAATAAATCTTGGAGCTATTTATCTAAACCAGAGAAAATGTCTACATGAAAGAATCAGGATAAACCATTGAGAGATTTAAACTGAACCAACAGAGGTCTGGAAAAGAATCATAATAAATCTTGGAGCAATTTATCTGAACCAGAGAAAGTGACTACAGGAAAGAATCAGGATAAACCGTTGAGGGATTTAAACTGAACCAGGAGAGGTCTGGAAAAGAATAAGAATAAATCTTGGAGTGATTTATCTGAAACAGAGAAGGTGTTTACGGGAAAGAATCATGATAAACCGTTGAGAGATTTAAACTGAACCAACACAGGTCTAGAAGAGAATCAGAATAAATTTTGGAGCAATTTATCTGAACCAGAGAAAGTTTCTACGAGAAAGAATCAGGATAAACCGTTGAGGGATTTAAAGTGAACCACCAAAGGTCTGGAAAAGAATCAGAATAAATCTTGGATCTACTTATCTGAACTAGAGAAAGTTTCTACGGGAAAGAATCAGGATAAATCATTGAGGGATTTAAACTGAACCAGCAGAAGTCTAGAAAAGAATCAGAATAAATCTTGGAGCGGCTTATATGAACCAGAGAAAGTATCTACAAGAAAGAATCAGGACAAACTGTTGAGGGATTTAAAGTGAACCAGTAGAGGTCTGGAAAAGAATCTGAATAATTCTTGGAGCGATTTATCTGAAACAGAGAAAGTTTCTATGGGAAAGAATCAGGATAAATCGTTGAGAGATTTAAACTAAACCAACAAAGGTCTGGAAGAGAATCAGAATAAATCTTGGAGCGGTTTATCTGAAACAGAGAAAGTTTCTACGGGAAAGAATCAGGATAAACCGCTGAGATTTAAACTGAACCAACAGAGGTCTGGAAAAGAATCAGAATAAATCTTGGAGCAATTTATCTGAACCAGAGAAAGTTTCTACTAGAAAGAATCAGGATAAACAGTTGGCAATTTAAACTGAACCAGCAGAAGTCTGAAGGAAGTATTTGTCATGTAGATAGTCAAACAACCATTTCTCGGGAATTGATCTGTAATTGATTTATCCGCAAATAGTTGTCATGTCTTGTCAGAAATTTGTTGGTGATAATTCTCTGTTTCTCAAAATAAATGAGATTGTGATATATGCATTTGTGTTGTCGATATTATGATGTATGAATGCAATGTATGCATATATTAGTTGTTCTGCTGCAGTGTTTCTGGACTGGGGAAAATAAATCCTTAACTGCTATTGGGAATGAGGAATGTAAGTCTTCATATTTTGTTAAAGTTGGAGCATTGATAGATGGGTTTCCATCATTAGAGAAGTAAACCCTGTTGTGGAAGGGAAATGCCGTGCATTGCTTGTGGACTTGGTGAAATCCTACTGGGGAATTCCTGAGCAGCTGGGTGACTTTCACTGGGGAGTCCTTGGATTATTAATTGGAAGTTTTGCTCCATCGGGGATAGGAAGGCAAAAGATACCATTATGCTGCATGCTGGAGATATGACAAAGATCCTGTAGCAGGATGTTCTTGCTCCTTCTCTCTATCTGTGGGGATCTTATGGAATGGCCCGTAGATATTGTCTTGTTTCTTAAAGTCATTAGTAATTATCTTTCTGTTTAGTTTTCCATTTTTATGTGTTCATTTATAAACAGTAATTACATTCAAATGCATATGTTCAAAAATAAACACTGGATATTTTTTTGCAAACAAAACAAGAACAGTAAAAGAAAAACAAATAGTCTTACACTTTTAAAGGAATATCTTTGTATTAACTTGAATAAGTATTTTTGTACAAAGAGACGAACATCCTAGTAAGAGAATGTCATCATAAAAACGAAAAATTGATACAGAGAAAAGCCAGCTATGTAAAATAATCCCATGGGGTTCCCATTCTTCTATGGCCTTCATGTCTCTGAGCATCTCATCCACTTGCTTTTTTGTCCGAAGCTGATTGGATTGATTAGAACCAATCGAGTTTGACGATTGATGCCGAAGAGTGGTTGTAAGGTGATCCAACGGGAGATAGTCATATGCTTTAAATGCCTAACTTTTTCCTGGACCGCCCTTTCGAGTTTTCAGTCCACCGGGATACCCTTTTTAGTCCAAGCCGCCTTTTTAGGTTTCAGCTTGCCGGGTGTACAAGTTTTTTTTTTAATTTTATTACTAATTTTTTCCTAGGCCTGTCGACCTAGCGGGTATTTTTTCATGCGTAGTATCTTTTAACTATGTCCGCATTTACAAGGTGCGGAAGGTTGTCGCCATCCATAATGGTTAAGATCATTGCCCCACCAGAAAATATGTTTTTTTTATCATAAACGGTCCTTCGTATGTAGGAGTCCATTTGCCCCTGGGATCACCTTGTGGCAATATGATACACTTGATTACCAAGCCACCAACCTGATATACTTGACGTCTGACCTTTTTGTTAAAAGCTTTAATCATACGCTTTTGGTACATCTGGCCATGGCAGACAACCATAAGCTTCTTCTCATCAATCAAGTTCAGCTGGTCAAGTCGAGTTTGAATCCATTCATCTTCACTCAACCCCACAATCCCTCATGATTCTCAAAGAAGGTATTTGGACTTCAATTGGTAAGACAACTTCTATGCCATATACCAAAGAGAAAGGGGTTGCCCCTGTTGATGTGCGCGCCATGGTACGGTAACCGTGAAGAGAAAATGGTAACATCTCATGCCAGTCCTTCTAGGTCACTGTCATTTTTTTGTATGATCTTTTTGATGTTTTTATTAACGTCTTCTACATCGCCATTCATCTTCGGCCGGTAAGGAGAAGAGTTATGATGTTGGATCTTGAATTGCGCGCATAGTGCAGTGATCATGCTATTGTTGAGATTGGTACCATTATCTGTAGTGATTCTCTCCGAAATACCATACCGACAGATAAGATTCTATTTGATGAATCGGGCCACAACGTTCTTGGTAACAGAAGCGAACGAAGCTGCCTCAACCCACTTCATAAAGTAATCAATGGCAACCAAGATGAAGCGGTGTCTGTTAGAAGTTGTCGGTTTGATCTCTCCAATAATGTCAACATTGTGAATGGCCAGGGAGAATTCAGGACGTTTAGAGGAACTGGAGGCACATGTACCTTGTCAACGTAGATCTGACACTTGTGGCAGGTTCGTGAATATTGATGACAATCTACTTCTGTGGTGGACCAGTAGTATCCTGCTCGGAGGATCTTTTTGGCCATCGTGTACCCACTAGAATCGGTGCCAAAGGTTCCTTCGTGTAAATCAGCCATGATCTTTTCTGCCTCATTTTAGTCTATGCACCAAAGCAAAGTAGAGTCGTGACTGCTCTTATAGAGAACTTTGTTACTGAGGAAGAACTTAGCAGAGAATCTTCTCAGGAATTTCTTGTCGTTGACTGAAGCTTCCTCCGGATATTCTTGGGCCTCAAGGAATCTCTTAATTTCATGGAACCAAGGCTTGGCCTCTACTTTATCAGTATCGATCTCGTGATAGTAAGTTGGTTCATCCATCCGCTCAATGGTGATCTGGGGAGCCTCATTATCCCACCTGATTTTGAACATGGATGACATAGTGGCTAGCGCGTCTGCTAGTTGATTTTCCTCTTGTGGAAAATGCTCAAAAGTAATTTCCTCAAAATGTGGGATTAATGTAAACACATGTTCTTTGTAGGGGATGAGATTAGGATGCTTCGTGTCCCATTCTCCTTTGATCTGACTAATAACTAAGGCTGAATCTCCAAATACACTTAAGGACTTAATTCCCAAATCTATGGCGGCTTTGAGACCCATAATACACGCTTCATATTCCGCTATATTATTGGTACAGTTGAAACACAATATAGAAGTGAAGGGAGTATGGCATCCTTCAGGGGATATGATCATAGCGCTTATGTCGTTACCGAGTGCGTTAGAAGCTCCGTCAAAAACCAAGGTCCATCAGGATCCTTGTTCAGGTCCGTCATATGGTCTGAGTTCTTCACAATTGTTTACCAACATGATGTCTTCGTCCCGAAATTAGAAATTCATGGATTGATAGTCAACCATAGCCTGATGAGCAAGGTGATCGGCTAACACACTTCTCTTTATTGCTTTCTGGGTAGTGTATTGAATATCGTATTCAGTCAGGAGCATCTGCCATCTTGCTATTCTTGCAGAGAGGGCGGGCTTCTCGAATATATATTTAATTGGATCAATCTTGGATAACATAAAGGTAGTATGGTTTAACATATACTGTCTTAGCCGGCGAACAGCCCATGCCAGAGCGCATCAAGTTTTCTCGAGCAGTGAATATCTGGTTTCACAGTCGGTAAACTTTTTGCTCAGGTAGTATATTGCATGCTCTTTTCGGCCAGACTCGTCATGCTGCCCCAACACACACCCCATTGAATTTTCCAAGACAGTTAGATACATGATAAAAGGTTTTACCTCTACTTTCGGCATCAAAATGGGAGGCTCTTGAAGGTACTCTTTGATTCTGTCAAAGGAAGCCTGGAAGTCGCCGTTCCATTCCACCACTTGATCTTTCTTCACTAATTTGAAGATTGGTTCACAAGTAGCTGTTAGATGGGAAATGAATCGGGCGATGTAGTTTAGTCGTCCTAAGAACCCCCTAACTTCCTTCTTAGTGCGAGGAGCAGAAATTTCTTGTATTGATTTTAACTTTGCAGGGTCCACTTTGATACCTTTTCTGATGACAAAGAAGCCTAAGAGTTTACCGGACCTCACCCCAAAAGTGCATTTATTCAACCTTGTTTGTATCTCTTCAGTATTTCAAACAGTTTCTGCAGATGGTCCAGGTGTTCCTCTTCAGTTTGAGATCTGGCTATCATGTCATCCACGTAGACTTCTATCTCGTGATGGATCATGTCGTGAAACAGAGATACCATGGAACACTGATAGGTTTCCCCAGCGTTCTTCAACCCGAATGGTACAACTTTATAATAGAACGTACCCCACTGTATGACGAAGGTTGTTTTTTCCATGTCCTCATGTGCCATTTTGATCTGGTTGTATCCGGAGAAACCGTCCATGAAGGAAAAATACTTTATGTTATGCGGTGTTGTCAACCAGAATATCGATGTGGGGAAGCGGGAAGTCATCCTTGGGGCTTACCTTATTCAAGTCTCTTAGTCCACACATATACGTACCTTACCATCCTTTTTAGGCACTGGAACAACATTGGAGACCCATTGTGAATAGGAGGTGACAACTAAGAATCCGGTGTTGAATTGCTTCATGACTTTAGTCTTGATTTTCTCTGACATTTCTGGCCGCATGTGACGGACTTTCTGTTTTACCGTAGGGAAGTCTTATTTTATCGGCAGACGATGGACCACGATGTCAGTGTCGAGTCCTGGCATGTCTTCGTATGACCAGGAAAAGACCTCAACATAGTCATTTAGTAACTGAGTTAAGCGCTTCTTGACACTAGGCTCTAGGTTGGCACCTACCTTGACCTCTTTCTTGTCCTCTTCAATACCTAAGTTAATTGTTTCAACCGACTCTCCGTGGGGATGTATGGTCCTTTCATCCTGTTGCAATAACCTGGCTAGTTCCCCTGGTACCTCACAATCTTCCTCACCTTCGTCTTCGGCTTGGTAGATCGGATTTTCAAAGTCATGATAGGCCATAGCAGAATCGTTACCCATGGGATCCTAGGTGGATGTGGATCTGCATTTTGATATATGAGTGTGTGTAAGAGCATAGCTACCTTTGAAAAAAATAAAAAAAGGTAGAAAAAAGAAGAACAAAGAGCATAAAATTTGCACGCAAAAACTTCCATGATTTATTGATGACATATGAAGATAAAGTAACAACCCTCACAAATGGACCATTGTGCCTCTGGTAAGACATCAGGTTTTGAAGTCTAAATTGTTTTATTATTACAAGTCTGACAAGAAAATTAAAATACAATTACTCTTGAATAAAAGTAATAGGGACAAATTCTTTGGCTTCCCAATTGTTGAGTCCTCCGCTGATGGTTGAAAAAATCCACTCGTCCATGTCACAACTTCCATCATTGTCTTCCACTGCGTTGACTTACTGATTGTTGATACGTAAAGGTGGTCCCCTAGCGCGAGTTTGTCGAACAACTCTTTGTGCCTCAGAAGTAAAACCCAAACCAAATTTGTTGGATTTGTAGGGAATATTCGGAAGTTGACCCCAAATAGTGCATCCACCTTCCTCAATCACTGCTCTAGCATCCTTCAAAGAGGCCATTTTTAATGGCGGTCTGGTAACTTTTGGAGTCTTGGTAGTAGTCTTGCTGCCACAACTGTTTGTGGGACCTCCTCAAAGTTCTGACATGGAGTCTCAATGAACTCACCATCCATTTCCACGTACCTGAAAGAATTCAGGTGGCTAGCCATGTATTCCTCCTCCCAATGGACGGTGATGATTTTTCCCTTGATCGAGTACTTCAACATCTGATGTAAGGTAGAAGTGGTGGCACCAGGGCCATGAATCCAGGGTCGGCCCAATAGACAGGAATAGTAAGGGCAGATATCCATCATATAGAAAGTTGAATCAAACGTTTGAGTTCCAACTTTTATAGGGATGTCAACTTCTCCGTGCATTATCCTCTTAGAACCATCAAAGGCCCTCACTACAATGTTGCTAGGCTTAAAGTGAGTCCCTCACAATCTAGCCGGTCAAGAGAAATTTTGGGCAAGACATTCAGCGATGAGCCCGTATCCACTAGAACATGGGCTAGCGTAGTGCCCCTGCACTCAATGGAGACGTGCAAGGCATTATTGTGTTTCCTTCTTTTGGGAGTTAAGTCGGCGTCAGAAAAGCCTAATCCATTATCAACAGTTAGACTGGCCACACAATTCTCAAATTGGTTAATGGAAGTCTCTTGGGGCACGTGGGCGGTCTTTAGAAACTTTACCAAGGCTTTGGCATGGGCCTCATAACACAAAAGTAAGGCCATCATTGATATTTTTGAGGGGGTTTTCCCCAACTGTTCCACGACGTTGTTGTCACTTTTCTTGATTATTTTTAGTATCTCCTCCATCTCTTTGCTGGAAGCTTCAAGAATGACCTCTGGATGTGTCTTCTTCTGGACAGGCTCAAATAATACCTCTTTGCCCCTTGTCTCGGCAACAGGGATAACCATAGGATTGTCAATGGGATTATCAATGGGAATGCTGGTAGGAGCGGTAGCGGGAATAATTACAAGAGTATCAATGGTCTTTGGAGAGATCTTAGGTGAAAAGATTCTTCCACTTATTATTATCTTACTGGTCCCAATGATATTGACGATGTCAGGATCAGTGTCTTTCAAAACTTCGTCTTTGATAACCAATAGATCTTGCTTGATGCCATAGTAATAAACGTCATCCCCATAGTTCCAGGGAACAACTTTATCCCAAGAATATGGTATTGGCCCTGGCATGGTGATGATTAGGGGAGCAGACTTTGGAACAGATGTAATCCTGACGGGTCTTTTGGTGGAGACCTTGGGAGGATTGTCGGAAATGGTGATTATTAAGACATCTTCACAGGAATTTCTGATAAGAGGAACTTTTTCAAACAGGATTTCTTTGTTAGCCATCAGACGCTGGACTGCCATATTCAGTAACAAACAACCATTTGGTAGAGACATCCATAATTGATAACTTTCATCACAACCTATAAACAGACCGGATCACAATAGATTCTGTTTAATAGTCAAAAGAGGAGTAGTTAAATCATTCACAGAGGAAACAAAATAATCATCATCAACAGCGTTGACACCTTGATCGTGTTTGGGCATTGGCGCCATTATCACATTAGGTGTTTCTTGGGGATCAAACTCAATCTCTTTCGCCTTGATAAGGTCTTGTACCTTATTCTTCAAGGCCCAACAATCATTTGTATCATGCCCATGGCTTTCAAAATGATAGGTGTGATACGGTGGCAGAACCGGACTGTTTTAGGAAAATGCTGGTTTGCATTTTGCGTTTGTGCTTGCAAAATGTCCCGGTAAGCAAGAGTCACCACCGACTTTTATTTTATCCAACTGGAAAACAAAAAAGCATAGAAAAATTCCTTTTTCGAGATTTTGAGTACGGGTGGTAGATTATAGAAAGGGAAGGTATTATCATCCTTTCTATCCGTAGTTTTCTACGGGCTCTTAGGTACTTACTCATCATTTTAAAAAATGCTTCTGTATTTATGTATTTTGAAAAGTTTTTGTTTTACTTTATTTTAACCCTTGTATCAGTCCTCAAGAGTGTTACGAAGTGTCTTTGAAAACTTTGTTTGAAAAAAGTGTAAGTGTTAAAAAGGTCTGATTTTGAGCAAGTACCTACTAGCATCTACCTACTCGAAAAGAATGTTTATGTTCTTGTTTCCTTTAGACAGTGTTATCCCACTATTAAATAGTAGGTAGCACCGTCATTGGAGTTGTAAGGGTCAATTCGAAAGGGACGTACGATCACTAAAGCGATATTTGGACGTCTTAGTAATAACCCTAATGTCTTAAGATCATATTCGAGGCAACATTTCCGAGGCAACCTTTCCAAGGCAACATATTTGAGGCAACATTTTGGAACGGGACATTTGATCTTTGTTTAGACAAGAGGGCAACCACTAAGACACCCTATACTTAATGATCGTTTACCGAAGGCAACTGAAGTGAGAGTATACCCTAGGAGTGCGCATGTGCGAGTGATTTGATTTCAGTTATTATCTTTGCACATTTAGGGTTTGCTAACCGTTTTAAAATTTACATACAGTCTTTTCATGCAATCCTATTATCATACATCTAACAGTTAATATTTGCGAAAATTAAAATGCGAGAAATAAAACTACACTATTACAAGGCTTCGGGGAGGGGGATTAATTACATAGCCAAAAACCCGTGAAACGATAAATAAAAGGAAAATACTAATTAAACTATTACATCCCATGAGCAGTTACATTAATATTTGCAAAAAATAATAAACGCGCACGATAAATTAAGAACGAGAAAAAAATTAGGGTTTTGACCCTGTCTAACCTAATTGAAAGAAAAATCATATTTTTGTGTTTTTGATTATTTTGAGAAAATAAGGTTTTAATTCAATAAATACAAACCTAATTACTAGTTAATTTTAAATTAAGAAAAATAATTAATTTTGACCTATTTTTGCATTTTTGTTATTTTAAGAAAATAAAAATAAAAATTAAATCAAACAAACCCTAATTTTCTAATTTATTTTAAATTATTTACAAAAAGGTTAAAATTACCCTAAAATTAAATTGAACTAATTATTAAATTAAATTTGATAAAAAATAAAACCTAAATCTAAATTGTTGAAAATTGATTTTTTGAGTTTTAAAAAAAAGAATTAATTTTATGTTAGAAAATAATTAATCAAAATAAATTAAATAAAAGAAATAGAAAAGAAAAATAAAGAAATGGGCCTGATAGCTAGCAAACAGGGGGGTGTCAATTGCATTTCTGAGCCCAATAATCCTTGGCCCACGTTGACTTTCCAGATCCTGTATGCTGGCTTGACTAGGATGCATTGTGGACCTCCAAAGGATGGCCCTTGGATCCAGCTTGTTGGAGATCTGGTGGTTGAATCATTGAGGGCGTATAGTGGTCTCCTTACATGCATGTGTACCTGATGATGTAAAAGAAAATAATATTGGCAAATATGGGAACCTGGGGATCGAACCCAGGCCCTTTGGTAATTTCCCTTCTACACTAGGCCATCTGAGCTAGCACGGTTTGTGGTATATGGAATAACAATCAAATATTATATTAGAAAAAACAAACTAATATATATCAAGACGCGTGAATTTTAAACAGGCGAATCAGGGTGTGCCACGCCACCCTTCTTCTTCCTCCCTCTGTTGGCAAAAGTCCACAATTTTTACCTACGGTTCTCTGGGCGTAGGTACAGCCCTGTGATCTTCCAAAAACCTATGCATGCATGATAAATCAATTCCAGTGGTACCAATCAACTCGTTGCAACCTCCCGAGCATCATGGTACCACTTTCCATGGCCAATTGTTCCTGAAAGCAAAACCCCTAAAAACGAAACCTAAACCTTAATCATGGCAACTTTCTGTAAGGTTAACAAAAACGCAATTGGGTATTATCATTAGCTTGCAAATGTTTCAAGGATTCAGAATATGTCCATAAAATATGCTAACAATGCCATATTTATGAGATACGATTTCAAAAAATCATAGAGGTCGTGGGGTACTTACAGCGCATATCTGGGCACGAAAATGCTTGCTAATGATTGGGATAGAGTCCTTGGATGCCCAACAGACGAATGGTATGCTCGGAATGGCTTGAAGAGGCCTGGAATTGAGAAATCAGATTACACCTTTTCTTGAATTTTTTGAAATTTGTTCTTCTCTTTTCACGCCTCCAATCCTCTTGCTTTTGGTCTGCCAATCTTCTATATGTACCCAAGAGTGAATTAGGTTACCAACTTGCTTCAAATCTTTCTCAATTAAGATGATTGAATCATGATTTGATTCTTATGTAAATATTTCCAAATCAAGCCAAATCCAATCTTTTTTGTGTCCAAATGAAGCTTGCACGATTTTATTCTTCTTCCAGTTGTATAAGAGGCCTAAACATGTACAAAATCTCAAGCTTTGATTAGTTTTGATATTTTTCATGATTTTATTTTGATTTTATTTGATTTAATTGAAATAAAATTCAAATAAATGACAAAAATAAAATCAATACAAGTGGGAGAGATCATGGGTCTTGGTTCATGTTACAAACTCAATGCAAGCATAAAACGTTAGGCCCATTTGACAAAAATTACAATTTTGGCCACTTTTGACTTTTGGCAATTTTGTAAAAATGGTCAACTTTTCCAATGCATAACTCCTTCAATTTTGACCCTAGAGATGTGTTCTTTGACTTTTTAGAAAGCTTGAGATGTACTCTAAGCAACCCTTTTGGTATCATCTCAATTGAGTCTTCCATGTTCATGTATGAAGCTTTGACAAAAAAAAGTGTTTTTGTTGACTTTTTCAAAATGACCTATAATGTCCAAATTTATATCTTCTTGTGAGTGCATATTTTGAACTTGGGATATGAAGATGAATTGTAGGGAATTGCATCCTCTTAAAAATGAGCTTTGTATGGATCATTTTTTATAAAGTATGAGAAAGTTATGCTTGGTCAAAGTTGAGTTGACTTTTCCTGCAAAACCCTAATTTAACAACTTTTGGGTTTTGATGAATTGTGAGCAATCCTTGAGGAATATTGATCAAACCTTGATCAAATGATGAATAATACTTCAAAATGAGGATGTTGACCAAAAATCTTGAAGTTTTACTGTATGTAGGACACATTTGACTTTTGCCCTAGCACAGTCGATTTTCAGGCCTTTGAGCAATTGACTGAGCAAAATTTCTTTGTAGGGCTTGAAACATGACATGGATGATCTTGAGAACATATTAGGACAATGGTGAGCATTTGGGACCCTTTTTATTCAAACATCTTGATGCAAACTAAAACCCTAATTTGAGGTAGACTTCCTTAGGAGAGAATTTGTCTAGTCAACTCTTGGACTTCCTTGAGCAGTTTGAGGATCTCACTTGAAATGTATTGAGAAATATGGGAGGGAAAATTTTGGGGTACAACAGCTGCCCCTGTTCAATCTTCTTAAACCTGAGGATGTAGATTGGCTTGCTTGCCTTTCGTGATCCGAAGGTGGAAGATGATTGAACACTAGAGTGCCCAGAAATTTGCACTCGCGTGAAGTGGTACTGGCCTTGCGATTTCAGGAATGGGCTTATAGATGCCATTTGGAAGTTAATGACAGAAAATGGGCTTAAAGATGCCATCAGAAGGAGTGTCGATCGCATAAGAGATTCCTTTGCGAGAGCTTGTATACCCATTATTGAGGAGGACTTCGCTGGGGAATGCTGGTCTCTATCTTGGTAAAATTTGAATTTTAGGAGCTTCGGTCATCCGTTATTCTACTGGGGAATCATCTCTTGGTCGAAGAGGCAAAAATGAACTACTATCTGGTCATGATCCAGGCTTCATAGTGATAAGATCGACTGCTATTTGGTCGTGCTCCAAGCTTTACAGTGACTTAACGGGGAGATGAGATTAAACTTGCTATCCAGGCTTTGCAATTTCTCAATTCTTATCTGGTCGTACTCCAGGCTTCAGAAGGAATTAAGTTGTCATCTGGTCGCATCCGGGCTTCAACTTGAATTTAGGACACACCAATATCCGGTTGATTTCGGGCTTCTTAGTAATTGTCCAGATAAACTGCTATTTGGTCGAAACCCAAGCTTTACAGTGTCCCATACTGTTATCTGGTTAATTCCAGGATTCAGTCTTTTGTCGCTATCTAGTCGTAATCCAGGCTTCACAACTTCTTACTTCTTATTTGGTCGTGTTCCAGGCTTCAGAAGAAATCAAGTGGTTATCCAGTCGCATCCGGGCTTCCGTTTGATTTTTAGGCCTACTAATATCTGGTCGATTCCGGGCTTCTTAGTAATTGGTCGGGTAGACTGCTATTTGGTCGAAATCCAAGCTTCGTAGTGTCCCTTACTGTTATCTGGTCGTAGTCCCAGGCTTCAGTGTCTTTTGCCGCTATCTGGTCGTAATCCAGGCTTCACGATGTCTTATACCATTATCTGGTCGAATCCAGGCTTCATGGTATCCTGTACTGCTATCTGGTCGATTTCCAGGCTTCATAATATCTTGTTAAGCTGTTTTCCGATCGATTTCCGGGCTTCACCATTTGTGTTTATGATATACCACTATCTGGTCGATTTGAGGCTTCATGGTGTCTTTGTACTTCTATTTGGTCGATTTCCAAGCTTCACAGTAACTTGCATTGCTATCTGGTCATTCTCCAGGCTTCACAATAACTTGTTGGGGATTCAACTATTTTCTGGTCGATTTTCGGGCTTCATAGCTTGAATTTAAGATAAACCACTATCTGGTCGATTCTAGGCTTCACGGTATTTTGGTACTGTTATCCGGTCGTTCTTCAGGCTTTACAGTATGATGGAAAAATCAAGATATTATCCGGTCGGATCCGGGCTTCATAGCTTGAACTGGAATAGAGATCTTAGCACCGATTTGACTGAACCAGAGAAAACTTGTGAGAATTTGATTGTATCTTTCCCTGAAAGGTAAAGAGTTAGTCGTATGTAATGTCATGATGTATGAAATTTATTGAGCAATGATGTTCTCAAAATAAATGAGATTGTGTTGTATGATGCATATGCGCATGCCATGATGTATGGATATGTAATGTTCTTGTGATATTCTCCTACCGGGGAGAATAAATCCTGGACTGCTGTTGGAGAGTACAAAGAGTTGAGTTCTTCGTTCTCGCTGGGGTAACGACCGAAGATGATTTGAGAATAAATTGGCGGTAGAATAACTCTGCTAGAGAATAAACTGGCGAGAGAATGACTTTGTGGGGAAGAGATACCCTGCCCGAAGATCTTCTGATTTGGAGAAATAACCTTGGCTGGGGATGAATTACCGTTGCTGGCGATAATGAACCCTGTTGGGGATTGAGTTTCTGCTTGTGGAAGAAATAAACTCCACTGGGGATAATCTTCTAGTGTTGGTGATAGATGAATTCTGCTTGGGGAGAATTAACACCAATGTTTTTAGATACCTTTTACTCTGTGGGGAGTGTATGTACCTTTAGTCATATTCTCAAGCTGGCTCTGTCCCTGTACCTGGTGGGTAAAACAACTGTAAGGTTTGGACATTTCTTGTTTGCCCCTGTTCCTGAAATTACCAGTAATCGTCCTTTGTTTCGCATGTAAATATTTATGAGCAATAATTATTTTCAAATGCATATACCAAAATGAACCATTGGACGTTCTTGCAAAACAGAACAGGAAAAAGAAAAAAAAACTTTGAAATTTATTGTAAAATGAATTGTATTGATTTTGAAGTTGGCCTGTAATAGGCGTTTTGTACAAGAGGCTGACGTCCTAGTAAGAGAACGCCGCCGAAAGGTAGAAATTATAAAATTTTGTGAAAAACAAAGAAAAACAGCTATGTGAACAATCCCACTGGGTTCCAACTCTGCTATCGCCCTTATATCTTCGAGCGTCTCATCACTTTGCTACTTGGTTGAAGGTAGATCAGATTGATTGGCGCCGTCCGAGCTTGATAGTCGATACCGAAGTCTAGTCGGAAAATGATCCAATGAGACATAGTGTTACTCTTTGATCCCTAATTTTTGCCTGGACCGCCCTTTCAGGTTTTCAGTCCACCGGGATACCCTTTTTTTCCTAAGCCGCCTTTTCAGGTTTTCGACTTTCCGGGTGTACAATTTTTTCATTTTCATCCCTTATTTTTGCCCGAACCCTTTTGGTTCACCGGGAAGCCCTTATTTTTGCCTAGGCCAGTCAATCTAGCGGGTCTTTGATTATGCGTAGTATTTTTTCATTATGTCTGCATTGACGGGGTGAGGAAGGTCGTCACCATCCATGGTGGTTAGAATCATAGCTCCTCCCGAGAAAATGTTCTTAACCACAAATGGCCCTTCGTATGTAGGGGTCCATTTTCCCCTGGGATCATGTTGCGGCAGTATGATGCATTTGATCACCAGATCCCCAACTTGATATTCTTGACGTCTGACTTTCTTGTTAAAAGCCTTAATCATTCGCTTTTGATATGTCTGACCATGACAGATAGCAGTAAGTCTTTTTTCATCGATTAGATTCAGCTGATGAAGCCGGGTCTGGATCCAATCATCCTCGCTCAAACCTGCGTCCTTCATAATCCGGAGAGAGGGTATCTGGACTTCGATGGGTAGGACTGTCTCCATGCCATACACCAAAGAGTAGGGTGTTGCCCCTGTTGACGTCTGTGCTGAGGTGAGATACCCATGAAGAGCGAATGGTAGCATCTTGTGCCAGTCTTTGTATGTCACCGTCATCTTCTACACAATTTTCTTGATGTTCTTATTATCCGCTTCAACAACCTCATTCATCTTCGGCCGGTAAGGAGAAGAGTTGTGATGCTGTATCTTCAACTGTTTGCAGAGCTCGGTGATCATTGTATTGTTGAGATTTGTACCATTGTCCGTAATGATCCTCTCTGGTGCACCATATCGACAGATCAAATTGTATCGGATGAACCGCGCCACGACATTCTTGGTTACTGTAGCAAAGGAAGCTGCTTCAACCCATTTCGTGAAATAATCAATAGCCACCAGAATGAAACGATGCCCATTGGACGCAGTAGGTCTGATCTCGCCGATCATATCGATGCCCCACATTGCAAAAGGCCAAGGAGTTGTCAATACGTTCAGAGGAACTGGGGGTACATGCACCTTATCAGCATAGACTTGGCACTTATGACAGGTTCGAGAATGCTGATAACAATCGGCTCCCATAGTAGACCAATAATATCTTGCCCGTAGGATTTTCTTTGCCATGGTATGTCCACTGGAATGAGTTCCGAAAGTACCTTCATGTAACTCTGCCATAATCCTTTCTGCCCCGTTCTTATCCACACATCGCAGTAAGGTTGAATCATGGTTACGCTTGTAAAGGATACCATTACTGATGAATAACTTCGCAGCGAATCTCCTCAGAAACTTCTTATCATTAACAGATGCACCCTCGGGGTATTCTTGAGCCTCAAGATACCTTTTTACCTCGTGAAACCAAGGTTTATCTACTACCTCTTCTGTCTCAATGTCACAGCAATGTGCGGGTTCGTCCAAACTTTCAATGGTAATCTGGGGAGCTTCATTGTCCCACCTGACCTTGAACATAGAAGACATGGTAGCTAGCGCGTCCGCTAACTGATTCTCCTCTCTTGGAAAGTGTTCAAAGGTTACTTCCTCAAAGTGTGGGAGCAACGTCAGTACATACTCTTTGTAAGGAATAAGATTTGGGTGCTTCGTATTCCACTCGCCTTTGATCTGACTGATCACTAGAGAGGAATCTCTGAATATACTCAAGAACTTAATCCTCAGGTCAATAGCTGCTCGAAGGCCCAGGATGCATGCTTCATACTCCGCCATATTGTTGGTGCAATTAAAACATAATCGGGCGGTGAATGGAATACGATAGCCCTCAGGAGATATGATCACAGCGCCAATGCCATTACCCAACGCTTTTGACGCTCCATCAAAATACATAGACCATCGATATCCTTCCTCAGGTCCTTCATCCGGTCCAGTTTATTCATAGTCGGTCACCAACATGATATTCTCATCCGGGAATTCGAAATTCATGGATTGGTAATCATCCACGGCCTAATGCGCCAAATGATCCGCCAACACACTTCCCTTGATTGCTTTTTGGGTTGTGTATTAGATGTAGTACTCAGTTAAAATCATTTGCCATCTTGCTATTCTTCCGGACAAAGCAGGTTTTTCGAAGATATACTTGATCAGATCCATCTTTGATATTAATAGGGTAGTGTGAGTCAGCATATACTGTCTCAGCCGGCAAGCAGCCCATGCCAAAGCGCAACAAGTTTTCTCGAGCAACGAGTATCGGGTCTTGCAATCGGTAAACTTTTTGCTAAGGTAGTAAATAGCGTGCTCTTTTCGGCCAGACTCGTCATGCTGCCCCAGCACGCATCCCATTAAATTATCCAGCACTGTCAAGTATAAGATCAAAGGTCTTCCTTCAACTGGAGGCATCAGAATAGGTGGCTCTTAGAGGTATTCCTTGATCCTTTCGAAAGCGGTCTGACATTCATCATTCCATTTTACCACTTGATCTTTCTTCAGCAGCTTGAAGATCGGCTCACAAGCAACATTCATATGTGAAATGAATCGGGCAATGTAATTTAGACGTCCCAAAAATCCTCTAACTTCCTTTTCCGTTCGGGGAGCTGGCATCTTCTGTATAGCCTTCACCTTTGTAGGATCCACTTGAATACCTTTATCACTAACGACGAAACCCAGCAGCTTACCAGACCTTACCCCGAAGGTGCACTTGTTCGGGTTTAACCTCAGCTTGTACATCTTCAACCTGTCGAACAGTTTCTGGAGATGGTCAAGGTGTTCTTCTTCAGTCTGGGACCTTGCAATCATGTCATCAACGTAAACCTCATTCTCATGGTGAATCATGTCGTGGAACAAAGCGACCATGGCACGCTGATAAGTTGCCCGAACATTCTCCAACCCGAAAGGAATTACCTTGTAACAGAAAGTGCCCCACTGTGTAACGAAGGTTATCTTCTCCATGTCCTCGGGAGACATCTTAATCTGATTGTAACCAGAAAAACCATCCATAAAGGAGAAGACCTTATGCTGCACGGTGTTGTCGACCAGAACATCGATGTAAGGCAGTGGGAAATCGTCTTTGGGGCTCGCCCTGTTCAGATCTCTATAGTCCACACACATCCGTACCTTACCATCCTTCTTAGGTACCAGAACCACGTTGGCAAACCACTATGGGTAAGAAGTGACAGCTAGAAACCCGACGTCAAACTTTTTCATGACTTCAGCTTTGATTTTCTCAAACATCTCAGGGCGCATACGGCGAACCTTCTGCTTTGTCGGAGGACAGTCTTCTTTGGTCGGCAGGCGGTGTACCATAATGTCAGTGTCCAGACCAGGCATATCTTCATAAGACCACGCGAAGATCTCAACATAGTCGCGTAGCATCTGTATCAACCGTTGCTTGACACCAGGTTCCAGATTTGCACCTATCTTGACCTCTTTCTTGTCTTCCTCTGTACCCAAATTCACTGATTCCACTGGCTCTTCATGCGGCTGTATGGCCCTCTCTTCTTGTAGTGACAGTATAGAAAGTTCCCCAGGCACTTCACAATCATCCTCACCTTCTTCCTCGACTTGGTTGATCGGATTTTCAAAGTCATAACTGGCAGTAGCAGAGTCGTTATCAATGGGATCCAGAGTGGATGTAGATCTGCATTATGATATGTGAGCGTGTGTAAGACAATAGCTGTTTTAATAAAGTGCGAGATAGAAAGGAAAAACAAGGAGTGCAAAAATTTGTAATGCAAGAAAACGTCCAATGCTTTATTGATGATATATGAAAATGACAAATAATAAGCCCTCACTGTTGTACCCAAAAATTTTCCCTCCCATATTCTTCAAGATTTGGCAAGATCATGGTTCAAAATCTCTCAAGGGTTGCACAGTCCAATTGCCTCATAACACAGTCAAAATTAGGGTTTTGGTTCTTGCAAAGAAATTGAGGTTTTCAAGGGTCCAATCAAGTCCCATATGCCCACATACATTGTCAAGCATCCATATGTCAAGTTTCAAGACTCACAACATCAAGTTGCATAGTCAAAAACCCTAAATGCTTCACAGTCAACTGCAGGGGCAAAATGGTCATTTGACAGTCAAAAGTCAAAATTTTTGGTCAACATCTTATTTTGAAGCCACAATCATCATTTGATCAATTCTTGATCATGATTCCTCAAGCATGGCTCAAAAAGTCTCAAGATGCAAAAGTTTCTATTTTTGGACAGCTGAAAAGTCAACTGTAACTTGACCAAGGCATAACTTTTTCATGGTTCATCATAAAAATCCCATCCAATGCTCATATTGAAGAGGAAGACATTTCCTACAACTCATCTTCACATCCTAAGTCCAAGAAATGCTCTCACAAAAAGTTATCAATTTCAACATTATAGGTCATTTTCAAAAGTCAACAAAAAGGCACTTTAAGTCAAATACCATAACTTGAGATTGGTAAATCAAAATGACATGGGACCAAATACATTGGTTAGAGGACTTCAAGACCTTTCCAAAATGTCCAAGAACATGTTCATAGCTTCAAAATTGAGCAAGATATGCATTGGAGAAGTTGGGAAATTTTTGTGAAATGGCCAAAGTCAATTATCCTTGAAACTTCATTTTTGACAAAAGGGGCCCACTTTTTTCCACTTGATTCAGCTTGGCCATGCCTCCCACGTGTCCCACAATTTATTTCAAGATTTAAAATTAATTTTTCCATTTTTATTTAATTTTATTTGATTTAATTCATTTTAAATCTTTAAAATTCAAATAAAAATCAAAGAAATTAATGGAGGGATATATTTTGTGTTGATTAGCTTTGATACACCTTGAAATACCTTCCAAATTCGTGCAAGGCTTATTATGGGCATAAAAATTCAAATTTTCACAAATATGGAAAATGGTTCAATGTTGGTTATGGAGGAAATCAAGAACTTCAATGCAAGGCTTCAATGACCATAATTCTGATTGATATTCATTACATAACACATGTGCAAGCTTTCACAACAGGATTCACGACCTAGAAACACATAGACAGCAAAAACAACTTTCAAATTTTCAAGAGCAAATTCACAAACTGAAAACGATCTTACAGTGCAATTCAACCTTCCCTTTCAATCCAAACACACTCCTGACCCTTCCAGGAGGCCATTGCAATCAAGAACGAGGCTTAATACCATCAGAATCATCCCCACTAAGCCACACGATTTTCATTTTTTCTCAAATTTACATATCCCATTTCATGCATTTTTAACACTTTTTGTTGATAGCATTATGTTTACAGGATCAATACAAAGCTCTCCATGTGATTTAATTTGAGAATGAGGCTCTAAAACGCAAATCGCCATTGACAATTTCTAGGTTTTTCAGAGCTTCGAATTTGGGCTTTTTTATATACTATAAAATTGGAACCCCAAACAAGCATGGTTGAAATCAGCTGGACTAGACGGTTTTGATGGACACCTCGCGCCTAATTTATGCTTCACGAGCGTCTATTCGCTATTCTTGAAATTCCTGTATTTTGTGGGGGTTTAAAACCCCCGCTATGTGTTTTTATGTTTGCAGAAAAGGTAGAAGACGACATGCGTGGCAAGCAGGGAGTGGACAGTTCAAATTCACGCGCGTGTTTCAGCCTATAGAGCACTTATTCCATATATTATTTTGTTTCTATTATGCTTACAACTAGTGCGCCTGGTTCAGTTGGCTGGCAGTGTGTTTGGTAAACGTTGGGACCTGGGTTCGATTCCCAGGTCCCCTATAATTTCCATATCATTTTTTTCATTGCTTTCATGTGCAGATTCTCAAAGGAGGAACACCATAAACCTCATATCCCAGCGCTCCAAGTGTTCACCAGCATAGATCCAAAGGTCCAAAAGGCTAGCACACCATACTCTGGAGTCAAGCGTGCTGTAGGCAATCAGGAAAGTCAAACGTGGCTTAGATTTCAGTGGGCCTGAATTGCTTCAATACACCCTCCATTTCAGCCCACACCCCTTGGGTTTTTGCTCTTCTTTTTACTTTGTTTTGACATTTTTTTTACTTGCTTTATTTTATTTATTTATTATTAACAATTAATTAACCAACTAACATTTTCATAAAAAATCCAAAAAAGAATTAACAACATTATTATTATTATTATTTTATTTTGTAAATAAACATTAACTAAAATAGTTTAATTAGGCAATTTTAATTCCTTTTCTTAAATAATTAAAATAGATCTAGAATTAGGTAAAGTTAACTTTTAATTTTATTTCATTTCTTTTATTTCATAAAAAACATAAAAAACAAAAAAATATTTTCTTTTAATTAAATTAATTAATTAGCCATTAGTTAGTTTTAATTTCACTTTAATTATAAAAAAGCCAAAAAAAATCAATTTCTTTTCTTAAAAGGGTCAACACCCTTAGACATTCCCGATTAATTTATTCGCGCGCATTTACTTTATTTTGATTATTATGTAATTGCCTTCAAGAATGTAATAGTTAAATAGGTTTATCGCTTTATTTAATTTCCGTACTTATTTACTAAAAAACGGGTCTTTGTAATTTTTGGCGATGTATAGACTCGCGCCTTGTAATAGCGTAGGATTTATTTTTCCGCAACTTACTTTCTGCACCCCTTAACTGCTAAACTTGCATGAAAGAATGTATGTAAATAAAAACAACTCGTAGCTCACTAATTACAAAGACAAACATAACATGAATACAACACACAATGCACACACCACTTCTAGGGTACGCCTCACTCGTTGCCTTCGAAACGTGGTCGTCAAGTATAGGACGTCTTAGCGGTCCTTATGTCCATGATCCAGTTGCCTCGAAACAGTTGCCTCGGAACAGTTGCCTCGAAAACGGTTGCCTCGGATTAAAAAAGGATCAAGGACATAAGGGTAGCTTCTAAGGTGTCCTAACTGTTGCTTCGGTGACCACACTGTCCCTACAATCGAATTGACCCGAACACCTCCAACGGTGGTGCTACCTACCTCTCAATGGTGGGATGGCACTACCTTAAGGACATTTACACAGCCTAATTCCTTAGGGTAGGTAGATGACTCATGGATACTTGCTCTCTAAAAAACAAAACAAAAATCTTTTCACACTGACACTTTCAAAAAGCTTTCAAAACAATTTTTCAAACACTCTTGAGGACAGATACAAGAGTTATTCAGAAATCTTCCAAAGGAACTTTTTCAAACCCACTCACATTTGAAAAGCAAACATTTTGAAAACATAAGAGCAAGTATCTAAGAGCCCATGGATAACCATGGATAGAAAGTGTGCTAACACCTTCCCTTTCTATAAATCTACCTCCCGAACCGAGAAACTATCTCATAAGGAATTTTGCTGTGCTTTTGTCCTGTCCATGTTGGAGAAAATAAAAGACGGTGGCGACTCTTGCTTCTGCGACATTTCACAAACCAGCTAAAAACAGTCAGTTCTAAATCCACCGATCACACTCACAAACAAAGCCAAGGTGGCTCGGGCAAGGCACCGGGCTGTAAAGTTTCAAACTGTCTGTTACAAATCCCAAAACAAAAGTCAATTACTTTGTAATAAAAGAAACAGATATGAAGTCTTTCGCCGTCCAATTGTTCAAGCCACCATTGGTTGTAGGGTAGATCCAGCTGTCGATATCTTAATCTTTTTGTCACCATCTTCAATTGCATTAACTCCCTGATTACTGATATGCAGATCCGCACGCACCGAACAACCCTTTGAGCCTCTGCAGTAAAGCCCAAACCAAACTTGTCAGTTTTATGTGTGAAATCAGGGAGCTGACCCCAATTTGCACACCCACCTTTTTCAATTACAGCCATGGCATCCTTGAGGGAAGCCATCTTCATTGGAGGTTTGTTAGCAGCAACTTCAGTCGACGCCAGAGTCTGGGGGACCTCTTCAAAGTTTTGACACGGGGTTTCGATGAATTCCCCATCCATCTCCATAGCGAAAGGAATTAAGATGACTCACCATGTACTCCTCTTCACCTTGTACCGTGACAATCTTCTCTTTTACCAGATATTTCAACATCTGATGGAGCGTAGAAGTCACTGCCCCAGCCTTATGAATCCAAGGGTGACCCAACAAGCAAGAATATGATGGTCTGATGTCCATCACATAGAACGTAGATGCAAAATTCTGAGAGCCAACTTTAACAGGGACGTCCACTTCCCCGTGCACCATCCTTTTTGACCCGTCGAAAGCCCTAACCATAATATTTCTTGGCTTCAGAATCAAACCTTCACAGTCCAGACAGTTTAATGCTTTCTTTGGTAAAACATTCAATGAGGACCCAATATCCACCAGTACATGGGCCATAGTAGTGCCCCTGTACTCGATCGAGACGTGCAGAGCATTATTGTGATTTATTCCTTTAGTAGTCAGATGCGCGTCTGAGAAACCCAACCCGTTGTCGGCAGTCAAACTAGCTACGCAATCTTTGAATTGATCGGCAGAAGTTTCCTGCGGCTTATGTGCAGTTTTGAGGAAAGCAATTAAAACCTTTGCATGGGCTTCCGAACACAATAACAAGGATAACATGGAGATTTTTTACGGGGTCTGCCCCAACTGCTCGACTACGTTGTAGTCGCTCTTCTTGATAATCTTAAGAATTTCCTCTATCTCCTGCTTAGAGGTTTCTACAATGATCTTCTTAGACGTCTCCGTCCGGGCAGGCTCACCTGTGATTTATTTGCCCCGAGTGCCAGATGGCTCGGTGACAGGGGTGATAACTGGAGTAGAAACTGGGATAGTAGTTGATGTACCAGCAGATGGAATGACAACAGGTTTGTGGACAGTCGGAGGGGAAATCTCAGGAGAAAAGAGTCTTCCACTTCTGGTGACCTTGCTAGCCCCAACAATATTTCTGATATCAGCATCAACTTCTTCAATCTTTAAGTCTTTCTTAACTCCATGGTAATACACATCGGCCCCATAGTGCCAAGGGAAAGCCTTATCCAAAGTGTATGGGATAGGACCAGGGATAGTAATGATTAACGGAGCGATTCTTGGAACGGGTGTAATCCTAACAGGCTTTCTCGAGGAAGCCTTGGATGGATTGGTGGAAATGGTTATGATGGCAACATCTTGAATTGGAACCAACGGAATCATAGTCTTCTCAAACAGGATCTCTTTGTTATCCATCAGGCGTTGAACACCTGATCTTAATAAGTGGCAACCAGCAGACAAATTTGAACATATGTGGCAACCTTCGCCACAACCCGGAAATAAACCGGCTAACAATATATTCTTATTAACTGTCATCAAAGGAGTAGAAATTTCTTCCACGGAGGTCACAAATAAATCATCATCCACAACATTTACTCCATGACCGTTTTTGGGCATATGAGCAGTTATGACGTTGGGTTTCTCCTGAGCGTCAAACTCAATCTCTTTAGCTTCGATCAAGTCCTGCACCTTATTCTTCAAGGCCCAACAGTTGTTTGTATCATGACCTAGGCCATCGGAGTGATAGGCGCAACGAGCATTCGGGTTATATAGCAGAGATGTGGTGTTGGGATTCGTCGGGGCTTCCCTAAGAGTTACCAGGTTGGTCTTCAATAATTATGGTAGAATTTGAGACAAGGTCATATTGAGCCGAGTGAAATTCCTTTGTGGTCTTTCCATCCTTTGTTGATTGTTGCGTTGTGGAGCAATGGTAGGTCTTGATATTACCACCGCATTCACTGCTAGACAGTGTTCAGGTCTGCTTTGGCTCCTTGAGCCATAGGCTACACTAGCTTCTTTCTTACCGGCGAAACGTTTCTTTACTGCACTTGACGACGTATCCTTCTGTATCTTACCACTTCTGATACCAGCTTCTACTCTCTCCCCAGTCAAAATCAATTCAGTAAACCCAAATGACGAACTTTCGATCAGATGATTGAAAAATGGACCAGACAATGTCCCTAGAAACATGTCAACCAATTCCCAGTCAAACAAAGGGGGTTGAACTCTTCCAGCCAAATCTCTCCACTTCTGAGCATAGTCCTTAAAACCTTCACTTGCACCCATAGACATACCCTGAAGCCGAGTACGAGTGGGAGTAAGGTCGGCGTTATACTGGTACTGCCTGTAGAAAGCAGCAGTAAGGTCCTCCCAGTTTCGGACATTAGCTCCTTCCAATTGATAAAACCATTCAAGTTGAGTCCCTGACAGACTATCTTGAAAGAAATGCACCCATAAATTTCTATCAGCAGTGTAAGGTTGGATTTTTCTGACATACGAGCGAAGATGGAGTTTTGGACAGGATACTCCATCATACTTAGCAAAAAATGGAGCTTTAAACTTATGAGGGATCACCACCCCAGATGCCAGTCCCAAATCTTCGAAATCCAAACCAGGGATCTTTTAAATCTCCATAGCGCTCAGCTGGTCTTCAAGTTGTTTATACCTATCCTCAGTAGGAGGATACTATTCCTTATCATAATCTGTATCATTATCAGAAACTGCAAGACTGGGGCCCTTTTCTTCTTCTTGGTCCTCCCCTCCCTTGGATGAAAAGGACAGATCAACTTGTTGTTTCAACCTATCTCCAAACCTTTTACCCATAATCAGAAGAACAACCTTCTTCTTCTTCTTCTTCTTCTCTTTCTCTTTCAGAATAAGAGCTTTCAAGTCCTCTTGTCCTTTAGCCAAGCTTAAGAACATCTCTTGGAATTGGGCATTTTGTGTCTGAAGATCTTTGATAGCTTGATCAGAAGACATTTCTGTTGAAATAAACAGTGAAGAAGATGAGAAACCTGTAATGGTACCTGTAATGGTGTGCATGATAATGGGATGTGTATGTAATGACTTCAAATACCTTGGGAGATTTAAATTTGCAAACCAAAAAATAAAACAAACTTTATTAGATTAAACTTGTAAAAAGGTTCAACAATGCCTTTGAGGCGTTACAAAGAAATAAACGAAAAACAAATCTAAACTAGAAAAAGCAGAATCAGAAATCCCATGGACGCTTCCCCTTCGTGCTGACGTAGTCATTGATTGTTTTTTCATTCTCGAGTTTCCTGGTGAGCTTCAGGATCTTCCTTTCTTGCTCATGGTACTTTTCTTGGTAGGTATCCCTCTCCTCTTTCAGCTGAATCCAGGATCTCTTCAATGCTCCAAGATCAGTGGGCATGTAGGTATAAAGTACTATATAAGGAATGCCTTCGTCATTGGTAGGCTCCACAATCACTGGCAACACAGCTTCATAAGGCATCCCAAGCTTTTGGGCTCAAGCTCGGACCCACTGGAGATAAGGCTGCATAGGGAGGGAAGTCCTTGGTCCTAGCTCTTGAGGGTCAGATCTGTTCACCATGCCCCAAGCTCGTATAAACCTCCGGTGGTGCTCGTCAACGTCCTCCTAGTAATAAAATGCAATATCTGTAAGAAGTAGCTCATGAGGACCGTCTCTCCGGGAACGACCGAATTGTCGCAAAGCTAAACAAGGACTGTAGGTTATTCCCCCTCTGATTCCAAGCAACGGGACATTAAGGTATCCCCCACATCGATCAATGACAGCAATGCTTTCCATAGCCTTAGAACTCCAAAGAATGTCTGTATGGGCAAGGGACATTATCCTGTAAGACCATCCTACACCTTCCTCATTCTTCAACACGGACTTGGGGAGGTGCGAAATAAACCACCTCGCCAGCAGCGGCATGCAACACATGAGAGTCCCTCTTCTTTGCACAATACGAGTATAGAGGGCATGCAAAATATCACCCAGAAGAGTAGGTATAGGATTGTGAGACAGGAAGATCTTAACCGCATTCACATCTATGAAGGAATCTGGATTTGGGAACAGAACTGAACCATAGATAAGGAGAGCCAAGATGTCTTCAAAAGCCTGAAAATCCAAGTTATCCCAGAATAGTTGAGCTTGATCTATCAGAAACTTAGCTAAGAAACCTTCAACCCTGCTTCGTGTCTCCCAGTTGGATGCTACATCATCCCTTTTTAGATGCAGAGCTGAAGCAATGTCTTATGGTCTAGGAGCCTCTTCCAAACCCGTGAAGGGAATCTGCTCGAGGATAGATATGCCCAATAAGTGAGAAAACTCTTCCATAGTAGGAACTAGCTGATAATCCGGGAAAGTGAAGCAATGATGCACCAGATCGAAGAACTCGAAGAGCACACTCATCATCTGCTCATCAAAATTTGAGGTAACCAAGCTAAGAAGCTGACCATGTCTCCTAATGAATGAAGAAGTATCAGAAACTCTCGAGGCTAAATCTTTGAGTTGAGCAGGTATTTGCACAAAGTTAACTCGGATGGTGTTTCTGCGCACGGAAGCCATAATCTGCAAAACAGAACAAAGATAAATCCCCTTGGTCTTTGAAATGGTTAGTATAATGAAGTATGCATGCTATGTTATGATGCATGATGTCATGATAAAAACAACACAGGTATAGCAGATAACATACATGGCAAAGGCAAACAAGTCACACAAAAGCCCTTAAGTTTAAGGCTTGCATGGGGTCTAGGTATTACCCTCTTGAAGTTCAGTTGGTTTCAACCTGTCCTAGCAAAAGTAACCGGGTTCTAGAGGTTCTCAATATCACTGACCATCCTCCATCGGTCATGGTTTTAGCTCACGCAATCTTTTCTTGCGGCCGGAACTATCTCGAGAGTATGGTCTCAATGAGTGTAGTATCGAGTATCAACCAGTTCTCAACTTTACACCGAGGCCGGCTATCTCACTACTTCCTAATGGCCAAGTTGGTAATTATAGGTTCTAAGGTCAGTTGATGCTTAACGACACACATAACAGTCCCGTATTCTCCTCGTTTGTCCACAAGGGATACCAGTACTAACCAATGTGCCACATCCATGTAGCTACTGCTTCAACCGTATCGGTCTACGTCGTACAGTTCCCTCACAATTTATTGCTACTTACCTAAAAGGTGTCCCCAGATCCGGGTTAAGATCTATAGTAACTCCCAATACAAAACCCTTTAAAAGTAAAGCAACCAAAACAAACAAGAGAAGAAATTTATGATGAACTAATCCTAAGGTATACCCCACTTATTTCATTCGCCAGCAGAGTCGCCGGTTCTGTGATACAGTGGCAGAACCGGACTGTTTTAGGAAAATGCTAGTTTGCATTTTGCGTTTGTGCTCGCAAGATGTCGCGGTAAGCAAGAGTCGCCACCGACTTTTATTTTATCCAACTGGAAAGGAAAAAAGCACAAAAAATTCCTTTTTCGAGATTTTGAGTACGGGGGGTAGATTATAGAAAGGGAAAGTATTAGCACCCTTTCTATCCGTAGTTTTCTACGGGCTCTTAGGCACTTGCTCATCATTTTAAAAAATGCTTCCGTGTTTGTGTATTTTGAAAAGTTTTTGTTTTACTTCATTTTAACCCTTGTATCAGTCCTCAAGAGTGTTACGAAGTGTCTTTGAAAATTTTGTTTGAAAAAAGTGTAAGTGTGAAAAAGGTTTGATTTTGAGCAAGTACCTACTAGCATCTACCTACTCGAAAAGAATGTTTCTGTTCTTGTTTCCTTTAGACAACGCTATCCCACTATTAAAGAGTAGGTAGCACCGTCGTTGGAGTTGTAAGGGTCAATTCGAAAGGGACGTACAATCACTAAAGCAATATTAGGACGTCTTATTAATAACCCTAATGTCTTAAGATTATATTCGAGGCAACATTTCCGAGGCAACCTTTCCGAGGCAACATATCCGAGGAAACATTTCCGAACGGGACATTTGATCTTTGTTTAGACAAGAGGGCAACCACTAAGACACCCTATACTTAATGATCGTTTACCGAAGGCAACCGAAGTGAGAGTATACCCTAGGAGTGCACATGTGCGAGTGATTTGATTTCAGTTATTATCTTTGCACATTTAGGGTTTGCTAACCATTTTAAAATTTACATACAGTCTTGTCATGCAATCCTATTATCATACATCTAACAGTTAATATTTGCGAAAATTAAAATGCGAGAAATAAAACTATGCTATTACAAGGCTTTGGGGAGGGGGATTAATTACATAGCCAAAAACCCGTGAAACGATAAATAAAAGGAAAATCCTAATTAAACTATTACATCCCATGAGCAGTTGCATTAATATTTGCAAAAAATAATAAACGCGCGCGATAAATTAAGAACGGAAAAAAAATTAGGGTTTTGACCCTGTCTAACCTAATTGAAAGAAAAATCATATTTTTGTGTTTTTGATTATTTTGAGAAAATAAGGTTTTAATTGAATACATACAAACCTAATTACTAATTAATTTTAAATTAAGAAAAATAATTAATTTTGACCTATTTTTGCATTTTTTTTATTTTAAGAAAATAAAATAAAAATTAAATCAAACAAACCCTAATTTTCTAATTTATTTTAAATTATTTACAAAAAGGTTAAAATTACCCTAAAATTAAATTGAACTATTTATTAAATTAAATTTGATAAAAAATAAAACCTAAATCTAAATTGTTGAAAATTGATTTTTTGAGTTTAAAAAAAAAAGAATTAATTTTATGTTAGAAAATAATTAATCAAAATAAATTAAATAAAAGAAATAGAAAAGAAAAATAAAGAAATGGGCCTGGTAGCTAGCAAACAGGGGGGGTGTCAATTGCATTTCTGAGCCCAATAATCCTTGGCCCACGTTGACTTTCCAGATCCTGTATGCTGGCTTGACTAGGGTGCATTGTGGACCTCCAAAGGATGGCCCTTGGATCCAGCTTGTTGGAGATCTGGTGGTTGAATCATTGAGGGCGTATAGTGGTCTCCTTACATGCATATGTACCTGATGATGTAAAAGAAAATAATATTGGCAAATATGGGGACCTGGGGATCGAACCCAGGCCCTTTGGCAATTTCCCTTGTACACTGGACCATCTGAGCTAGCGCGTTTTGTTGTATATGGAATAACAATCAAATATTATATTAGAAAAACAAACTAATATATATCAAGACGCGCGAATTTTAAATAGGCGAATCAGGGAGTGCCGCACCACCCTTCTTCTTTCTCCCTCAGTTGGCAAAAGTCCAGCACTTTTACCTACGGTTCTCTGGGCGTAGGTACAACCCTGTGATCTTTCAAAAACCTATGCACGCATGATAAATCAATTCCAGTGGTACCAATCAACTCGTTGCAACCTCACGAGCATCATGGTACCACTTTCCATGGCCAATTTTTCCTGCAAGCAAAACCCCTAAAAATGAAACCTAAACCCTAATCATGGCAACTTTCTGTATGGTTAACAAAAACGCAATTGAGTATTATCATTAGCTTGCAAATGTTTCAAGGATTCAGAATATGTCCATAAAATATGCTAACAATGCCATATTTATGAGATACGATTTCAAAAAATCATAGAGGTCGTGGGGTACCTACAGCGCGTATCTGGGCACGAAAATGCTTGCTAATGATTGGGATAGAGTCCTTGGATCCCTAGCAGCCGAATGGTATGCTTGGAATGGTTTGAAGAGGCTTGGAATTGAGAAATCAGATTGCACCTTTTCTTGATTTTTTTGAAAGTTGTTCTTCTCTTTTCACGCCTCCAATCCTCTTGCTTTTGGTCTGCCAATCTTCTATATGTACCCAAGAGTGAATTAGGTTACCAACTTGCTTCAAATCTTTCTCAATTAAGATGAATGAATCATGATTTGATTCTTATGTATATATTTCGAAATTAAGCCAAATACAATCTTTTTGTGTCCAAATGAAGCTTGCACAATTTGATTCTTCTTCCAGCTGTATAAGAGGCCTAAACATGCACAAAATCTCAAGCTTTGATTAGTTTTGATATTTTTCATGATTTTATTTGATTTAATTGAAATAAAATTCAAATAAATGACAAAAATAAAATAAAGACAAGTGGGAGAGATCATGGGTCATGTTACAAACTCAATGCAAGCATAAAAAGTTGGGCCCATTTGACAAAAATTGCAATTTTGGCCACTTTTGACTTTTGGCAATTTTGCAAAAATGGTCAACTTTGCCAATGCATAACTCCTTCAATTTTAACCCTAGAGATGTGTGCTTAGACTTTTTAGAAAGCTTGAGATGTCCTCTAAGCAACCCTTTTAGTCTCATCTCAATTGAGTCTTCCATGTTCATGTATGAAGCTTTGACAAAAAAGGTGTTTTTGTTGACTTTTCAAAATGGCCTATAATGTCCAAATTTATATCTTCTTGTGAGTGCATATTTTGAACTTGGGATATGAAGATGAATTGTAGGGAATTGAATCCTCTTCAAAATGAGCTTTGGATGGGTCATTTTGGATAAAGTATGAGAAAGGTATGCTTGGTCAAAGTTGAGTTGACTTTTCCTACAAAACCTTAATTTAGCAACTTTTGGGTTTTGATGAATTGTGAGAAATCCTTGAGGAATCATGATCAACCCTTGATCAAATGATTAATAATACTTAAAAATGAGGATGTTGACCAAAAATCTTGAAGTTTGACAGTATGTAGGACACAATTGACTTTTTCCATAGCACAATCGATTTTCAGGCCTTTGAGAAATTGACTGAGCAAACTTTCTCTGTAGGGCTTGAAACTTGACATGGATGATCTTGAGAACATATTAGGAAAATGGTGAGAATTTGGGACCCTTTTGATTCAAACATCTTGATGCAAACTGAAACCCTAATTTGAGGTAGACTGCCTTATGAGAGAATTTGTCTAGTCAACTCTTGGACTTCCTTGAGCAATTTGAGGATCTCACTTGAAATGTATTGAGAAATATGGGAGGGAAAATTTTGGGGTACAACAATAGGCACATCGAGAATTCAGGTTGTAGCCAGGAGAAGCTGTATTGGTATTCTTGGGAGCTTCCTTTAGGGTCACCAGATTGGACTTCATAAGATGTGACAGAAGTTAGGACAAGGTCATGTTGATTCGGGTGAATCATCTCATGGGTGCCTCTGGCATGCGTTGATAATTTCGCTACTGATTTGGTATAGGATTAGAAATCATAACAGCTTCTACAGTCGGGCGGCATTCAGTTTTGTTTTGATTTATGTGGTCGTATGCAACACTGACCTCCTTCTTTTTGGTAAAGGGTTTCTTCATCGTGCTCGAGGATACATCTCTTTGAATTTTTCCACTTTTTATACCCGCGTCTACTAGTTCACCGGTCATGATTAATTCAGTAAATCCAGTCGAGGAGCTTCCGATCAAATGGTTGAAGAATGGTCTAGATAACGTGCCTAAGAACATATCCACCAATTATTTGTTAGATAGAGGGGGTTGGACTCTTCCTGCGAGATCCCGCCATTTTTGAGAATAGGTTTTGAAACCTTCACCAGCACCCATAGATATGCCTTGCAATTGTGTTCGAGTTGTAGCTAAGTCAGCATTATACTGGTATTACTTGTAAAAAGCAGAAGCCAAATCTTCCCAATTGTGAATATTGGTCCCCTCCAACTGATAGAACCAATCCAACTGCGTTCCTAATAAGCTTTCTTGGAAAAAATGCATCCATAGGTTTCTATCGATAATATGGGGTTGAATTTTCCTGACATATGACCTTAAATGCAGCTTTGGACAAGAGACAACGTCATATTCAGCGAAAGTGGGGACCTTGAATTTCTAAGGGATGATAACCCCTGAGACAAGTCCTAGATCTTCAAAATCCAATCCGGGTACCCTCTGGATTTCCATAGCATTGAGGCGATCCTCTAACTGCTTGTATTTATTGTCAGCTAGAGGATACTGTTCTTCGGAGTAGTCCACTTCTTCCTCTTCTTCAGATTCCGGGTGGTCATTTCCTTCCTTATTCTTTCCTTCTTGATTGTCTCCTTCACCTGAAGAGGTTGTGAAATCTAGAGTTTGCCTGACTGGTCCTTTGAACCTTCTTCCCAGATTCAAAACACCGACTAGTTTCTTCACTTTCTTCTTCTTCTCTTTGATCAACAAAGTTTTCAAATCCTCTTGTCCTTTTTCCAGAGCCAAGAACATTTGTTGGAATTGAGCGTTCTGCGCTTGGAGATCCTTTACTATCTGCTCAATATCCATCTCACTGAAATAAATAGTAGAAAGATAAGGAGACTTGTTGTAAGAAACATGTTTGTGTTATGATGAATGAAGATGCATATGTAAATGATTTCAAGGAGATTAGATATTTAAATTTGTTTTTAGACAAAAAGAACACATGTTGCATTAATAAATTCAAGTTTGAGTACATCATGCCTTTTTGGGGTTACAATGAAAGAAATAAAATACAAAAATAAGACAAAAATTTTGAACGCATCCTATTTGGCGCGATGTAGGCGTTCAGACTCCGCTCTTTATAAAGCTGCTTGGTGAGTTTCAAAACTTTCTTCTCAATGGCGTAGAATCGGGCTTCGAAAGTATCTCGTTCTTCCTTTAGCTAAATCCAATCCTTTTGCAAGTCTTCGAGAGAGATAGGCATGTTGGGATGAAGGAAAGTATACGGGACATCTCCTTCAATCACAGGCTCTATAATGACAGGGAGGATGGAGGGGTAAGGCATTGAGAGACTCTGAGCACGAGCTCGTACCCACCTAAGGTAAGTGTGATACGGTGGGAAAGAACTGACTGTTTTTTGGAATGCTGGTTTACGTTTTGCGTTTGTGTTTGCAAAATGTCGCGTTAAGCAAGAGTCGCCACCGACTTTTATTTTATCCAACAAGGAAAGGAAAAAAGCACAAAAAAATTCTTTTTTCGAGATATTTCTCGGGTTCGGGGGTAGATTATAGAAAGGGAAGGTGTTAGCACCCTTTCTATCCGTGGTTATCCACGGGCTCTTAGGTACTTGCTCAAATTGTTTTCAAAATTGCTTTTCTTTGTGCTTGTGAGTTTTGAAAAAAGTTTTTTTTTGTAAACTTCAATTTAACTCTTGCTTCTGTCCTCAAGAGCGTAATGAAGTGTTTTGAAAACATTGTTTGAAAAGTGTAAGTGTGAAAAAGATTTTGTTTTTTGAAAGAGCAAGTACCTAAGAACTATCTACCTACTCGAAAAAGGAATTGTTCTATGCTATCTTCCTTTAGAAAATATTATCCCACTATTGATGAGTAGGTAACATCGTTGTCGGAGTTTTAAGGGTCAATTCGAATGCGGGACTTACGGTCACCAAAGCAATGTTAGGACGCCTTAACGGTAACCCTAATTTCTTAGATCATTTGTTTTGAGGCAACAATATCCGAGGCAACCATTTCGAGGCGACTATGATCTTTAGACAAAAGGACGACCTCTAAAGTGACCTATACTCAATGACCGCATACGAAGGCAATCAAGTGGGGTGTACCCTAAGAGTGCGCATGTGTGAGTGTGTCGTTTTCAGTTAATTTATCTTTGTACATGTTAATGGTGATCTAATTTGATTTTAGGTTAAAACATTCAATCTTGTCATGCATCCCTATTATCAAACATCTAGCAGTTATATTTTGCGAAAAATAAATTGCGGAAATTAAATTACAAGGCGTCGGGTATTTAAATCGCCAAAAGCAACCCTTTGAAATTTAAATGCGGAAAAATAAATAAAGCGATAAAAATAATTAAATGGTCCTAATTATCTATTACATTCCGGGAACAAATACAATATTGAATAAATAGATCGCGTGCGGAAAATTAAATCGAGTGCGAGTTCTAGGGTTATGACCCTTTGTCATTAAAGAAAAGATTTTTTGTTGTTTTTGAATTAAGAAAGAAACTATCCTAAATTAATTATTAAATTAATAAATGAATTAATTAATGAAAATAAATATTTTTGGATTTTTGGTATTTAAAGAAAGAAAATAAAATTAATCAATGTTAGTAAAAAAACTAAATTAAATCTAATTGATTTTAATTATTTACAAAAAATATATTAAAGTTATTTCTAATTAAAGCCTAAATTAATTAAATTAGTGTTTATTAACAAAATTAAAATTTGATTTTATGAAGAAAATATTTTTATGGTTTTTATTTTATAAAAAAAAGGAAGAATTTTTTAATTGGTTAGTAATTAAATGAAAATAATAAAATAAACAAATAAATCAAAATAAATAAAATAGAGAGATAGGGGGGTTTGGGCCTGATTTGGAGTGTTTGAGAAGCAATCTAAGGCCCATTAGCATTGGCCCTGTTTGACTTTCTTAATTCATTGGGTACACGCTGACTGGGTCTATGGTAGACCATCAACTTCTGGCCCCCAGATTTGGCCTATGGCCATCTGGCCATCAGATGCTTGAGGTTGTATGATAGGCTTCACGCTTGGATCTGTACCTGATTACATGAAAAATAATAATATCAAAGGAGTGGAGGACCTGGGATTTGAACCCAGGTCCTGTTGGATGTTGCCAGCGCTCGCTTGCCACTAGGCTATTGTGCTTCATTTGTTAATTATATACAAAAACAATATTATAAGACAAAACGCGTTAATGTGCCCGCAAATAAAAAAAAAAAGCGCGAAAATTTGAAAAGGGCCAATCAGGGGAGGACACGATATCGTCCCTGTCCTCAGGCCTGTAACAAAGTTACCTGCGGATTTGAATCCGTAGCTAAAAGCGTAGGCCATTTTTAAAATTCATCTCAGGCTATATAAATTCCTCCCAAGACCATGGTTGCATTCGTCTTCCTCTCCCGATCATGTCCATAGCCATCATTAAGGCTAATTTTACCTGTAACAAAAAACCCTAATCCAAGAGGCAAAACCCTAACAATGGTGTTTTGCACCACAAAGCAGATAAATGAAATCAAATAATACAAAAAGCTTGGAAATGATCTGGTGGTTACAAATATGCCATTGATTCTTTATAATAATGCATGATTTTTGAAATACGAAATCAAATTCAGAAGGGTATCGCGTGACACTTACATCGCTCTGGGATGTTGAAAAATGTGTGCTTTTGATCCCAGAAGGTTGAGTGAACACCCAGCAATCGATTGGGATAACTTTTGGCTTCTGAAAACCTCTCTTGCTATGATTTGAAATTCCAACTTTTCCACCACTTTTTTCAAGTTTTGTTTTGCCTATTCTTGCAGTCTCTAACCCTTAATTTCGTGTGCCTCTCTTGCTTATGTATGATACAAGGTGTTAGGGTAACAAATATGGATGGAATCCCTCTAAATAAATGCCTTATGATTTGATTTGATTCATCCTTTAAAGCTTGCCAATTTTGTCAAAAATCCATCTTTTTGCTCATGATCTTGTGTGATACGAATTTGATGCTCTTAAGGATAATGATCTCAACCTGAAATAGCCAAAAAGATCTCAAGTAATCAATATTTGGATTTAATTTGATTTAATTTGATTAAAAATGAAATAATTCAATAAAATATCAAATAAAATAATAAAAAAGAAATATGATCTCAAGGCTGAAGCTAGAACACGTGTGCAATGTGGCAAGCTCAAATAAAGTGGAAAATAATGGACCCATTTGACAAAATTTGAAGTTTTGGGAATAGTTGACTTTTGGCAATTTTGCAAAAATGTCCAACTTCAACAATGCATAACTTCTTCAATTTTGAAGTTTTGGAGGTGTTCTTGGACTTTTTAGAAAGCTTGAGATGTCCTCTAACCAAAACTTTTGGTCTAATATCATATTGATATTCCATTCTCAAGTTATAAGCTTTGAAAAAAAAGGCGTTTTTGTTGACTTTCAAAAAGACCTATAATGTCCAAATTTGTAACTTCTTGTGAGTGCATTTTTTGATCTTGGGGTATGAATATGGATTTTAGAAAATTGAATCCTATTCAAAATGAGCTTTGGATGGGTCATTTCTCATAAAGTATGAGAAAGTTATGCTTGGTCAAAGTTTAGTTGACTTTTCCTACAAAACCCTAATTTAGCAACTTTTGAGTCTTGATGAATTTTGAGCAATCCTTGATGAATCATGATCAACCCTTGATCAAATGATGAAATATCCTTTAAAGTGATAATGTTGACAAATTTTTTTTGATGTTTGACTGTATTTGGGTCACAGTTGACTTTTGCCCTAGCACAGTCGATTTTTGGGCCCTTTGAGCAATTGGCTGAGCAAACTTCCTCTGCAAGGCTTGAAATTTAACATGGATGATCTTGAGAGCATATTAGGACATTAGGGAGCACTTTAGGTCATTTGGATTCAAGGATCTTGATGCAACACAAAACCCTAATTTGGGGTTCACTGCCTTAGGAGATAGCTTGATTGTCCAACTCTTACGCAATCTTGAGCCACTTGGAGATTTTTCTTGAAATGTTTTGAGAAATATGAGAGGGAAAATTTTGGGGTACAACAGCTTCCCCTGTTAAATCTTCTTGAACCTGAGGATGTAGATTGGCTTTCGTGCCTTTCGTGATCCAAAGGTGGAAGATGATTGAACACTAGAGTGCCTAGAAATTTGCACTCGCATGAAGTGGTATCAGCCTCGTGCTGTCGGGAATGGGATTACAGATGCCATTTGGAGATTGCTGGAGGGAGGATGGGCTTAAAGATGCCATCTGCAGGAGTGTCGATCGCATAAGAGATTCCTTAGCGAGAACTTGCATACCTGTTGTTGTGGAAGATTCCGCTTGGGAAGTCTAACTTTTGTTGAGATTTAGGAACTTGCCTGTACTTTAACTGAGAGAAACATCTTCATCAAGATCTAGGAACTGTCTGGTCTTCAACGGAGTATAATTCTGTTGAGATTGTAGAACTCATCCACACTTCGACGGAGGAAAATTGTCGAGATTCAGAACCTTATCTGAAATTCAACCGAGGATAATTCAGTTGAGATTTAAGAACCGGCCAGGTCTTCGACTGAGGGAAACATCTTCATCAAGATCTAGGAACTGTCTGGTCTTCAACGGAGTATACTGTTGAGATTGTAGAACTAGTCCACACTATGACAGATGAAAATTGTCGAGATTGAGAACCTTATCTGAAATTCAACCGAGGATAATTCAGTTGAGATTTAAGAACTGGTCAGGTCTTCGACTAAGGGAAACATCTTCATCAATATCTAGGAACTGTCTGGTCTTCAACAGAGTATACTGTTGAGATTGTAGAACTTGTCCACACTATGACGGAGGAAAATTGTCGAGATTGAGAACCTTATCTGAAATTCAACCGAGGATAATTCAATTGGGATTTAAGAACCGGTCAGGTCTTCGACTAAGGGAAACATCTTCATCAAGATCTAGGAACTGTGTGGTCTTCAACAGAGTATACTGTTGAGATTGTAGAACTTGTCCACACTATGACGGAGGAAAATTGTCGAGATTGAGAACCTTATCTGAAATTCAACCGAGGATAATTCAGTTGAGATTTAAGAACCGGTCAGGTCTTCGACTGAGGGAAACATCTTCATCAAGATCTAGGAACTGTCTGGTTTTCAACGGAGTATATTGTAGAGATTGTAGAACTTATCCACATTATGACGGAGGAAAATTGTCGAGATTGAGAACCTTATCTGAAATTCAACCGAGGATAATTCAGTTGATATTTAAGAACCGGTCAGGTCTTCGACTGAGGGAAACATCTTCATCAAGATCTAGGAACTGTCTGGTCTTCAACGGAGTATACTGTTGAGATTGTAGAACTCTTCCACACTATGATAGAGGAAATCATCGAGATTGAGAACCTTATCTGAAATTCAACTGAGGATAATTCAGTTGAGATTTAAGAACCGGTCAGGTCTTCGACTGAGGGAAACATCTTCAGGAAGATCTAGGAACTGTCTAGTCTTTAACAGAGTATACTGTTGAGATTGTAGAACTCGTCCACACTATGATGGAGGAAATCGTCGAGATTGAGAACCTTATCTGAAATTCAACCGAGGATAATTCAGTTGAGATTTAAGAACCGGCCAGGTCTTCGACTGCTGAGAACTTAACTGCATCCTTCTTGAAAGGTAAATGTCAGTTATATGCAATGCATGATATGGATCAAGCAATGATGTTCTCAAAATAAATGAGATCGTGTTGAACGATGCGTATATGCATGTATCATGATGTATGAAAGTGTAATGTTTTAGCTGGGGAAAATAAATCTCATATGGCTGCTGGAGAATATAGTTGGATTCTTCGTTTCTGCTGGGGATGGTGAATGAAGATGATCACGAGAATAAACCTGCAGGAGAAGATAACTCTGTTGGGGAAGAGTTGTTCTGTTGAGGATTCCAGTGATAAATTCCGCTGAGGACGAATTACCGTTGCTGGTGATGTTGAATCCTGTTGGGGATTAAATTCTTGTTTATGAAAGGAAAGAACTTCGCTGGGGACGATCTTCAATTACAGCTTCATTGGGGATAACTTTTTAGACTCTAATGGGGATAATCCTTTGAGCTTTACTGAGGACAATCTTCCTTTGAACTCGGCTGGGGATATTTATTTTTATACTCCGCCGGGGACGAACTTTCAGAGTCTACTGGGGATGATTCTTCAACTCCACTGGGGAAGCTTTTTTCAGATTGTGCTGGGAAAATTTTAACTCCACTGGGGATATCTTGGATTCTACCGGGGAATATTCTTATACTCCGTTGGGGAATATTAAGATTGTCGGGGATATTAAGCCCTTTCAGTGTTGATGGTAGATAAACTCTGCTTGGGGAGAATATTACCGATTCATTCACAGTTGCAAGTCTCAGCTGGGGAGAGCTATCTTTACTGTCTTACTCTGCGGGGAGTGAAAGTACATTGGCCATTATTCTTCAGCTGAATTTACCTTTGCACCTTGGTGGATAGAGCAACTATAAAGCTTGGACAAATCTTATTTTCCCCTGTTTCTGATATTACCAGTAATCGTCTTTTGTTTCGCATGTAAATATTTATGAGCAACAATTAATGTCAAATGCATATATCAAAAATGAACATTGGACATTCTTTGCAAAACAAAACAGAAAAAGGAAAAATAATTCAAAATTTCTCTGAAAATGAATTTGTATTGATTTGAAGTTTGGCCTGCAAAATAGGCGTTTTTGTACAAGAGGCTGACGTCTTTGTAAGAGAATGCCGCCGAGCAAATAGAATTTACACAATTTGTGAAAAACTAAACAAAACATCTATGTGAATAATCCCACTGGGTTCCAACTCTGCTATTGCCTTTATGTCTTCGAGCATCTCATCACTTTGCTACTGGTTGAAGGTAGATCAGATTGATTAGTGCCGCTCAATCTTGACAGTTGATACCGAAGTCTGGATGCAAGGTGATCCAATGAGTCATAGTGTTACGCTTTGATCCCTAATTTTTTCCTGGACCACCCTTTTGGGTTTTCAGTCCACCGGGATACCCTTTTTTTCCCAAGTCGCCCTTTCGGGTTTTCAACTTGCCGGGTGTACAAATTTTCATATTTTCATCCCTTATTTTTTCCCGAACCCTTTTGGTTCGCCGGGAAGCCCTTATTTTTGCCTAGGCCAGTCAACCTAGCGGGTCTTTGATCATGCGTAGTATCTTTTCACTGTGTCTGCATTGACTGGGTGAGGAAGGTCGTTACCATCCATGGTGGTTAGAATCATAGCTCCTCCTGAGAAAATGTTCTTAACCACAAATGGCCCTTCGTAAGTAGGGGTCCATTTGCCCCTGGGATCACCTTGTGGCAGTGTGATGCGCTTGATAACCAGGTCCCCAACTTGATACCCTTGTCGTCTAACTTTCTTGTTAAATGCCTTGATCATCCGCTTTTGATACGTCTGACCATGACATATAGCAGTAAGTCTCTTTTCATCGATTAATTTCAGATGATCAAGCCGGGTCTGAATCCAGTCATCTTTGCTTAAACCTGCATCCTTCATAATCCGAAGAGAGGGTATCTGAACTTCAATGGGAAAGACGGCTTCCATGCCATATACCAAGGAATATGGGGTTGCCCCTGTCGACGTCCGCGCTGAGGTACTGTACCAATGAAGAGCAAACGGTAACATCTCGTGCCAGTCTTTGTATGTCACTGTCATCTTCTGTACAATCTTCTTAATGTTCTTATTAGCCTCTTCGACAACCCCATTCATCTTCGGCCGGTAAGGAGAAGAGTTGTGATGCTGTATCTTGAATTGCTTGCAGAGCTCAGTGATCATCTTTTTGTTGAGATTGGTACTATTGTCCGTAATGATCCTCTCTGGTACACCATATCGATAGATCATATTGTGCCGAATGAACTGTGCCACGACGTTCTTAGTCACAGTAGCAAAGAAAGCTGCTTCAACCCACTTCATGAAGTAATCAATCGCTACCAAGATGAAACGATGCCCGTTGGATGCTGTGGGTCTAATTTTGCCGATCATATCAATGCCCCACATTGCAAAAAGGCCACGGAGCTGTCAAGACGTTCAGAGGTACTTGAGGTATGTGCACCTTATCAACATAGACTTGGCACTTATGACAGGTACGAGAATGCTGATAACAGTCGGCTTCCATTGTGGACCAAAAGTATCATGCCCGAAGGATTTTCTTTGCCATGGTATGTCCACTGGAATGAGTCCCAAAGGTATCTTCATGTAACTCTGTCATGATCCTTTCTGCCTCGTTCTTGTCCATACATTGCTGTAAGGTTGAATCATGGTTACACTTGTAGAGAATGCCATTGCTGATGAAGAACTTTGCCGCGAACCTCCTCAGAAACTTCTTGTCATTAACAGATGCGCCCTCGGGGTATTCCTGAGCCTCAAGATACCTTTTCACTCATGAAACCAGGGTTTATCTGCTACCTCTTCAGTCTCAATGTCACAGCAATGTGCAGGTTTGTCCAACCTTTCAATGATAATCCGGGAAGCTTCGTTGTCCCAATTTACTTTGAACATAGAAGACATCGTAGCTAACGCGTTCGCTAACTGATTCTCCTCTCTAGGGAAGTTTTCAAAGGTTATCTCTTCGAAGTGTGGAAGCAACGTCAATACATACTCCTTGTAAGGAATAAGATTTGGGTGTTTCGTATCCCACTCGCCTTTGATCTGACTGATCACGCGAGCGGAATCTCCGAAAACACTTAGAAACTTAATCCTTAGGTTAATAGCAGCTCAAAGACCCATGATGCATGCTTCATACTCCACCATATTGTTGGTGCAGTTGAAGCATAGTCGGGCGGTGAACGGAGTATGAGAGCCTTTAGGAGATATGATCACGACGCCAATGCCATTACCCAAAGCGTTCGAAGCTCCATCAAAGTACATAGACCATCGGGATCCCTCCTCAGGTCCTTCATCCGGTCCAGGTGTCTCACAGTCAGTTACTATCATGATATTATTGTCCGGAAATTCAAAGTTCATAGACTGGTAATCATCCACTGCTTGGTGTGCCAAATGGTTTGCCAACACACTCTCTTTGATTTCCTTTTGGGTCATATACTGGATGTCATACTCAGTCAATATCATCTGCCATCTTGCTATTCTTCTGGACAAGGCAGGCTTCTCGAAGATATACTTGATTGGATCCATCTTTGATATCAATAGAGTAGTGTGAGTCAACATATACTGTCTCAGCCGGCGAGCAACCCATGCCAAAGCGCAGCAAGTCTTCTCGAGCAGTGAGTATCGGGTCTTACAGTTGGTAAACTTTTTTCTAAGGTAATAAATAGCATGCTCTTTTCGGCCAGACTCGTCATGCTGACCCAACACACACCCCATTGAGTTGTCGAGTACTGTCAAGTATAAGATCAAAGGTCTCCCTTCAACTGGAGGCATCAGAATAGGAGGCTCTTGGAGATACTCTTTGATCCTTTCGAAAGCGGCCTGACATTCATCATTCCATCATACTACTTGATCTTTCTTCAGTAACTTGAAGATTGGTTCACAAGTAGCAGTCAGGTGCGAGATGAATCGGGCAATGTAGTTCAGACGTCCCAGAAAGCCTCTGACTTCTTTTTCTGTTCTGGGAGCCGGAATTTCCTATATAGCCTTAACTTTTGCAGGGTCCACTTGAATAACTTTGTCACTTACGACGAAATCTAGCAGCTTACCAGATCTTACCCCGAAGGTGCACTTGTTCGGGTTTAACCTCAGCTTGTACAACTTCAACCTGTCAAATAGCTTCTGAAGGTGGTCTAGATGCTCTTCCTCAGTCTGGGATCTTGCAATCATGTCGTCGACGTATACCTCAATCTCATGATGGATCATATCATGGAACAACGCAACCATGGCACGCTGATACGTTGCCCCAGCATTTTTCAATCCAAAAGGCATGACCTTATAGCAAAAGGTACCCCATTGAGTAAAAAAGGTTGTCTTCTCCATGTCTTCGGGAGCCATTTTAATCTGATTATAACCGGAGAAACCATCCATAAAGGAGAATACTTTGTGTTGAGCGGTGTTGTCAACCAGAACGTCGATATGAGGCAGAGGGAAATCATCTTTGGGGCTCGCCCTGTTCAGATCCCTATAATCAACACACATTCGAACCTTACCATCCTTCTTCGGCACAGGAACGACGTTGGCCACCCACTATGGGTAAGAAGTAACTGCTAGAAAACCGGCATCAAACTATTTCCTAACTTCGGCCTTGATTTTCTCAGACATCTTTGGGCGCATTCAGCGAAATTTCTGTTTTACTGGAGGACAGTCTTCCTTGGTAGGCAGGCGGTGAACCACAATGTCGGTATCCAACCCAGGCATATCCTCATAAGACCTGGCAAAGATCTCAACATAGTCTCGCAGCGTCTGAATCAACCGTTGCTTAACACTCGCTTCCAGATTTGCACCGATCTTGACCTCTTTCTTGTCTATCTCTGTACCCAGATTTACTGACTCCACCGGCTCTTCGTGTGGCTGAATGGCCCTATCTTCTTGAAGTAGCAGTCTAGCAAGTTCAATAGGCACTTCCCAATCATCTTCACCTTCGTCTTCGGCTAAGTTGATCGGACTTTTGAAGTCATAACTGGCAGTAGCAGAGTCATTACCAATGAGATCCAGAGTGGATGTAGACTTGTATATGTGAGTGTGTGTAAAATAGCTGTTTTGCAATATAATAAAAGAAAAACGAGGAGCACAAGATTTGAAATGAAAGAAACGTCCAATGCTTTTATTAATGATATATGAAAATGACATACATAAAGCCCTCACAAATGAAGCCACGGTGCCCTGGGTAAGACACCGGGCCATAAAGTTTATTGTTTGTTACAAATTCAAAACAAAAGTCTCATTACTGGGTAACAAAAGAAATTGGGATGAAGTCCTTTGCTGTCCAGTTGCTTATTCCACCGTCGGTTGTTGGGTAGATCCAACTGTCAAACTCAGACTCTTCAACATTGTCTTCAATGGAATTCACCCCTGAATTGCTGATGAATAGGGGAGGTCTTCTGATCCGTGCATTCCGAATAGCCTTTTGAGCTTCTGCAGTGAAACCCAAAGCAAACTTGTTAGTCTTCTGTGCAAAATCAGGGAGTTGTCCCCAATTTGCACACCCACCTTTCTCGACAACAGCCCGAGCATCCTTGAAGGAAGCCATCTTCATAGGAGGATCTTCAACAACAGTCTCAGTTGATGCCAGTGTCTGGGGAACCTCTTCAAAATGTTGGAACGGGGTCTCAATGAACTCCCCATCCATCTCTACATATCGGAAAGAGTTGAGGTGGCTCACCATGTACTCCTCCTCTCCTTGTACTGTCACAATTTTCCCTTTCACTGGGTACTTTAGCTTCTGGTGGAGTGTAGACGTCACTTCCCCAGCTTTGTGGATCCACGGGCGACCCAGCAAACATGAATAAGATGGCCGAATGTCCATCACATAGAATGTAGAGGTGAAAACCTGAGAACCAACTTTAATCGGGATATCAACTTCTCCATGTACCATTCTCTTTGACCCATCAAAGGCCCTAACAACAATGTTACTTGGTTTCAACTCTAAACCTTCGCAGTCCAACCGGTCTAGAGCTTTCTTAGGAAAAATGTTCAATGAGGAACCAGTATCCACCAATACATAAGAAAGAGTAGTGCCCATGCATTCAATGGAGACATGCAGGGCATCATTGTGATTCTTCCCCTTTACAGTCAAACTGACGTCAGAGAAACCCAACCCATTATCAGCAGTCAGACTAGCCACGCAATCTTTAAACTGGTCAGTTGATGTTTCTTGTGGTACGTGTGCAGTCTTCAGGAAAGCAATCAGAGCCTTGGCATGGGCTTCTGAGCATAGCAATAGTGACAACATAGAGATTTTGGATGGGGTTTGCCCCAGCTGCTCGACTACATTGTAGTCACTCTTTTTGATAATCTTCAAAATCTCCTCCATCTCTTGCCTAGAGGCTTCAACAGTAATTTTCTTTGGTGCCTCCGTCTGGGCAGGCTCATCAGTGGTCCCTTTGCCCCAAGTGTTGGATGACTCGGCAACAGGGGTAAGAATGGGAACTTGAACAGGAATAGTAGCAGGTACACTGCCAGGTGTAATAACAACAGGTTTCCGGGCAGTTGGTGGAGAGATATCAGGGGAGAAAAGTCTTCCGCTGCGGGTGACTTTAGCAGGTCCAACAATGTTACTGACGTCAGTATCAGCATCCAAATCTTGTTTAACTCAGTGATAATAAACATCAACCCCGTAGTGCCAAGGGACAGCTTTATCAGATGTATTGGGGATAGGCCCTGGAACAGTGATGATCAATGGTGCGATTCTTGGAACAGATGTAATTCTAACATGCTTTCTCGAGGAAGCCTTGGAAGAATTGTCGAAAATGGTGATTATAGCAACTTCTTCAGTATGAATTAAAGGAACAAAAGTCTTCTCAAACAGAATTTCTTTATTATCCATCAGGTGTTGGACACCTGACTTCAAAAGATGGCAACCGGTAGGTAGTATAGAACACATACGACAACCTTCGTCACAGCCCGGAAATAAACCGGCTAACAATGGAGTAGCAATATCCTTCACAGAAACCACAAACGAGTCTTCCTCTATAGCATTTACTCCATGCTTGGGCATAGGAGCCGTCACAACATTTGGTCTTTCAGGTGCTTCGAATTCAATCTCCTTCGCATCAATTAAGTCCTGTATTTTGTTCTTCAAGACCCAGCAGTCATCTGTATCATGCCCCGGGCTATTAGAGTGAAAAGCACAGCGGGCATTAGGGTTGTACTTTGGTGATGTAGTGTTGGGATTTTACGGGGCCTCCCTTGGAATCACTAGATTGGTTTTCAATAACTGTGGCAGAATCTGAGATAAAGTCATGTTGAGCTTAGTGAATTGTCTTCGAGGTTTCTCAACCCTTGGCTGATTGTTGCGCTGAGGAATACCAGCAGGTCTTGAAATAACAACCGCATTAACAGCTTGGTGGCGTTCAGGTCTATTCTGTATTTTAGAATTGTAAACAGCACTGGACTCCTTCTTAAAAGGCTTCTTCTTGGTGCTTGATGAAGCACCCTTCTGTATCTTACCAGATTTGATACCGGCCTCAATCCTTTCCCCGGTCATAATCAGCTCTGTAAACCCGGATGAAGAACTCCCAATCAGATGGCTAAAATACGGGCCATACAAGGTCCCCAGAAACATATCCACTAGCTCCCGATCAGCCAAGGGTGGTTGCACTCTTCCAGCGAGGTCCCTCCACTTCTGAGCATAATCTTTGAAACCTTCGCCCGTACCCATTGACATAACCTGGAGTTGGGTACGCGTGGGAGCGAGGTCGGCATTGTATTGGTACTGCCTGTAGAAAGCAGCAGCTAAGTCTTCCCAATTATGGATGTTAGTTCCTTCCAACTGGTAAAACCATTCAAGCTGAGTCCCTAAGAGACTGTCTTGAAAGAAGTGGATCCAAAGATTCTTGTCAGCGGTGTATGGCTGAATCTTCCTAACATACGACCGGAGGTGCAGTTTCAGGCAAGAAACTCCGTCGTATTTAAAAAAGGCTGGTGCTTTGAACTTGTGGGGAATCACCACCCCAGATGATAGACCCAGATCAACAAAGTCCAGACCAGGCTCCTTCTGAACTTCCATCGCACTCAACCGGTCTTCTAGTTACTTGTATCTATCCTCAGTCGGAGGATACTGGTCTTCGTCGAAGTCCGTCTCGTTGTCTGAAACCACAGGGCTAGGAGCCCTCCTTTCTTCCTGACTATCTTTCCCTCCAGATGAGGTGGTCAAATTAACTTCATCTCGTAGCCTGTTTCCAAACCTGTGGCCCATGTTAAACAGGACCGTCTTCTTCTTCTTCTTCTTCTTCTTCTTCTTCTTCTTGTTCTTCTTCTTCTCTTTCAAGATAAGGGCCTTTAGATCTTGCTGACCCTTAGCCAGATTCATGAATAATTATTGGAACTGGGCGTTTTGAGCCTGTAGAGCCTTGATCGCTTGTTCAGTTGATGGTTCAGAAAACATGATGCTGAAATAAACAACGAAGAAGATGAGAAAAACCTGTAATGGATACCTGTTATGAGGTGCATGGAATGAAATATGTATGTTATGATTTCAAAGACATCGAGAGATTCAAATTCGTAAACCAAACATAAAACACAATTTTTATTAGATAAACTTGAAATTCAATTGTTCAACAAATACCTTTAAGGCGTTACAAGAAAGGAAATACTGAAAAGTAAATAAAAACTAGAAGTAATCAAAGGACATCAGCGCTCCCATGGTCGTTTCCCCTTGGTACTGACATAGTCGTTGATGATCTTCTCATTCTCTAGCTGTCTTGTCAACTTTTGAATCTTCCGCTCTTGTTCGTGATACTTTTCTTCGTAGGTATCCCGCTCTTCTCTCAGCTGCATCCAAGACCTTTTCAGTTCCCCAATGTCAGTGGGCATATGAGGATGAAGGATGGTAGGAGGAACCCCTTCTTCATCAGCAACTTCAACAATGATAGGCAAGACGGCTTCATACGGAATTCCCAACTTTTGGGCACGGATACGAACCCATCAGAGATATGGATCCATTGGTAGAGAAGTCTTCGCACCCAGCTAGTGTGGATCAGATCTGTGTACTCTATCCTAAGCCCTTATGAATCTGCGGCATTGCTCGTCACTATCCCCTTGGAAATCAAAGATTATGCTAGGCATTAGCAGCTCATGAGGTCCTTCCCTTTTGGCTCACCCAAACTGACGTAAGGCCAAGCATGGATTGTAAGTAATTCCCCCATTGGTTCCTATCAGTGGAACATTGGGGTATTCCCCACAACGATCAATAATGGCCACCTCGTCCATACCCTTAATAGCCCAAATGATGTCATTGTGAGAGAGAGAGACATAACCCTATAGGCCCAGCTCATGCCTTCTTTGTTCTTCAGAACTGATTTGGGGAGGTGAGAAATAAACCACCTCGCCAACAATGAAGCACAGCACATCAAGGTTCCCCACTTCCGAGCAGTGCGGGCATAAAGCTGATGAATAATGTCACCCAAGAGAGTGGGTACAGGATTACCAGAGATGAAGATTTTTACCGCATTCACATCAACAAAGGAGTCAGAGTTCGGAAACAATACCAAGCCATATATCAGAAGATCCAGAATATCTTCGAATGCCTGGAAGTCTAGACTATCCCAGAAATGATTAGCCTTACCAACCAAGAACTTAGTCAAAAATCCCTTTGCTTCACTACGAGTTTCCCAATTAGCCATTACCTCAGCCTTTATCAGATGGAGGACTGAAGCAATCTCTTCCGGCCTAAGGATCTTCTCCCAACCTGTGAACGGGGTCTGCTCTAGGATAGGGATACCCAGCAGATCAGAGAAATCCTCTAAGGTAGGGACCAACTGGTAATCTTGAAAAGTAAAGCAATGGTACAATGGATCAAAGAACTGGACTAGGACGCTCATCATCTGCTCGTCCAATTTGGAGGTGACCAAACCAAGAAGATGCCCATGTCTTCTGATAAAGGAAGTAATATCTGACATCTTTGCAACCAATTCTTTAAGCATAGTGGGAACCTGGACAAAGTTGATCTGGATGGTGTTCCTACACATAGGTGCCATGACCTATAAAACAGAACAAAGATGAATCCCTCCTGTCTTTGAAATAGGTTAGTCCAATGCAAGATTTATGCAATGTTATGATGTCATGATAGAAAGCACACCACAAGTATCCACAAATAGCAAACATGGTAAGGGCACACAAGTCACACAGAGAGCCCTTAGATTTTAGGCCGGCAAGGAGCTTAGGTACTACCCTCTTTCAGTTCAGTTAGTTCAAACCTGTCCTAAAAATAGTAACCGGGTTCTAGAGGATCTCAATATCACTGACTACCCTCAATCAGTCATAATTCCAGTTTAGCAACCTTTTCTTGAGGCCGGAATCATCGCGAGAGTTTAGTTTCAATGAGTGTAGCATACTGCTACTGTTCTATGGCCAAGTTGGTCAATTTAAAGGTTCTAAGGTCAATTGGTCCTTAATGACCCCTTAGCAGACCCATATTCTCCTCGTTGCGCCACAAGGGATATCAGTACATACTAAAGTGCCACACCAACGTAGCTACTGCTTCAACCGTATCGGTCTACGCCGTACAGTTCCCTCACAGTTTATTGCTACTTACCTAAAGGGTATCCCCCAGATCCGGGTTAGGATCTATAGTAACTCCGATACAAGCCCACAAATATAAAGCATACAAGTCAAGCAATTGAAAACACAATGATGAACTAATCCTAAGGTACACCCCACTTATTAAGATATCCCCAATAGAGTCGCCAGTTCTGTGATACGGTGGGAAAGAACTGACTGTTTTTTAGAATGCTGGTTTGTGTTTTGCGTTTGTGTTCGCAAAATTTCGCGGTAAGCAAGAGTCTCCACCGACTTTTATTTTATCCAACAAGGAAAGGAAAAAAGCACAGAAAAATTCCTTTTTCGAGATATTTCTCGGGTTCGGGGGGTAGATTATAGAAAGGGAAGGTGTTAGCACCCTTTCTATCCGTGGTTATCCACGGGCTCTTAGGTACTTGCTCAAATTGTTTTCAAAATTGCTTTTATTTGTGCTTGTGGGTTTTGAAAAATGTTTTTGTTTGTAAACTTCGATTTAATTATTGCTTCTATCCTCAAGAGCGTAATGAAGTATTTTGAAAACTTTGTTTGAAAAGTGTAAGTGTGAAAAAGATTTTGTTTTTTGAAAGAGCAAGTACCTAAGAACCATCTACCTACTCGAAAAAGGAATCGTTCTATGCTATCTTCCTTTAGATAATGCTATCCCACTATTGATGAGTAGGTAGAATCATCGTCGGAGTTTTAAGGGCCAATTCGAATGCGGGACTTACGGTCACCAAAGCTATGTTAGGACACCTTAGCGGTAACCCTAATGTCTTAGATCATTTGTTTTGAGGAAACAATATCCGAGGCAACCATTTCGAGGCGACTATGATCTTTAGACAAAAGGACGACCTCTAAAGTGACCTATACTCAATGACTGCATACGAAGGCAATCAAGTGGGGCGTACCCTAAGAGTGCGCATGTGCGAGTGTGTCTTTTTCAGTTATTTTATCTTTGTACATGTTAATGGTGATCTAATTTGATTTTAGGTTAAAACATTCAATCTTGTCATGCATCCCTATTATCAAACATCTAGCAGTTATATTTTGCGAAAACTAAATTGCAGAAATTAAATTACAAGGCGTCGGGTATTTACATCGCCAAAAGCAACCCTTTGAAATTTAAATGCGGAAAAATAAATAAAGCGATAAAAATAATTAAATGTTCCTAATTATCTATTACATTCCGGGAACAAATACAATATTGAATAAATAGATCGCGTGCGGAAAATTAAATCGAGTGCGAGTTCTAGGGTTTTGACCCTTTGTCATTAAAGAAAAGATTTTTGTTGTTTTTGAATTAAGAAAGAAACTATCCTAAATTAATTATTAAATTAATAAATGAATTAATTAATGAAAATAAATATTTTTGGATTTTTGGTATTTAAAGAAAGAAAATAAAATTCATCAATGTTAGTAAAAAAACCTAATTAAGTCTAATTGATTTTAATTATTTACAAAAAATATATTAAAGTTATATCTAATTAAAGCCTAAATTAATTAAATTAGTGTTTATTAATAAAATTAAAATTTGATTTTATGAAGAAAATATTTTTATGGTTTTAATTTTATAAAAAAAAGGAAGAATTTTTTAATTGGTTAGTAATTAAATGAAAATAATGAAATAAACAAATAAATCAAAATAAATAAAATAGAGAGATAGGGGGGTTTGGGCCTGATTTAGAGTGTTTGAGAAGCAATCTCAGGCCCATTAGCATTGGCCCTGTTTGATTTTCTTGATTCAGTGGATACACGCTGACTGGGTCTATGGTAGACCATCAGCTTCTGGCCACCAGATTTGGCTTATGGCCATCTGGCCATCAGATGCTTGAGGATGTATGATAGGCTTTACGCTTGGATCTGTACCTGATTACATGAAAAATAATAATATCAAAGGAGTGAAGGACCTGGGATTCGAACCCAGGTCCTGTTGGATGTTGCCAGCGCTCGCTTGCCACTAGGCTATTGTGCTTCATTTGTTAATTATATACAAAAACAATATTATAAGACAAAACGCGTTAATGTTCCAACAAATAAAAAAAATGCGCGGAAATTTGAAAAGGGCCAATCAGGGGAGGACACGATATCGTCCCTGTCCTCAGGCCTGTAACAAAGTTACATGCGGATTTGAATCCGCATCTAAAAGCGTAGGTGTTGGCTCCTAAATTCGACACCTTTGTTTCAATTGATGACAGCCATTAAAAGCTGAAAGATGCTTTCGACTGGCTAAGCCTGTCGAAGTGCCCGTCGAAAGATGGCCGAATCCTTAGAAGTTTTCTTCCAAGGAAGAAGGCTGATTGCCTTCGACGTCGAAGGAGTTTTCGTCGAAGACGTCTCTTGACGAACGTGTTCGATGGTCCAGAGTGGAGCAGTTTGAAATTCAAAGCTTTGGAGGGAAAACGGTTTCCAGCAGTTACTACATGCGAACGTGCAAGGATCTGGAGCGTCGAGCATGGAGAACGTGACAAGTGGCTTGATCTCGAAGCAGTGTAACTGCCCGACGGTTACTTGGAATGTTTTTGTATAAATAGGAGTAGACGTGTAGTTTCTCGCGTGTGTTCACAATAGATACATAGTCACTCATTTAGATTCAAGTACCCAGTGTGAGCGAACGAATTGTTGAGAAATGTATGTGTGAAACACCAATTTATTAATTCAAGTCATTTACTTTTCCAGTATTTTACATGCTTTTTCCCTTTAAGATTCCCGTCGAACCTTTACATTCAAGCCTCGTTTATTTTACCAAGCCTTTTCCTTTATGCAATTTACTTTAAACAATTTACTTAAAGCCTTATCCACATTAATTAAACTTCAAAATCAACCTATGTCCATAGGATCAATCTGATCGATCCTGCGAGTAACCAAATAAGTAACCATTTGGAGGATCAGCGGTTGTTTACCAAATCCCCAGGTAAACAAATTGGCACACCTGGTGGGACCGTGTGTTGATTGTTGAAAAATCTCATCTTTTCGAGTTGTATGTTATTGAGGAGTGGTAGAATATACACCAACGATAATAATACTGCCAGAAGAAGGGAAGAGATGGCGAATCCGCCAAACAACAATGAAATCCCACAAACGAGTGTGGGAGCAACGGTTAATATGACCGTTAGTGAAGCGACGAATGTTGGTTCGATGCCAGCAGTGTCAGTCACAACCACGGGGCCAATAACTTCGTTAACAGGCCCCAGAATGACTTTGGGAACTCCCCCTCCAAGGGGAAATACTGGCCCAAGGCCAGTGGTTCCCCCAGGATTTATTCCATTCTATGGTATGCCAACTTCTGAATTGGCAAGCCTGACGAATGCTGCGTCCACTTATTCAGACCCTTTCGTGAGTGCCACTTCGCCACTCCAAGGCTCTGGAGTAGGCATGGCGAATAGAAATAGGACCCAACTCTTAGGAGGAACGTCCCAAGTAGCCCATGGCCTTACAAATGCCTCGACAGCAGTCTTGAGGCAACAGATGGACGAAAGCAACCATGATATGGTGCAAATGTTGGCACAAACTTTGAGTACAGTGCTAAATCCTCTAATACAAAATACTACTCAGTCGAATCAGCAAGTTACAGCGCAAATGACGCGTTTGGCTGACTTCTTTGGAGTACCCCCACCTATTCGACAGCCCCAAAGGGCGCAAATAAGAGGAAATCAGGGGATATTTGTAGAGGAAGAAACCACCATTAATCAGGCCCAACAGCCTGTAGAACAACCTGTCGAAGAACCTAGGGTAATAGCCCCAGAGGTTAGGTTAGTTAACAGAAACCAAAATGCTGACGAAGTGGTTCAGCATGCCCAATACCAAAACATGGGGTTGGAAAACAATCTGGCAACCATGATCGAAAGGATCATGACTCAGAATGGAATGAACATGGGCTTTCGAAGGCCCAACTTTACATCTCCATTGTCGGAATATGTGTTACAAACTGACTTACCCCCTAGAACCAAAGTCCCCAAATTTACTAAGTTCTCTGGGGACACGACAGAATCTACTGTCGAACATGTGGCTAGGTATTTGATCGAAGCAGGAGACATTTCAAATAATGAAAACCTAAGAATCAAATACTTCCCAAGTTCCTTAACCAAGAATGCTTTTACTTGGTTTACAACTCTCCCCCCCAATTCGATCCACCATTGGACCCAATTGGAAAGATTGTTCCATGAACAATTCTATATGGGGCAAACCAAGATAAGCCTGAAAGAACTGGCGAGTGTTAAGAGACGTTTCACTGAACCTATAGACGAATATCTAAATAGGTTTAGGTTGCTTAAGGCGAGATGTTTCACACAAGTGCCAGAACATGAGCTGGTCGAAATGGCCGCAGGCGGTTTAGATTATTCCATTAGGAAGAAGCTAGATACCCAGTACCTAAGAGACATGGCCCAACTGGCCGATAGAGTTCGACAAGTCGAACGCCTTAAAGCTGAAAAAGCTAAGGCAACAAAAACTCACAAGAGAGAAAGAATAGCTTACGTTGAGATGGATGACGAAGAGCTAGAATCCTTCGACGATACTTTAGCTGTCGAGGAAGGAGAAGTCGATTTAGCAGAACTGAAACAAGGGCCTCCATACTCTTGTAAACAGTTAGTCCCCTCAAATGGGAAAAATCCCATTGGTCCAGATAAGACCAATGATAGGTTCCCAAAAAAGACTTACAGTTTTGACATCACAAAATGTGATGAAATATTCGACTTACTAGTTAAAGATGGCCAAATGATAGTACCCCCTGGGGTAAAAGTGCCTCCTCTTGATCAGAGAAAGAAGAGAGGTTTTTGCAAATATCATAATTTTCTGGGCCATAAAACTTCTCAATGTTTTCTTTTCAGGAATCTTGTACAAGACGCTATTGAGGAAGGGAGATTAAAGTTTGCTGACAAATCCCCCATGGCTGTCGACTCCAATCCAATGAAGGCTGAAGCCCACTATGCAGAACCCTCTGAGGTGAACATGATAGAGGCTACCAAGATCCAGTCGAAGAAGCCAGGCATTAACATGGTCGAAGTCTCTAAGGACCACATCAACATGCCAATTTTTGGCAGTTTTTCTGGAAACTTATCCAGGAAGACAATTGAGGCTGTCCAGAAAGCGGTCGAAGATCCAAAGTCGAAGACTGCTGAAGTACAAACAACTGGACCAAGGCCCAGTTCCCACTTGGCCACTGTTCCAGGCCAGACGGAGAAACTGGAGACACAAATGAAACAACTAACTCTTGCTACTAAGGATACCATGAACATCAACATGGTTGAACTTTCTGACCCTAAAGCGTCAGAAGAAGCCACAAGGCAAGAGCAGGCAAATAAAACGGCTTTCCCTAAGGAAAACGAAAACTTGGCAGATTTTTTACAAAGATGCCAGAAGAAGAAATCAGAGGTCATGCTATGTCCAAGATGTAGTTCTATCTTTGATAAAAAAGCTGCTGAGCACATCCAAGGAGTGAGAGCAGCGAACAAGAGAAGGGAGAATTCTGACCTTCGACATGATCCCAGAAGGGGTTCTAATCAAGACAAGAGGCCCTCGACTTTTAGGCCTCCAACAAATGTACCAGTAGACACTTGGTACAAAACATCTGGCCGGAAAAGGCCAAGTGAAGACAAATGGCATTCTTTCGAAGTGCCAAGAGGTTCCTCTTTAATCCAGAAGAAAGATCCTCAGGTTGCTGCACCCAAGGTTGCTCAAGTGTCCAGCAACTACAAGGGAAAAAATCCTATGTCGAGATCCCAATGGAGGAGGTATCAAAGAAGGCGAAAAGCTGAAAGGGAGGCTGCCAATGAACCTAAGGCTGAAACTAGTTCGAATGTGCCTCAAAGGAAACAAAGAAAGCCTCTTGAGAGAGAACCAGTTACCAACAGGCTAGTTTGGCCTAACCAGAGCGAAGTCGAAGACGAAGATGATGCTGAGTCCGACGATACCCTGGACATAATGGTGAACGTTGTTTCAATGCTGCCTAGGGAATTCAATCGACAAGTAGAAGTCGAAACCAGTGACTGGGAGATGGAACAAGAAATGGCCAGACACAGGCCAGTGTGCTATTTTGTCATGGACAATGGCACTACAGAAGAACAAAATGGCTTCTTCGAGCCACCCACAGAGGCGATGAAGAATCACCTCAAACCTTTGTTCATAAGGGCCAAGCTCGAAGAGACCACTGTGAACAAGATATTGGTCGACTGTGGGGCCACTATCAATATTATCCCTCATTCTGTGCTAATAAAGATTGGCAAAAGGGATGAAGAAATAAAGCCTCACAATATGGTCCTGTCCAACTATGAGGGAGGCATTGGGACCACCATGGGAGTGATCCAGCTCGACATAAAAGTTGGGTCAATCCTTCGACCAACAATGTTCATGGTCATTTCAGCTAAACCTAACTACAACCTTTTGTTAGGTCGTGAGTGGATACATGGTGTAGGTGCTGTGCCTTCATCGATGCATCAAAGACTGCTTCTATGGCGCCCAGATGGGTTGGTCGAAAACATAGAGGCTGATCAGAGTTACTACCTTGGCGAAGTAAACCACTTGGGTGTGACAGATTTCGACAAAAACTTGGCTCACATAGGGCCATGTCCAGCTCCTGATTTCGACATGGCGCCAGCGCCAAACACCTTTTGTTCCCTATACCTGCATCCTGAGCATGGTTTCCAATGGGACAGAGAGGACGTGTCACACATAGAATTCAGTGGGCTAACTGGTATCCAACCAACTGGTTGGGGAAGTGAATTCAGTGATAATGACTGAGTCACAATCTCTGAAACGAATTTCGGCCTATGTGGCTGAAACCAAGATGATAACGGCTCTCGAAGCCGAAGTAAAATACATGGCCACCAAGGCCAATGACCAAGCACTACCTTCTGTAGGTCCTGGAAAAGATTTCGACCCAGAGCCACCAGATATAGGTCCTGGAAAAGATTTCGACCCAGAGCCACCAGATATAGGTCCTGGAAAAGATTTTGACCCAGAACCTCCCGATATCTCGACAGAAGGAATGCAGGAACAGAGGCTCGACGCCATCTATGACGATGAGCCTTTGGGCTTCGAAAAGGATCCCTTGGCGAACAACATTAAGATGTTAGCACAAGACCCTTTAGAAGAAATCAACTTAGGCGAAGGATCAGAGAATAGGCCAACTTACATCAGCGCCAAAATTGATCCAGAACTTAGGTTGGAAGTAATCCAATTGCTGAAAGAGTTTAAAGACTGTTTTGCATGGGATTATGACGAAATGCCTGGTCTCGACAGAGGATTGGTAGAACTTCAGTTGCCAATCAAACCTGGAAAGAAGCCAATCAAGCAAAATCCAAGACGCTTCGCTCCAGAAATATTGTCGAAGATCAAAACGGAGGTCGAAAGACTTCTGAAATGCAAGTTCATTCGTGTTACAAGGTATGTCGAATGGATTGCCAATATAGTGCCAGTAATTAAGAAAAATGGCACATTAAGGGTGTGCATAGATTTCAGAGATCTGAATGCTGCCACCCCCAAAGATGAATATCCAATGCCTGTGGCGGAAATGCTAGTCGATTCTGCCGCTGGCTACGAATACCTGAGTATGCTCGATGGTTATTCAGGATATAATCAAATTTTCATTGCTGATGAGGATGTGTCGAAAACAGCTTTTCGATGCCCTGGGGCCTTAGGCACTTACGAATGGGTAGTGATGCCTTTTGGCCTGAAGAACGCTGGGGCAACGTACCAGCGAGCAATGAATACTATCTTCCATGATTTTATTAACACGTTTATGCAAGTTTATATTGATGATATTGTTATAAAATCTGTTTCCAGGAAGAGTCACATTGACCACCTTCGACAATCATTCGAAAGAATGAGAGAACATGGTCTGAAGATGAACCCTTTGAAGTGTGCGTTCTGTGTAAAAGCTGGAGATTTCTTGGGCTTCGTTGTCCACAAGAAAGGGATCGAAATCAATCAGAACAAGACGAAGGCAATTTTGGAAGCGAAAGCGCCATCGAATAAGAAGGAATTGCAATCTCTCTTAGGCAAGATAAATTTCTTGAGAAGGTTTATATCTAACCTAAGTGGGAAAGCTCAGGCCTTTTCACCCTTGCTTCGACTGAATAAGGAGGGGTTCGAATGGGGGCAAGAGCAACAAGAAGCCTTCGACAAAATCAAAGGGTACCTCACTAAGCCACCTATTTTGGTGCCTCCTTGTAGCAATAGGAGTATGAGATTGTACATAGCTGCATCTGACAAAACTCTGGGAAGTATGTTAGCCCAAGAGGATGAGAATGGAGTCGAAAGACCCATTTATTATCTCAGTCGAGTTTTGAATGATGCAGAAACTAGATATAGCGAAGTTGAAAAATTGTGTCTATGTCTGTATTTTTCTTGTACAAAGCTCAAACAATATATAAAACCAGTTGATGTTTATGTTTCGTCTCATTTTGATGTTTTCAAATATATGTTGTCGAAACCTATCTTGCATAGTCGAATTGGCAAGTGGGCATTAGCATTGACTGAATACTCCTTGACCTTTATGCCTCTTAAGGCAGTAAAAGGACAAGTGGTTGCAGACTTCATAGTCGACCACTCTATTCAAGTCGAGAATATTAATTATGTGGAGATAGAACCTTGGAAATTCTACTTCGATGGTTCCAGCCATAAAAATGGAACAGGAGTAGGAGTCTTACTTATTTCTCCAGATAAAATTCCAACAACATTCAAGTACCAAATCGAAGGTTCTTGTTCGAACAATGAGGCTGAGTATGAAGCTCTAATTACTGGCCTTGAAATATTGTTGGAATTGGGGGCAACTCGAGTCGAAATAATGGGAGACTCAGAGTTGGTCATCAAGCAAGTCACAAAGGAGTATAAATGCATAAGAGAAAATCTCATCATGTACTTTGTGATTGCAAATCGTTTATTGAAACAATTTGAAAGTGTCAATATTCGACACATACCCAGAGTCGAAAATCAAGTAGCCAATGACTTGGCACAGATTGCATCTGGTTATAAAATTTCAAAAACGAGATTACAAAGAGCAATCGAAGTTCGAGAGAAGATAAGAGCGACTTGTCTATCACCAACAGACTTGGAATCAACAAGGTTAGGATACGCTGATCACTCAAACTTCGAGATTTCGTTCATTGACAATTTGTCAGACCAGGATTGGAGGAAACCCATTGTGGACTATCTTCAAAATCCAGGAGCTCCGACAGAACGAAAAACAAAATACAGGGCGTTGAGTTTTGTACTCATGGGTAATGAGTTATTCAAGAAGACGCCTGAAGGGGTGTTGCTGAAATGTTTAAGTGAAACTGAAGCATACATAGCCCTTTCGACTACGCATGCTGGGGCATGTGGGGCTCACCAAGCAGGCCATAAGATGAAATGGTTGTTGTTTCGACAAGGACTATATTGGCCCACTATGCTGAAAGATTGTGTTGAGTTCGCCAAAGGTTGCCAAGAGTGTCAAGTTCATACAGGCATCCAGCACGTACCAGCAAGCGAACTTCACTCGATAGTGAAGCCTTGGCCCTTTCGAGGATGGGCGTTGGATCTTATTGGAGAGATTCGACCAGCATCATCAAAGAGTCAGAAATACATATTGGTAGGCATTGATTATTTTACTAAGTGGATCGAAGCTGTCCCTTTAGTCAATGTAGACCAAGAAAATGTCATTGAATTTATTCAAAAGAACATTATATTTAGGTATGGAATCCCTGAGACAATAACAACTGATCAAGGTTCAGTTTTCACTGGTCGAAAGATGCAGGAATTTGCTCAGGAAACAGGTTTCAAACTCTTAACATCCACGCCTTACTATGCACAGGCGAATGGTCAAGTCGAAGCAGCTAACAAAGTGGTAATTGGCTTGATAAAGAAGCATGTTGGGAAGAAACCAAAGAATTGGCATAAGACGTTAGACCAGATTTTATGGGCTTGTCGAACGTCCCCGAAAGAAGCCACTGGTACAACACCATATAGGCTAACTTTTGGCCATGATGCAGTATTGCCAGCAGAAATTTGTCTTCAATCTGCAAGAGTTCAGAGGCATTATGATATTCCTTCTGAGGTTTATTGGAACATGATGTTAGATGAATTGGTGGATTTAGACGAAGAGAGATTACACGCTCTCGACTTGCTCAGGCTTCAGAAGAAAAGAGTCGAAGACTCTTATAATAGAAAGGTAAAACCTAAGGTGTTTTTGCCTGAAGATTTAGTTTGGAAGGTAATTCTTCCCATGGATCGACGGGATCGAAGCATGGGGAAATGGTCACCCAAATGGGAAGGACCCTTCAGAGTTATCCAAACTTTTTCTGGTGGAGCCTATGAAGTCGAAGAGATAAGTGGTGATAAAAGACTCTTGAGAGTAAATGGTAAATATTTGAAAAAATACAAGCCTATACTTCAAGAGATAAAAATAAAATAATAAACTGAATTAACCATAGAAATGCCAAAATGGAAATTTTTATTAATTTCTGCCAAAATGGCAATTGTTGTCGAAAGCGATTACAATAGATGGTTACAAAAGAGAATCAAAAAGAAAGAGAATTCTTCAGTCGAAGATACTTAGCATGCTGCAAATCCAACCTCTTCTTGCACCAAGATTTCTCTTGCTCCAGTTTGGCAATTTGAGCATCGAGGCTTTGGGCCCTCTCAGCGAACTCCAGGCCTTGCTTGACCTCAGTCTGGCTCTCAGCGTCTGGGATGGTCGAAAGAATTTCCCCTTGGAGCACAGTGTTGGCGTTTATCTTCGCCTCTATCTCTGCAATTTGTGCTCGGAAGGAGACATTCTCTCGCTCAATAGCATCGAACCTTTCCTGTGCAGACGCTTTCTGTTTCGACAACTCGGCAATTCGAGAAGTCGAACTTGTGACAGCAGTCCATGCAGATAAGCTCCTGCCATGCAACGTTTCGAGCTGACTGTTGAAAGTTCGTTGGCGCCGGTAATCCGCTGAGACTTGGTCAATCATAGAATGTAATTCCATGATTAAGTCTGAGATTTCTGGAGCTACAGCATCGAAATCAACAGCATTCAAAACCTCTTTTAAGCAAGATGGAGCAGTGGGGTCCCCCTCTAAAGCCTTCATTAAATCTCTCTTGAAGAACTGGGCCTTGACCTTCGCCAACGCATCATCAAGAGGAGAAGTCTCAGTAGATTTCCCTGACAGAGTAGGAATTTCTTGACTAGTGTCGGAAGAACTCTTACTCTCAACGATTGCATTGAGATAGCTGATAGGGTCAGTTCGTTTCAAGATTTCCAAGTCTTCTTTAGACCGATGCTTTGAGGAGGTGACCCTTGCCATAGCATTATCTTGGACTGGAGGCTGTTGAATGCTGAGTGCCTCGTTTGGTTGTTCTTCGACTTGAACTGAGGCGGTACTAGCGTCGACTCGTGGTTCTTCGTTAACTTCACCTTGGGGTCTTTCGCCAGCATCATTCTGTGGTTCTTCGTTGGCGTCATCCTGGTGTTCTTCGCCAGTACCACCTTCATGTGCTTCGACAACAGCCTCTTGATTCTCTTCGCCATTGCCTTGGTCTCTTCCTTCAGGATTCTCTTCTGACGACAAGACCACCACAGGAACCTTTTCTGGCTGTGTTTCCTCTGCCATAGGTTCTTCAGTTGTCTTCTCCACGGTTTCAGCATTGGCCTCATGCTCAGTGTGGGCTTCGTCATTGCCCAAATCTTGCACCTGAGGCCTGCTGAGGTCAGCAGATTCCAGAGTTTCTGAAGTCCTTGGTGGGGGACTTCCAGTAGTTTCCTGAAAAAGAGGAAGAGGACAAATCTTCAGATGTCGAAAGAGATATAATCAAATACTGGTATCTATGCCTAAGTTATAAGAGGGGTCCAATAGATTACCTGTGGATTGGCTTCAGCCCCAGGGCTGGAATTATCACTTTCGACAGGCTGGGTAACTAGAGCGTTCAGTTCCTCCTCAGTTGGTTCTTCGATGACCACTGCAGGTGGCCTAGGCTTTCTTACACCAACTTTTATTCTGACGGTTCGACCTTCAGGAGCTGGAGTAGGAACAGAAGCGTCCTTTGTTAACTTTCGCCTCTTTAAGGGGGAAGGAGGAGAATCACTTTCTTCATCACTCCCCGATTCGATCACAAATGCTGCCCTTTTCTTGGGCGAAGGGGCCTATAAAACCAATAGGAATTCGATTGAATAATTACGTCGAAAATAAAAAATCGAAAGCCAGAATGAAAATAAAGAAAATCTGGTTACCGATGCAGGAGGCCTCCTCGAAGAGCCTTCCCCCTGTTGGTTGCCTGTTGTCTTCGCCGGCGCTATAGTCTTCGCCGGCGGTGGAGGTTTTGTCGAAGGGACCCTTCCTTGTGGGCCTTCTGTAGCCTTCTTGGCTAGGGGTTTTCGAACAACTGAAAGCGAAAAGGAAAGTTAACAAGCTAACAGTCGAAGAGAAAGATAAAAAGTAATGTGAGAGTATGAACTTACATTTCTTTACTTTGTCAAAAACGAGGACAAAAGACTTCTGCAACTCTGCTGTGAAGTCCTTCTCGTCGAAGAAGTACTCAGCGTAATAGCTTCTCCACCATTCTTCAAAAGATGGCGAACAAAGGAAGTTAAGCTGGTAGTTGAACAGCGAGAGGATGGTTCGACCAGCATATCTCCCAATATGCCTGGTAGCAGCGTCTTCTGTATAATCGTTGCAGAAGTACAACATTGACTTCTCTTTTTGGAAAATGGGAGAAGGCAGGGTTTGGATGATACCAAACTGGCGAGACACCAGATTTGGTTGATAAGCAAGCAGACTCAGATGAGTCTTAGAACTCTTAAATCGAAGAGGCATAATCCTTGGGGTGAGGAATGCCTCCCACAGTATGGTGTGCTCATCAACATTGGGACCACTCGATTCCTTGGGATGTGGCCTTGTGAACCAGGCTGGCCCCACCTTTCGCTGAGCGAATGGAGCCATAGTCGAAACAAATTCCTTCCTTCGAGCGAACATCAGCACGAAGTTAGTGAAGGTTTGTTGGAACTCTAGCCCATCTTCCATAGGCGTCAGTAGAGCCAGCCTAATTCCTTCGATCCGTCTATTGGCTATCGCTGGGGCTTGTTCGTTTATCTGATTCTTCTTGGGTAAGAAGGATTCGAAAGTGGCGTTGAGCCACAATTGAAGTAACCAGAAAGGCCCAGCGAGTAGCAGACTGTTCCTATCTTCGATATGCTTCAAAAGAGTAACCCCATTGCTGATGGAGTCATAAAGACTGGCCAGAATTAGTTCTGCCAGACAGATGTTCTGACGGTGATGCAGTTGGGTGGCCAGAGTGACCATCTTTTTGGTCACTTGCAGGGACTTCGAACAGAACACGAAGCGAGTTAGCCATAAGGCTAGAAACGCTATGTGTTCAACGTCGGACACTGTGTCTGTCGACTTGTCATGAAAGTGGTTGATAAAGGTGGTGAATGTTGGCTTCGTCTCAGAAAAGCCAATTTGGTCCTCCGACATCTCTTCCGGGTCGAAGTAATCTCCGGTTGGTCGAAGGCCAGTGATGGCTGCTACGTCGAAGAGTGTGGGAGTTAACATCCCACATGGGAGGTGAAAGGTGAAGTGAGAGTTATCCCAGAACAGCATCGAAGCTATAAGCATCTCTGGGGAGTAGTTTAAACCTGTCTTCGACAGCATTATTAGGTCAAAGATGCCCATCTCCTTCCAGACTGGAGTTTGATGTTTTTCCAGCTTTGTTAGCCAAGCAACGTAGTCCTGGGTGAGATTAGGGCAAGACCTAAAAACTCTAACACTTCTGTTGAAGAAACGAAGGTCAATCTTCTCGTGTGTGGGGTCTTCGTTGTCTTCTGGATCCTTCTTAGCACAAGCTACTGGCTTGAGCTTCTCGACAATGGGAAAGTAGCTCTTGATCTTCAGAGCTTCAGAGATGCTGGGGTTCATGGGTCCAGCCATTGCGAAGATTTGGTTGGAGTATCCAACCGGAATCATTAAGTGGCGCGAGTAAGCGTCGCGAACGGAGATATCAGATGGTTCAGGGACCCTTCGTTTCCCTGTAGCGTTCACTACCGGAGCGGTTACAAAAACCTTGGGCTTAGCAAGTTGTTCAGTTGGTGCGTTAGTCTTGGGGGCAGTTGAAGCAGAAGCCATTGTTGAGGATGAAGATGAAGTTGGAAAAGGAAGAGTTTTTCTGCAAAGAGAAACAAGTTTGCAAGAAAGCAAGGGAGTTTGAGAGATTGTTTGCGTGAAAAGTCCCACAATGGGATATTCACTACTATTTATAGTAGTGGGAGAAATTCCCAATAACGAGGGCATTAAATGTCATTTAATGCTGCAGGGAGTAGTGGGACGCGTGGCAGCATCCTGTTGTTTTGGCCGTTTCTGCAGAAACAGAGAGACGCAGCGTGCGTCCTCGTTTTTTGAATTTGTCATAATGACAAATTATGAAGTGATGTTTTGGTTCTGCACGCCGTACTGACAGTGACGTCCTAGGATCAAATCAATGATGGTTTCTTGGGATTGCCAATAGTTGGTAAAAAGCAACAAAAAGTGCACAAGTTAACTTGTGACTCAGCGTGGACAAACAGGTGTCGAATGGCGTTTTCAAAGAATGCCTTTTTCTTTCAAGAGTCGAAATAAGGCATTCTTGGGGGGCAATTTGTTGGCTCCTAAATTCGACACCTTTGTTTCAATTGATGACAGCCATTAAAAGCTGAAAGATGCTTTCGACTGGCTAAGCCTGTCGAAGTGCCCGTCGAAAGATGGCCGAATCCTTAGAAGTTTTCTTCCAAGGAAGAAGGCTGATTGCCTTCGACGTCGAAGGAGTTTTCGTCGAAGACGTCTCTTGACGAACGTGTTCGATGGTCCAGAGTGGAGCAGTTTGAAATTCAAAGCTTTGGAGGGAAAACGGTTTCCAGCAGTTACTACATGCGAACGTGCAAGGATCTGGAGCGTCGAGCATGGAGAACGTGACAAGTGGCTTGATCTCGAAGCAGTGTAACTGCCCGACGGTTACTTGGAATGTTTTTGTATAAATAGGAGTAGACGTGTAGTTTCTCGCGTGTGTTCACAATAGATACATAGTCACTCATTTAGATTCAAGTACCCAGTGTGAGCGAACGAATTGTTGAGAAATGTATGTGTGAAACACCAATTTATTAATTCAAGTCATTTACTTTTCCAGTATTTTACATGCTTTTTCCCTTTAAGATTCCCGTCGAACCTTTACATTCAAGCCTCGTTTATTTTACCAAGCCTTTTCCTTTATGCAATTTACTTTAAACAATTTACTTAAAGCCTTATCCACATTAATTAAACTTCAAAATCAACCTATGTCCATAGGATCAATCTGATCGATCCTGCGAGTAACCAAATAAGTAACCATTTGGAGGATCAGCGGTTGTTTACCAAATCCCCAGGTAAACAGTAGGCCATTCCTAAAATTCATCTCAGGCTATATAAATTCCTCCCAAGACCATGGTTGCATTCGTCTTCCTCTCCCGGTAATGTTCATAGCCATCATTAAGGCTAATTTTACCTGTAACAAAAAACCCTAATCCAAGAGGCAAAATCCTAACAATGGCGTTTTGCACCACATAGCAGATAAATGAAATCAAATAATACAAAAAGCTTGGAAATGATCTGGTGGTTACAAATATGGCATTGATTCTTTGTAATAATGCATGATTTTTGAAATACGAAATCAAATTCAGAAGGGTATCGCGTGACACTTACAACGCTCTGGGAGATTGAAAAATGCGTGCTTTTGATCCCAGAAGGTTGAGTGAACACCCAGCAATCGAATGGGATAACTTTTGGCTTCTGAAAACCTCTCTTGCTATGATTTCGAATTCCAACTTTTCCACCACTTTTTTCAAGTTTTGTTTTGCCTATTCTTGCAGTCTCTAACCCTTAATTTCGTGTGCCTCTCTTGCTTATGTATGATACAAGGTGTTAGGGTAACTAATATGGATGGAATCCCTCTAAATCAATGCCTTATGATTTGATTTGATTCATCCTTTAAAGCTTGCCAATTTTGTCAAAAATCCATCTTTTTGCTCATGATCTTGTATGATACGAATTTGATGCTCTTAAGGATAATGATCTCAACCTGAAATTGCCAAAAAGATCTTAAGTAATCAATATTTGGATTTTATTTGATTTAATTTGATTAAAAATGAAATAATTCAATAAAAAATCAAATAAAATAATAAAAAATAAATATGATCTCAAGGCTGAAGCTAGGACAAGTGTGCAATGTGGAAAGATCAAATCAAGTGGAAAAGAATGGGCCCATTTGACAAAATTTGAAGTTTTGGGGAAAGTTGACTTTTGGCAATTTTGCAAAAATGTCCAACTTCAACAATGCATAACTTCTTCAATTTTGAACTTTTGGAGGTGTTCTTGGACTTTTTAGAAAGCGTGATATGTCCTATAACCAACCCTTTTGGTCTCATCTCATTTTGATATTCCATGCTCAAGTTATAAGCTTTTTCAAAAAAGGTGTTTTTGTTGACTTTCAAAAATGACCTATAATGTCCAAATTTGTAACTTCTTGTGAGTGCATTTTTTGATCTTGGGGTATGAAGATGGATTGTAGAAAATTGAATCCTCTTCGAAATGAGCTTTGGATGGGTTATTTCTCATAAAGTATGAGAAAGTTATGCTTGGTCAAATTGAGTTGACTTTTCATACAAAACCCTAATTTAGCAACTTTTGAGTCTTGATGAATTTTGAGCAATCCTTGATGAATCATGATCAACCCTTGTTCAAATGATGAAATATCCTTCAAAATGATAATGTTGACAAATTTTTTGAAGTTTGACTGTATTTGGGTCACAGTTGACTTTTGCCCTAGCACAGTCGATTTTTGGCTCCTTTGAGCAATTGGCTGAGCAAACTTCCTCTGCAAGGCTTGAAATTTAACATGGATGATCTTGAGAGAATATTAGTACATTAGGGAGCACTTAAGGTCATTTGTATTCAAGGCTATTGATGCAACACAAAACCCTAATTTGGGGTTGACTGCCTTAGAAGATAGCTTGACTGTCAAACTCTTGAGCAATCTTGAGCCACTTGGAGATTTTTCTTGCAATGTTTTGAGAAATATGAGAGGGAAAATTTTGGGGTACAACAGTAAGGCTCATGGGGGATGGAATTTTTGTGCCCCAATGTCTTACTGTCCACCTTGTTTACCATCCTCCAGGCTCGTATAAACCTCTGACGGTAGCCCTAATCGTCGCTTTCGTAGTCGAATACCACACCTTGGATGAGCACAACATGTGGACCATCTCTTCATGCGTACCCAAACTGTCGCAGAGCTAAGCAAGGGTTATAAGTGATACCTCCTCTAATGCCAAGCAGAGGGACATTACAGAATTCCCTGCAACGGTCGATGATAGTAATATCCTCCAAGGTTCGAGAACACCAGTGGATATCCGAGTGTCTGAGTGACATCAACCTATTGGACCATCTCAAGCCTTGCTCGTTCTTCACAATGGATCGGGGAAGATGTGAAACGTACCATCTAGCCAACAAAGGAGTACAACACATGAGGGTTCCTCTTCTTTTCATAGAGCGAGAGTGGAGAGAATGCAGGATATCTCCCAACAAGGTGGGTACTGGATTGTGAGATAAAAAGATTTTGACAGCATTCATATCTATAAGTTGGTCAGGATTTGGAAATAGTACCAACCCATAGATGAGAAGAGCCAAAATTTCTTCTAAATCTTGTAAATCTAGAGTGTTCCAACAGTCTTGAGCTTTTTCCAACAGGAACTTGGCTAAGAACCCTTTGACACCACTTCTTATTTCCCAATTAGCCGTGACGTCAGATTGTTGCAAGTGTAAAGCTCAGGAAACCTCTTCAGGGCTTGGATCTCTTTCAGTACCGTTGAAAGGTAGTTGATCGAGAATGGGAATTCCCAAGAGTTGGGAGAATTCTTCCATAAAGCAATGGTGTAAAGGGTCAAAGAAATGGAAAAGCACTTTCATCATATTTTCCTCAAAGCTTGAGGTGACCAAGTTGAGAAGTCGTCCATGCCTTTTGGTGAACGGAGAATTCTTATGGACCCTTGATGCTAACTCTTTGAGCTAAAAATGTACTCGTACAAGGTTGACTTGGATTGTCTTCCTGCGAGTGGGAGTCATATCCTACAAAACAGAACAAAGATAAATCTCAAAATCGTTGAAATGGTTAGTCTAAAATGCTATGGCATGATGTCATGATGTTATGTACAGGTGTGATACGGTGGGAGAACTGACTGTGGTTTTGCGTTCGTATTCGCACTTGTGCGGTTGAGCAAGAGTCACCACCGACTTTTTATTTTATCCTAAAGGAAAGGTTGAAAAAAGCACAGCAAAAACCTTTTGAGATATTTCGTGGGTTCGGGGGGTAGGTTATGAAAAGGGAAGGTATTAGCACCCTTTTCATCCATTGTTATCCATGGGCTCTTAGTTACTTGGTTTTTAGATCACTTGCCTTGATTTTTGATTGCTTGAAAATGGTGCATGTGTGAGTGTTTTTGAAAATTTTTTGGAAGAAGATGCCTTGTCTTAGGCTAACCTTGTAACAATTCTTTACTCGAATATTTTATAAAGGCGTGTATCTTTTCGAAAAGATGTTTCAAATGTTTTTGAGAGTTTGTTTTGAAAGTGTTGTGGATTGTGGTTTTTGAAAAGAAGGCAAGTGTTTTTTGCAAGATGATCTCAAGTAACTAAGAGTTTTGTCTACCCTATTGTACTCAAAGGTTTTTGTTATGTTTTAACCCTTTTTAACAATTTTGTTCCACCATTGAATTTGGTGGACAATCTTGCGTTTAGGAAGTTTATTCGGGACGGGCGCGGGTCATCGTATGGACCATGAATGCAATGATGCCAAGTGTCTTTGGCAATTTGCTTTGAAGGGACTATGATCATTCCATTTAAGCAACTTTCGAAAGCGTCATCGAGGGACTTATGATCATTTGAATTTGTTTTGCCAAAGATACTCGACGTGCAAACATGGCCCATTTTGGAAGGCAACATGTGGGATTACCCTAGAGGGTGCAAGTGTGATTGTGTATTGATTTCATGTATTTGTCTCGTATTAGGTTATCTAGCGTTTGATTTTATGTACATACAAACCCTAAGTCTAATCATGGTATAATTGAAAGCGGTAAATTGCGAAAATGTAAAATCTACGCTATTACAAAATAAGTATCCGGGAGTGGGGGTACAATATTCACAAATGGGGATGAGACTTATAGTATCCAATAAGTTACAACCAAATCGAATTTGCGATCAAATGTAAATAAGGTATATCAATGTATGGAAATAGCAATTGTATATGTGTCAAGTGTATAATGTGAAATGTATAAGATAACCAAATATGCATAGGAGCAATGTATTGTGTAAGTGTATCATGTATACGCGTATGTGATTATTTACAGGTGCGACAATGTGAAATTAATGTGCATTGAGTATTGTTTTAACTTAAAGAATTTAAATGTTTATTTAATTAATGATCTTGTATTTTCCTAATATGTATAAAAAGAATGTTTTAATGAAAAGAAAAATATTCTAAGTTTGAAAGTTATTATTTTTCATTTGACATAAGAAAGTATCTTTGTATTATTAGTAAGAATATTTGAATTAAAAGAAAAAAAGTGTTTTCAATTTTAATTATATGATGTACCAAAATGTATCTTTATTTATTATAAAAAAGTATGTTTAAATAAATATCAAGAAACAAAGTAGAAAAAATGTATTTTTATTTATTATAAACAAATTAAATGAAAAGTATTTTCAATATTTATTATATGGTGCAATAAAAATGTATTTTCATTATTAAAGTATTATTGTAAAAATATATTAAGTTAGAGAAAAAATATATTTTAAAGATGTTGTATATAAAAAAGAGAAAAGTTAGTATTAAGTTATTAATAAAACACTTGTTTTATAAAAGAAAAAAAAAGTTTAAGCCTCTAAATGGGCTTTAAGGGCGTTAAATCCTAACCAAAACTGAAGGCCGGGGGGGGGGGGTGTATGAGGAATTGTCTTGGGCTTAGGTGAGATTGAAACGGCCAAGGCCCACAGTGCAAACAATTGTTTTTTAGGGTTCATTGTTTTGGTATCCAGTTTTGACAACGCTTAGGTTTTGTGTAGCGGCGGCGTTCGTTTGTTCGTTCGTCTTCGTTCATCCTTGCAAGCTTCTGAGTTCGTCCCCTCGCCTAAGCCACCAGCATTTCCTTTGCCTCCTTTCCCTCTTCATGGTTCAGTGAAGCGCGTAGCATGGTAATCCTCTTTCTTTGGCTTTTCGCGTTTAGGGTTTTACTTATCTTTTACACATTATGGGTTACTGTCTTCTTCTTGATTAACTGCTTGATCAGATTAAGTGTTGACTTTGATTTGCATGTTGTGTTTATTTTTGATTTCGTTGGAGATACACGAGAAAGGATGAAAGAACGTGCATTACCTTTACTGAAGAGGGGAAGGAATGGCGGAGGTGCTCGGAGGCTCGACGGTGAAGGGTGCGGATGAAAGCTTTAACTGGTATCTTTGTATATTTCTTTTGGTTTTGATGATGACATTGAACTGAAAACCTAATTTTCTTCTTCTTTCTCTCGTCGCCTTGAATGTTTGTTGCTTCTTTTTCTGCCCTATGATGGACTTCCTGAGGGCTTTTGTTGCCTTTGTTGCCTGTGTTGGATTGCCTATGTTGTTGCCTTGAGATGCCTCTGTATCTTCTTTTCCTTCTTGTGTTGCCTTAGATTTTCTCTCTTCTTCTGACTTGTTGCCTTGAGTTTGCCTCTTCTGTATGCTTGCTTAATGACTTTCTCCTTGCCTTTGAGTTGGATTGCCTTATGCGTTTGCCTACGAAGAAGATTTTCTGAGGCTTTATGTTGCCTTTGTTGGATGCCTGGGTTGCCTTTGACTTTCTTCTTCTCCTCTGAATGGCCTTGAGATCAGTATGCTTTTGAGTGTTTGTTTTTGCTCAATGATGGTTTTTTTTACTGAGGGCTTGAGGGTTTTGACAGGGTTAGGGGTATATGCTGGTATGGCTTTGAGTTGTTTTATCTGGCTATTTGTTTGGATAGCTTATGGTTTTGACTTGAAGCTGGACTGGTTTAGGCCTTAACAGGTTTAATGGCTTTTGGAGGCAAAGCTAATGCAGGTTTATGTCTTAGCAGGTTCATACTGTTTTTTTTTGCTTTTGATTTGTGCTTAGGCAGGTTTATACTGAGGCTTGAGGCTTAATGCTTGTTGGTTTGCTTCAGGCAGGTTTTCAGGCTTGTCATCGTTTAGGCAGGTGCAGGCTTGTGAAGTCTTAAGGCTTATGCTTCAGTAGCTTGTATATTTTTCTTTTTTACCTTGGTCAATATTCAGCCTCTTTTGCATCTGTTGGTATGGCCCTCTTGTTGACAGGATATCAGGTTATGCTTTAAGGCATAGTTATTCTGTCCTGCTTGACAGGTTCAGCAGGCTCTCTTTATCCATTGTGCTCATCTTTTGTTTTATATGTTTTCTTTCTATCTCTCAAGCCTAAAGCCTAAGCCTTCTCTTCTATCTCTCCTCTTCCTCTCTCTCTAGTACAGTCTTGCATTAAATATTGTTTATGCTTTTGTACTTTCTGAAAGGGCCACATGGGGAAATGATGAAAGTGTAGTTGCTTGCATATCCCATTTTCTCTGCATATCTTCTTTGGCCAGCTTGATATCTTTGTGACAGTATGCTTTATATTTTTGGCAGAAAGTTGTACTTTTGGATTTTTTAGTTTGATTTGAACTTGCTTCTGAACTATGCAGTTTGACACTTTGAACTGTGCAATTTGACTTTTGTGCATTCATATTTTAGCAAATAAAACTCGTCCCTCTTTGTGAACCGGGAGAAATCCCGTGATTTGCAGAGAGGGTTAACTGATCCCCATCAGTGGCCCTTAATGATGACTGTAATTTTATCTGTCTTTTTAACTGTTATTTGACTTTTCTCTTTTCTTTTGCAGATGAAAAAAATGGAGCACTGGAGCGAGGGATAGCGAATGAAGATTTGAAGATTAGCAAACTAATTAGGATAGTCTTTTATTTAGCTTTAAATAAATGTAACATTATTTTTGTCAACATTTTGTAAACAAAAACAATTTATACAAATGACTTAAAGATAAATAAAAAGTCCTTTCATTTAATTAATTCTTCTCTTCTTCAATTGTTCATTTATTATTTATAGTTCTTTAAATTAAAATAAATTGAAAATAAATTCCAACTTATTTAATCTTTAGAATAATAAATAATTAACTAAACAATATTTCAGTACTGATCAATTAATAAACTTGACGCTTCCAATGTTCAAAGCAAAATAACAGTTAATCACAACAATTGATCAGACACATTCCCCCTTTTCACTGATTTTCAACAAACACTGTAAATCCAAACTGTGCATATCTTTTGACGTGAATTCAAACCAACTGCCTTCTTTTTATTGATTAAATCAAAACAATGCGAATTCAACCCGAATCTCGGAATAACTTGCAAAGTGCTGTGGAATTTAAATCCTTCTGAGAACGCGCGCACAAACCCTAATTCCTGATTAAATGCCAAAGAGCATTCACCTGATCAAAGTTGAGCCAAAATCAACCAAAACCCTAAGTCAAATGTGTGAAACAATCCAGAGCCCTGAAAAATCAATAAAACCCTAATTTTTGTTTGACTGACGAGAAAAGTCCGTTTGTCCGATTCTTGAGCCAATCTGAAAAATCAGGAAACGCCTGAAGCTGTGATTTTCTTGTGGAAAAATGCAAGGTCAAATTTTGGGGTACAACAGTTGCCCCTGTTCAATCTTCTTGAACCTGAAGAGTTAGATTGGCAAGTTTGCCTTTCGCGACTTGAAGGTAAAAGAAGATTGGACACTAAAGTACCCAGAAAATTTGCACTTGGTGATGTGATGGTAGAGGTGAATGGGCTTAAAGATGCCATTTGGTGATGGGCTTAAAGATGCCATCTGGTGCGATAGAATCTTGTCGGGGGATGGGCTTAGAGATGCCATCTGATAATGGGCTTAAAGATGCCATTTGGTGACTGCTGGTAGGAGGATGGGCTTATAGATGCCATCTGGAAATGTTGGTAGGAGGATGGGCTTATAGATGCCATCTGGTTATGTTAAACCGTATGTCAATGGTGAGTGGACGAGTGTCAGAAGGGCATCCATGTTTTGGAACATCTCTGAATTGGGGGTCTGAATAAGCAATAGATTGACATCCATGTCTGGAGAATCCGTAAACTAATTTCAGGAGTTGAGATTGAATAAGCAATAGAGACACATCCGTTGTTGGGAAGCGTCCGTAAACTGTTTTTCAAAAGTTGGCATCTGAACAAGTTGGTAGATTGACATCCGTTGTTGGGAAGAATCCGTAAACTGTTTTCAGAAGTCTTGAAGTTGAAGAGGAACCGGTGTAGGGTTTCCTGATGATGCGTTTGAATGGATCTGGAGTAAATATCAGAATGTCGCCGTGTCTGGGTCACATCTGAACTATTTCTGGATGAATCTCGGGAGAGGATCTTTGTCTGTCGACTGATCTTACCTGAAAAGGTAAAAGGGTTAGTTGTATGCAATATTATGATGCATGATGCAATGTATGTGACATCAATGTTTATGACATGAATGTGATGAATGCGCATGTAAGCTGATGAGCTATCTTGCTGAGGATAAATGAATCTTGGACGGCTGAAGATGAAAGAATCTTGACTGCTGCCGGGAAAATAAATCCTTGGTTGTTGCTGTGGAAGAGAATTCCTGATGACCTCTACTGGGGAATTCCAAACTAGTAGACTCATGCCGGGGAGGTAAGACTGAGAATCTTCAGCTTGGTGGGATGTAACTCTGGCGACTTCACTGGGGAATTCAGGATTTGCCCTCCCAAAACTCTGTGGGGAGAAGGTTTGGAATCTGAACAAGCGATAGATTGATATCCGTTACTGGAGAATCCGTAAACTGTTTTCAGAATATTGAGAAGTGTCTGAACAAGCGATATGTTAACATCCGTTACCGGAGAACCCGTGAACTGTTTTCAGAACGTTGAGATTGAATAAGCAATAGAGCAGCATCCGTTGTTGGGAAGCGTCTGTAAACTGTTTTCAAAGGTTGCATCTGAACAAGTTGATAGATTAACATCCGTTGTTGGGAAGAATCCATAAACTTTTTTCAGAAGTCTTGAGAAGAATCTGAACAAGTGATAGGTTAACATCCGTTACTGGAGAACTCGTGAACTATTTTCAGAAATCTTGAGATTGAATAAGCAATAGAGCAGCATCCGTTGTTGGGAGGCGTCCGTAAACTGTTTTCAATGGTTGCATCTGAACAAGTAATAGATTAACATCCGTTGTTGGGAAGAATCCATAAACTGTTTTCAGAAGTCTTGAGAAGAATCTGAACAAGTGATAGGTTAACATCCGTTACTTGGAGAACCCGTGAACTATTTTCAGAAATCTTGAAGTTGAATCAGCAATAGAGCAACATCCGTTGTTGGGAAGCGTCCGTAAACTGTTTTCAAAGGTTGCATCTGAACAAGTTGATAGATTAACATCCGTTGTTGGGAAGAATCCATAAACTGTTTTCAGAAGTCTTGAGGAGGAACTGGTGTAGGGCTTCCTGAGGATGAGCTTGTGTAAAACTGCATCGGGTTTTTGAACACTTTTGACATTCGAATGCCCCAAGTGGTGATGTAGATAATTTCCTGGCTTGTTACAGGTGTTGATCTGTAATTGTAATAGTTGATTTGTTGAACACTTTTGACATTCGAATGCCCCAAGTGGTGATGAAGGAATCTTGAATCAGATTACTCTGCATATTGAGAGATTTCTTGAAATCTTGACTGGACTGCCCCAGGTTAACTGAACTTTGAAAGATCTGTTGGACCTTGACTGGACTGCCCCAGGTTAATTGAATTGTGCTATGTCATGCCCCTTGCTGATAGGAGATTTGTAATGGAAGTGTTATCCTCTTGAAGTGATTTTTACTCACTGAGAGAGTTTTCGTTCCTCCGAACATTCGCGGTATGAATTTCTTCGCTGTCAAACAAAAAGTCAAATGCAGACAGTGATATTCAAGCAATGCAAAGTTTATGTTTGTCTCGAAGTTTTGAAAAATGCGTTTTTAGCAGAAAACTTTTTATAAGACAAATCAACACAAGATTTAGAGTAAAGCCTTACAGGAGTCAGGATACCTTTTGTAACATTATGCTTTCGAACTAACCCATGCTTCAATTAGGACTTTTGAAGGGTTGTAACGTGGCTTGGTTCACGGTTTAAGAAACAAAGGATAAAGGCTCAAAATATATTTGTACCCACCCGCTCTTCGTGATGTCCTTCAACCTAAGCTCAGTTAATTGTGCGTCACTCTCTGTTTTGAGTTTTGAACGACCTTTGGGCGATGGTTCACCAGTTGAATTTGGGGAGACAGTCATCATCTCCTTTTTCTTTTTCAACATTTTTCATGTTGTTGAGGATTTTGTAATGACCTCACTATTTTGATTTTGATTTGTTATCCCTAACTTTTGCCTGACTGTTCCCATTTTCGAGATTACCGTCAGCGGGATGCCCCAGCTTTCTTAAGCCTCCTTTATAGGTTTTGGCTTGGCGGGCTTTTCTCTTTTGAGAGATTGACTGTCTATGTGATAGGGAACCACCCTTGTCTTTTGATTCCAACGGAATGCTTTTTTTTTGACGTCGCTCGTTGTGTTACGAACTGAGAGTTTGCGACTTCAATGCGCATTTTCTTTTGGATTAACTGAGATACTACCCTGCCCCGGGTTTATATCAAAGGTTTTGATTGTTCAGAACAGAAGACTCCTACTTCTTTGGCTCGAAGGGGTTGACTAGGGATTAACTTCCTTATAACTCCAGTGTTTGGGAATTGAAAGAAATGCCTGTACATCATCAGCAAGGTCTGTTCAAAAGCATATTGTATAAGATCATGGTATTGTTTCGTCATCCTCCCTCTAAAGGCTTGCAGCTTTTTATCAAGAGTCAAATATCATAAAGAAAAGCATGAGAGTAGTGAAACGAATGGATGAATTCAAGACAAACATATGCGATGCATTAATGAAAACAGAGTTTAACATCAACAGATAATTGTTTGGCAGTAAAAGAAATTACAACTTTGAAAATTCAAAAAAAAGAAGCAAAAGTCTTTCAGCTTGAGCTTCGTCACTTCAAGTGGAGAACCCTTTAACGGAAGATCTTCATCTCACCGTCTGGCATGAATTCCAGCACCCCAATGTCGATCAGATCTTGAATCTTGTTCTTCAAGGCCCAACAATCGTTGGTGTCGTGTCCCGGGCTGTAGGAGTGGTAAACACAAAATGCGTCGGGATGATAGTGAGGAGAGGATATATTGGGCTTCTGAGGAGGGTCCTTCAAGGTAAGCAAGTTGACCTCCAACAGGCGCTTCAGTATGAAAAATGATGGTATTTCAGTCTCCGTAAACTGTCTTCCCGAAGTTTCTTGCTTACGCCGATTACCCCGTTGACGCTGGCGAGGTTGTTGAAGGGCTTGTGACCCTGAAGCAAGTAAAGGAGCTTTCCCTTTGCCTTCTTGAATGGATGGAGGTTGAGCGGTGACTTGCTCTTCAACCTCAGATGTTTACCCCAGTTGGTTGTTTGGAAGCAGTTGGCGGACAAGAACTCTGAGTTCCTCTTGTCTTTGAGATAGGTTTTGGATGAGAGCCATCTGGCCCACCAACTGTCCCATCATTTGAGTCCTCAAGGTTGTCAGATCAAACTGCAGCTCCGCAAGCTGATCACTCCTGGCATTGTTGGAATCCTTCAAGCCCTTGGTGAGGAGAGCTTTCATTTCTTCTTGTCCCAGAGACAAGTTCAGGAACATCTCCTGCAGCTGAGCAGTCTGGTCTTGAATGTCTTTGACAGACCTTTCTAGGGCCATCTCTTGCTGAAATAAACAGCAGGAGAGTAAGGAAACCTGAAAAAGGAAAGATTGTCAAAATGCAATGCATGATATGTGGATGCATGCTTTCAAGGATCTCTTGGGGTAAACACAAGAAAATGTTAGAGGTTGAAATTTGCTCTTGGATTGGGGATCTCCGCACCGGTGGATGTCTTTCCACTAGAATCAAGCTCACCATGTCAAGTGGGTCATAGCCATTGATTCAAGTTGTTGTATTTGAACTTTGACTGGAGAAATTTGTATCGGTGGGTGTCTTTCCACTAGAATCAAGCTCACCATGTCGAGTGGGTCATAGCCACTGATTCAAGTTGTTGTACTTGATCTTTGACTGAATTGGTTAGAGGAGAAACCCCTTGCCCCTTGGTAGACGTCTGGTTCAACGTAACCCTGCATCAAAAGAACCCTCGAGATCCTTGAAATGGTTATTGAAAATGCTATGGTATGATGTTATGATGTTATGTACATGTATGCAAAAAAGCAAGTGAGTGTATATACAGGCAAACATATTCACACAAAGCACACAAGTCCTTAGGCTTAGGCTTGCATGAGGTTCAGGTACTACCCTCTGGAAGTTAGTTGGCTCATCCTGTCCTAAAATAGAAACCGGGTTCTAAGGAGCTCAATATCATCGGATTGTTTTCTGTGTTCATTGTTTCGGTTTAGCCACTTACTGGCGACCAAAATATTCCAAGAAAACAATCCTCAAAAGAGTGTAGTATCGAGGATCTACCAACTTCGGACTGCACCAAAGTCGGTCATCTCACTACCCCTAAAAAGGCTAAGATGGTCAATTAAGGTTCTAAGAGTTCGTTAGTGCTTCATGACATCACACAGCGGCCCCGTACTCTCCTTGACTACTCAAGGGTTACCGGTACTCACAAATATGTCACACTAACATAGCTTACTGCTTCAACCATGTCGGTATACCCCGCACAGTTCCCTCACAGTTTTTTTGCTATTTACCTAAAAAGGTGCCCCAAATCCGGGTGGAGGATTTACAACAAAACCCAAACAAGAACCCAAAAGATAAAGCAATCAAGTCAATCAAAGCAAGAAAGTAAAGGTGATCTAAACCCTAAGGTAACCCCACTTCTAGAAGCTTATCCCCAGCGGAGTCGCCAGTTCTGTGATACGGTGGGAGAACTGACTGTGGTTTTGCATTCGTATTCGCACTTGTGCGGTTGAGCAAGAGTCACCACCGACTTTTTATTTTATCCTAAAGGAAAGGTTGAAAAAAGCACAGCAAAAACCTTTTGAGATATTTCGTGGGTTCGGGGGGTAGGTTATGAAAAGGGAAGGTATTAGCACCCTTTTCATCCATTGTTATCCATGGGCTCTTAGTTACTTGGTTTTTAGATCACTTGCCTTGATTTTTGATTGCTTGAAAATGGTGCATGTGTGAGTGTTTTTGAAAATTTTTTGGAAGAAGATGCCTTGTCTTAGGCTAACCTTGTAACAATTCTTTACTCGAATATTTTACAAAGGCGTGTATCTTTTCGAAAAGATGTTTCAAATGTTTTTGAGAGTTTGTTTTGAAAGTGTTGTGGATTGTGGTTTTTGAAAAGAAGGCAAGTGTTTTTTGCAAGATGATCTCAAGTAACTAAGAGTTTTGTCTACCCTATTGTACTCAAAGGTTTTTGTTATGTTTTAACCCTTTTTAACAATTTTGTTCCACCATTGAATTTGGTGGACAATCTTGCGTTTAGGAAGTTTATTCGGGACGGGCGCGGGTCATCGTATGGACCATGAATGCAATGATGCCAAGTGTCTTTGGCAATTTGCTTTGAAGGGACTATGATCATTCCATTTAAGCAACTTTCGAAAGCGTCATCGAGGGACTTATGATCATTTGAATTTGTTTTGCCAAAGATACTCGACGTGCAAACATGGCCCATTTTGGAAGGCAACATGTGGGATTACCCTAGAGGGTGCAAGTGTGATTGTGTATTGATTTCATGTATTTGTCTCGTATTAGGTTATCTAGCGTTTGATTTTATGTACATACAAACCCTAAGTCTAATCATGGTATAATTGAAAGCGGTAAATTGCGAAAATGTAAAATCTACGCTATTACAAAATAAGTATCCGGGAGTGGGGGTACAATATTCACAAATGGGGATGAGACTTATAGTATCCAATAAGTTACAACCAAATCGAATTTGCGATCAAATGTAAATAAGGTATATCAATGTATGGAAATAGCAATTGTATATGTGTCAAGTGTATAATGTGAAATGTATAAGATAACCAAATATGCATAGGAGCAATGTATTGTGTAAGTGTATCATGTATACGCGTATGTGATTATTTACAGGTGCGACAATGTGAAATTAATGTGCATTGAGTATTGTTTTAACTTAAAGAATTTAAATGTTTATTTAATTAATGATCTTGTATTTTCCTAATATGTATAAAAAGAATGTTTTAATGAAAAGAAAAATATTCTAAGTTTGAAAGTTATTATTTTTCATTTGACATAAGAAAGTATCTTTGTATTATTAGTAAGAATATTTGAATTAAAAGAAAAAAAGTGTTTTCAATTTTAATTATATGATGTACCAAAATGTATCTTTATTTATTATAAAAAAGTATGTTTAAATAAATATCAAGAAACAAAGTAGAAAAAATGTATTTTTATTTATTATAAACAAATTAAATGAAAAGTATTTTCAATATTTATTATATGGTGCAATAAAAATGTATTTTCATTATTAAAGTATTATTGTAAAAATATATTAAGTTAGAGAAAAAATATATTTTAAAGATGTTGTATATAAAAAAGAGAAAAGTTAGTATTAAGTTATTAATAAAACACTTGTTTTATAAAAGAAAAAAAAAGTTTAAGCCTCTAAATGGGCTTTAAGGGCGTTAAATCCTAACCAAAACTGAAGGCCAGGGGGGGGGGGGGGGGGTGTATGAGGAATTGTCTTGGGCTTAGGTGAGATTGAAACGGCCAAGGCCCACAGTGCAAACAATTGTTTTTTAGGGTTCATTGTTTTGGTATCCAGTTTTGACAACGCTTAGGTTTTGTGTAGCGGCGGCGTTCGTTTGTTCGTTCGTCTTCGTTCATCCTTGCAAGCTTCTGAGTTCGTCCCCTCGCCTAAGTCACCAGCATTTCCTTTGCCTCCTTTCCCTCTTCATGGTTCAGTGAAGCGCGTAGCATGGTAATCCTCTTTCTTTGGCTTTTCGCGTTTAGGGTTTTACTTATCTTTTACACATTATGGGTTACTGTCTTCTTCTTGATTAACTGCTTGATCAGATTAAGTGTTGACTTTGATTTGCATGTTGTGTTTATTTTTGATTTCGTTGGAGATACACGAGAAAGGATGAAAGAACGTGCATTACCTTTACTGAAGAGGGGAAGGAATGGCGGAGGTGCTCGGAGGCTCGACGGTGAAGGGTGCGGATGAAAGCTTTAACTGGTATCTTTGTATATTTCTTTTGGTTTTGATGATGACATTGAACTGAAAACCTAATTTTCTTCTTCTTTCTCTCGTCGCCTTGAATGTTTGTTGCTTCTTTTTCTGCCCTATGATGGACTTCCTGAGGGCTTTTGTTGCCTTTGTTGCCTGTGTTGGATTGCCTATGTTGTTGCCTTGAGATGCCTCTGTATCTTCTTTGCCTTCTTGTGTTGCCTTAGATTTTCTCTCTTCTTCTGACTTGTTGCCTTGAGCTTGCCTCTTCTGTATGCTTGCTTAATGACTTTCTCCTTGCCTTTGAGTTGGATTGCCTTATGCGTTTGCCTACGAAGAAGATTTTCTGAGGCTTTATGTTGCCTTTGTTGGATGCCTGGGTTGCCTTTGACTTTCTTCTTCTCCTCTGAATGGCCTTGAGATCAGTATGCTTTTGAGTGTTTGTTTTTGCTCAATGATGGTTTTTTTACTGAGGGCTTGAGGGTTTTGACAGGGTTAGGGGTATATGCTGGTATGGCTTTGAGTTCTTTTATCTGGCTATTTGTTTGGATAGCTTATGGTTTTGACTTGAAGCTGGACTGGTTTAGGCCTTAACAGGTTTAATGGCTTTTGGAGGAAAAGCTAATGCAGGTTTATGTCTTAGCAGGTTCATACTGTTTTTTTTTGCTTTTGATTTGTGCTTAGGCAGGTTTATACTGAGGCTTGAGGCTTAATGCTTGTTGGTTTGCTTCAGGCAGGTTTTCAGGCTTGTCATCGTTTAGGCAGGTGCAGGCTTGTGAAGTCTTAAGGCTTATGCTTCAGTAGCTTGTATATTTTTCTTTTTTACCTTGGTCAATATTCAGCCTCTTTTGCATCTGTTGGTATGGCCCTCTTGTTGACAGAATATCAGGTTATGCTTTAAGGCATAGTTATTCTGTCCTGCTTGACAGGTTCAGCAGGCTCTCTTTATCCATTGTGCTCATCTTTTGTTTTATATGTTTTCTTTCTATCTCTCAAGCCTAAAGCCTAAGCCTGCTCTTCTATCTCTCCTCTTCCTCTCTCTCTAGTACAGTCTTGCATTAAATATTGTTTATGCTTTTGTACTTTCTGAAAGGGCCACGTGGGGAAATGATGAAAGTGTAGTTGCTTGCATATCCCATTTTCTCTGCATATCTTCTTTGGCCAGCTTGATATCTTTGTGACAGTATGCTTTATATTTTTGGCAGAAAGTTGTACTTTTGGATTTTTTAGTTTGATTTGAACTTGCTTCTGAACTATGCAGTTTGACACTTTGAATTGTGCAATTTGACTTTTGTGCATTCATATTTTAGCAAATAAAACTCGTCCCTCTTTGTGAACCGGGAGAAATCCCGTGATTTGCAGAGAGGGTTAACTGATCCCCATCAGTGGCCCTTAATGATGACTGTAATTTTATCTGTCTTTTTAACTGTTAATTGACTTTTCTCTTTTCTTTTGCAGATGAAAAAAATGGAGCACTGGAGCGAGGGATAGCGGATGAAGATTTGAAGATTAGCAAACTAATTAGGATAGTCTTTTATTTAGCTTTAAATAAATGTAACATTATTTTTGTCAACATTTTGTAAACAAAAACAATTTATACAAATGACTTAAAGATAAATAAAAAGTCCTTTCATTTAATTAATTCTTCTCTTCTTCAATTGTTCATTTATTATTTATAGTTCTTTAAATTAAAATAAATTGAAAATAAATTCCAACTTATTTAATCTTTAGAATAATAAATAATTAACTAAACAATATTTCAGTACTGATCAATTAATAAACTTGACGCTTCCAATGTTCAAAGCAAAATAACAGTTAATCACAACAATTGATCAGACGCATTCCCCCTTTTCACTGATTTTCAACAAACACTGTAAATCCAAACTGTGTATATCTTTTGACGTGAATTCAAACCAACTGCCTTCTTTTTACTGATTAAATCAAAACAATGCGAATTCAACCCGAATCTTGGAATAACTTGCAAAGTGCTGTGGAATTTAAATCCTTCTGAGAATGCGCGCACAAACCCTAATTCCTGATTAAATGCCAAAGAGCATTCGCCTGATCAAAGTTGAGCCAAAATCAACCAAAACCCTAAGTCAACTGTGTGAAACAATCCAGAGCCCTGAAAAATCAATAAAACCCTAATTTTTGTTTGACTGACGAGAAAAGTCCGTTTGTCCGATTCTTGAGCCAATCTGAAAAATCCGGAAACGCCTGAAGCTGTGATTTTCTTGTGGAAAAATGCGAGGGCAAATTTTGGGGTACAACAACAGGCATATGCACAAGTTAAATCAAACAAGTCCTTAGGTTTAGGCTTGCATGGAGTTTGTAGGTAAGTACCCTCTTGAAGTTTGGTTGGATCAACCTGTCCTAGTAATAGTAATCAAGTTCTAGGGGATCTCAATATCACTGATCTTTCTTCGTTGGACATTGTTTCAACGCAAGCCTCTTTAATGGCGACTGAAATATCCCGAAAGTCCAATCTCAATGAGCGTAGTATCGAGTATTAACCAACTTCAGACTGCACCAAAGCCGGCTACCTCACTACTTCCCAATGGCCAAGTTGGTCAACTAAGATTCTAAAGTCAGTTAGTGCTTCATGACACCACATAGCGGCCCCGTATTCTCCTTGACTACTCAAGGTCTACCGGTACCAACAAATGTGTCACACTAACTTAGCTATTGCTTAGACCACGTCAGTGTACCCCTCACTTTTTCCACAACTTATTGCTACTTACCTAAAAAGGTGCCCCAGATCCGGGTAGAGGATCAAAACAAACCCAAATAAAGAACCATAATATAAAGGAAACAAATCAAACAATGAAAAGCAATTAAATGTGATCTAGCCCTAAGGTAACTCCACTTTTAAGTAATTTCCCCAGCAGAGTCTCCAGTTCTATAATACGGTGGGAGAACTGACTTGGGATGTTTTGAGTTTGATCGTAATTGTTGCGGATAGCAAGAGTTGCCACCGACTTTTCTTTTATCCAAAAGGAAAGGTTGAAAAGAACAGGAAAGACCTTTAGAGACGTTTTCTTGAGTTCGGGGGGTAGATTATGAAAAGGGAAGGTCTTAGCACCCTTTTCATCCATAGTTATCTATAGGCTCTTAGTTGCTTTCTAAATCACTTGCTTTTGTTTGAAAAATGTGCTTGTGGTGTGGGTTTTGAAAGTATTTTGAAAATGTCTTTGTAATGAATCTCGTTTCTATAAGAACGCGTACAAAGTTTTGTTTGGAAAATAGTTTAAAGAGGTGTTTGTGGAATGTGTTTTTGAAAGTGATTTTGAAAAGGTGTCTTTGTAATGGTTCTCGTTTCTATAAGAACGCGTAAAAAGTGTTTGTCTTTTGAAAATGTTTCAAGATGAGAGTGTTGGTGTATAAAATGTTTTTATTGTGAGCAAGCGAGCAACTAGGAGCAACCTACCTACTCAAAATGTATTAAATGTTCTTTTCCTCCTCTTTTAGATGTTGCTATCTTACCATTGATTTGGTAAGAAGCCCCATCCTTGGATGTGAAGGGACGGGTGTGGGTCGTTTGTATAGTCATAATAGCAATGTTGTGTGATGTCTTAACATTTATCTTGAGGGACTAAGATCATTTGTAAGGCAACATTCGAAGCGTCATCGAGGGACTATGATCTTGTATTTTGATTGTTTTTTTCTAACACATATCACATGCATAACATGACCATTTTTAGGAAACAAGTGGAGTTAACCCTAGGAGTGCATGTATGAATAGTGTGTTTGATTTGTATGAATTTTGTATTTGATTTTTGGGTTGTCTACTTGTTCTTTTTATCTTTCCATACATCCTAGTTACTAGCATTTATACAAAAGAAATAAAAATGCAAGAAATAAAACCTACACTATTACAACCATATTGAATTGCATGGAAATATAAAGGCAAAAATAAAATAAATGCAAGAAAAATGGATCCTTCGATTTGGGTTGAAACACCCTTCGATTCTGCATTTCCTAGCTTCCTTCGATTTGGATTCTGAAGTCAGTGGAGTCATGCCCTTCGATTTGCCTTTTTGTCTCCTTTGACTGAGGGTTGGAATCAAGATGGTCACGCCTTTCGCCTGGGCCTGGAAGTCAGCATAGTTCTGCCTTTCGTTTGAGGCTTGGAGATAGCAAGGTTCTGGCCTTTGTTTGAGGCCTAGAGAAAACAAGGTTCTGGCCTTTATTTGAGGCCTGGAGACAGCAAGGTTTTGGCCTTCATTTAAGGCCCAAAAGCAGTAACACTCATGCTTTACCATAGGTTCCTTGCTGACTCTTTGTAAGCATATTGGGACCTCAAAGTATAATTCGAAAGGCTTGTGCAGCTAGCCAATAGAAGGGTACAACAAACCTGTCTTAAAGTCTAAAAATGCAATATCCAAACATAACTACAATCCAGGGGTTAGCATGAAAACCAATGGGTCTCAAAGTCCAAAGCATAACTAAACTAAGGTTGAGTTTTCAACATACAGGAAATCAGAATTGAAAGCTAAAACATAGTCTAGAAATGTCTACATTTTCTTTATTGGCATATGCACATGATATTAAAATAGAATAGACTCAAGTTTGAAATAAAACTTACCTCTTGATGTTCTTAAATCGAAGGGAGATGTAAGTGCTTTCTTTGATGGAAAATGAGAGTCAGTTGGGACCCTCCTGAGGCTAGTCCAGTTGCTACTTTGTGAAAGCATCAAATGGGTCGAAAGAGGTTGTGTGGGTGAATCGAAAGATTTTTTATCACAAGTGATGGGATAACTCAAAAGCCTACCGTATGATAGCTGGGTGAGTGGGTCGAAGGGTGGTTTGATGGTCACTTGGAAGATCGAAGGTTTTTTTTAGTGTATAGAAATGTTTGAAAAAGAATGTTGGGAAGTGTTTGAGAATTTATTTTGAGAATTTTCACAATTATTTTCTTGCAATCCTTCAGGTTCCCCTTAAATGTGTGGTGATTCCTCCTTTTTATAGATGGCTTGGGATGATGCTTTGGGAGGGAAAACAAAAATTTCAAACAAAAATGGTATGTTGTATTTGTAGCTTTCGAGGGAAAGTGTTTTATCTCCATTTTGGTGCAAGGAATAGGGCAGCAATGCAGGACTGCTGTGCAACCGTTTTAGAATTTTATGGCCAGTGTATCAGGCTTGATCCTGGAAGTGCATGTGACTTAGTCAACAAGAACCTTTGGCATCTCAACCTTTTGTCTTGACTCCCTAGCCTCTCCTTTCGACTAGACTTTTCAGTAACCATCTCTTTTTTCCAATCGAAGTGTCATTTGAATGACTCCCATGGATATCCTTCGAAGGGGACAAATTAATGCTCTTGGGATGGGTCAGTAATATATGTCCTTTGATTGGGGGCATCCAAACATGCCTGAAAAACTCTCCGAATGCACCACCATGGTGCTTTCTTCGCCTGATGCAATGTCATAGTGAAGAGTTTGTATGTTTGGAACAGGCTATTTCTATAGGAGATCCTGCCCACTCAAATTTTTCTTCAAAGGGGGCACATGGCCAAATGAAAGAATGTGTGCAAGAGATTCCTGCCTTGTGACTTTATGCAAATACGTTCAAACGATAGCTTATAAAAGAGGAGCCAAATACCCAAACGAAAGGCATGACAAAAGACTGGTGCTCAAGGATTCACACCCCCAAGCGAAGGATGCGTGCAAGGGATGGAAGGCTCAATCGAAGCTTGCAACGTTGGGAAAGTCATTGCCCCAAACGAAGGAGTCTTGCAAGGGAAAAATGTGTGATCGAAAGAGGGAAAAAGGGGGATTTTGGCCTCCTGAATTGAAGGACATCATCAAGAAGCTTTTTGCCTTGTGAATTGAAGCTATATTAAAGGGAAATGTTTCCCTGTCGAAGCTTCCAACAAAATGCATCAAAGAGGACTTTGGCCTTGTGCACATTATTATGGTAGGAAATTATGCCTTGTATGTCTTGGCTAACACGCAGGGAAGATGCTGTGTGGCCAAACGAAAGACTTGCATAAACATTCAAACGAATTCTAGCGCTAAAATGAAGCAGGAAATGATCTTAGCCAAATGAGCCCAAAGCCTTAATCGAAGCATGAAATGAACTTGCCCCAAAGGAATCCAGCGCCCAAACGAAAGATGCAACCAAGGCCAAAGTGTCCAATCGAAGGATGCAAAATCGAAAGGAACTTGCTTTTCCTTTAATTTTGTCAAAAAGAGCATTTTTATTTGTTTTGTCCTTTTTAGCAATTTCTTCCTTAATCTTAATGCTGAAAAATCCAAATATATTCGTGTAAGCTTGGATTTTGGGAATCCTTTGTGAGAATTATCTTGAGGAATGAGAGGGAAAATTTTGGGGTACAACAGTTAGCTACTGAAGTCTTGACATCTTCACTTTGGATGTGCCTTCCTGGGTAGATTGAAGAATCCCCCAGGCATCCTTAGCTACTTCACATGTGTTTACAAATCTAAAAATGTTCTTGTCAATTCCATTGAATATAGCATTCAAGGGTTTAGAATTTCCAAGAGCAATTTCATCCTCTTATTTAGAACAATCTTCTTCTGGCTTTAACTTAGAATTAGGTTCTCCATTTTATCCCAATTTGACAGGGTGTTTCCATCCTTTTAAGACAACTTTCCAATCCCTGATGTCTAGAGAGTTTAGAAAGGCCACCATACATGGTTTCCAATAATCATAATTGCTTCCATCCAGGATAGGTGGTCTGCTCACAAATCCTCCTTTCTTGTCCATAGTACTAGAAAGTATCTTCCCTAGATCTCACCCAGATATAGAGCAGGATGCCTGCTCTGATACCAATTGAAATTCTGGTATCAGATATGATATGTTGAAGGAGATGCCACGACACCAATATATAAGGACAGCATAAAATACAAAGATATCAAAAGCTGTAAAAACACAATGGATTGTTAACCCAGTTCGGTGTACAACAACACCTACTCTAGGGGCTACCAAGCTAGGAACAAGTCCACTAAATAGTATCAACTCATAGACCCTCAGTAAATAACCAGTTTACGATCTAATCACTTACTACCCGTGCTATACTTCTACCTAAAACACACCTAGGTATGAGGCCCTCCTCAAATCCCTTCAATCACTAACAGTGAAGAACAACAGAAATATTAAGTTTTAAGGACTTCAATCATTCAATACTTAAAAGCTTATGAATAATCCATAATTAACAACTCAAATTACAACTCAAGTATTAAACCAATACTTAGAGTATAATACAATTAAAAAGACTTAGACTTCTAAAACAGAAAGAGTATGTTCATCTTTTTAAAAGTTGCAGCCTGATGAATAAGGATGCAAGTCCTTATAAAGGCACATTAGTGGGCTTGGGATGAAAAACAAATATTCCAATCCCTTGAATATTTCCATGAAAACATACCAAGATATAATCCATAAGGATAATGCAAATAGAAAAACATTCCTCCATATTTTTCGCAAACTATGAGTCAAAAATTCTGAATAATGGTGTGCATAAAAACAGGAAACAAATATGAAGTCACATTCAGATCAGGAGGCAGATGTCAAGACATTTGATTTAACATCAGTCAAAATCAGTTTGCTTCAAATGTCAAGTCAGTGTTTTACCAAAATTGCTGCCAACAAACACTTACAGAGGTATTTGTTAATGTGGTAACTTGCCAGCTAATTAGGTACTCATTCTCATTATGAAAGTAAGGTAAAAGCTTACATGAAATAATGCAATGATGGAGCTATTTATATATAGAGTCCAAAGAGAAGTTGGTTAGTAACTAAGTCAACAAAACTAATAACCAACTGTCTAACAAACTAATAGAATAAAGGCAAGAGAAAACAAAAAACAGGCATGCAAGTAAGTGACTAATCTAACATACCCTTTCAAATTGGACTATGTAAATCACATGGACCTAAATTGGACAAGTTGGTAAAGAAAGGACTTTTATGTAAAGGTTTGGTGAAGACATTTTCAAGTTAATTCGACCTGGAGACAAGAAGAAGAAGAATGAGCTTGTTCTGAATTTTCTCTCAGATCACATAACAATAAATCTCGATATGTTTGTTTCTTTCATGGAAAGTAGGGTTGTATGCTAAGTAGATGGTTGACTTGTTATCACAGTAGACAGAGGAAGGAATAGTTAATGATATGTGGAAATCATATCTCATATGATGAAGCCATTGATGTTCACAAGTCAGAGATACAAGTGCTCGATATTCTGTCTCACTCGAAGATCTGAAGACAATGTTTTGCTTTTTGGATTTCCATAAAACGAGTGAAGTGCCAAGGAAATCACAATAGCCATGATGGGTTTTTAAGAGTCGGAACATATTGCCCAATTTTAATCAGCAAAACCATTAAGTTTGATAAAACCAATTCTAGAGAAGAAGATACCTTTACCTGTTGAGGATTTGAGGTATTTAAGAATGTTTATAGCTGCATTGAAATAAGGTTGTAGAGGTTTGGATATAAATTGGCTCAAGTGTTGGACATACAAGGAAATATTTTGTCTTGTATGAGATAAATGAGTCTTCCAATAAGTCTTCTATAATAAGAAGGGTCTTGGAGGGGAGTACACTCATGTTGAGAAAGTTTGGTTGTAGGATTTATGGGAATAAGGGATGGCTTGGATCCTAAGTAACATGTTTCCTAAAGAAGCTCAAGGGTATACTTTCTTTGAATGACAACAATACTTTCTTTTGATCTTGCAATCTCAATGTCAAGGAAAAACCTGAGTTTACCAAGGTCTTTAATGAAAAAATGTCATTCAAGGAAGGTCTTGACATGAATAATTTCAGTCAAGCAATTTCCTGCAAGCACTATATCATCCAAATAATGCAAAAGTGATGTGAAGGAAGGGGTAGTAGACTTAATTTAGATGGAATGGTCAACTTGTGATTGGATGTACCCTGAAGTGAGAAGTGCTTGAGACAATTTTGAATACCATTGTCTACTTGCTTATTTCAAACCACATATGGATTTGTGAAGGTTGAATACTTGAGCAGGCGAAGATTGAGAGGCATGATGACTACGAGGTAGTTCCATGTACACTTATACATTTGATTCACCATGTAAAAAGACATTGTTGACATACAACTGTTGAATATGCCAAATCTTGATGGAAGCCAAAGCAAGAAATAATCTGACTGTGGTAAGTTTATAAACATGAGAAAATGCATCAAAAAAATCAACTCCCTCTAACTGAGTGTAACTTTGGCTACAAGTCTTCCTTTATGCCTTTCAATGGTGCCACCAGCTATATGTTTGATTTTGTAAACTCACTTGTAGCCAGCAATACTCTTACTTGGTTGAAGATCAACAAGAGACCAAGCGTGGTTCTAATCAAGGGCAAGTAACTCAGTTTCTATGTCTTGTTTCCAACAATCATGTTGAAAGGCTTGTTTATATGTCTTTGGCTCAATGTTAGTGGATATTGAAATTCTGGTATCAGATATTGAGATGTCGAAGGAGATGTCACGACACAAATATCTGAGGACAGTTTAAAATACGAAAATATTAAAAGTAGTAAAAACACAAGGGATTGTTAACCCAGTTCGGTGTACAACAACACCTACTCTGGGGTCTACCAAGCCAGGGGCAAGTCCAATAAATAGTATCAATTCATAGACCCTCAATAAACAACCAGTTTACGATCTAATCACTTAATCGTTACTCGTTCTATACTTCTACCTAAGACACGTCTAGGTATGAGGCCCTCCTCAAATCCCTTCAATCACTAACAGTGAAGAACAACATAAATATTAAGTTTTAAGGACTTCAATTATTCAATACTTAAAAGCTTATGAATGATCCACAATTAACAACTCAAATTACAACTAAAGTATTAAACCAATACTTAGAGTGTATTACAATTAAAAAGAGTTAGACTTCTAAAACAGAAAGAGTATGTTCTTCTTTTAAAAGTTGTAGCATGATGACTAAGAATACAATTCCTTATAAAGGCGCAACAGTGGGCTTGGGCTGAAAAACAAATATTCCAATCCCTTGAATATTTCCATGAAAACAGGCCAAGATATAATCCATAAGGATAATGCAAATAGAAAAATATTCCTCCATATTTTTCGCAAACTATGAGTCATAAATCCTGAATAATGGCGCGCATAAAAACAGGAAACAAATATGAAATCACATACAAATCAGGAGGCAGATGTCAAGACATCTGCTTTGACATCATTCAAAACCAGTTTGCTTCAAATGTCAAGACATTTTGCAAAACATTATCAAGTCAGTGTTTTACCAAAATTGCTTCCAACAAACACTTATAGATATTGAGCAATAAATGGCCTGATAAAAAGGTGTGCAATGCTGATATGAAAATACATATGATAAGGGATATGCATAATGATTGTGTGAAACATGATTATTATATAAGAAAGAGTTACAATGAAAATCTTATAAGTAAGAGGGTTGTTAGAAAGTTCTTGTTTATTTTCTCAAGGGTAAGGTATAGATAGGAATGTTAGTTGTAGAATTGTCTAAAGGTGAAGAGGTGGGCATGACAGAAGGAGTATTAGGTTCAAGAGGGGTAATTGTGGAATCTATGTCTGCAAAGATGGAAGAGGGAGAATTTGGTTGGTCAGGTGGATGCTCAATTATATGTTCATGTGAAGAAGTCAGAGGTGCAACTTCATGGTTATCATCTAGTGAAGGGGTGATTTGAGAGATATATATTTCAGGAGTATAAGATGAAATAGTATGCTTAGGTGTCTTAAAAGGGGACTGTGTCTCATAAAATATGACATTTCCCAGAGGAAAAAATGTTATGAGAATTGGGGTCGTAGAGAATGTTACCCTTGGTGTCATCTTTAAAGCCAAGGAAGATGGCCTTTCTAGCACTAGCATCAAATTTATTTCTATGGGCTTGAAGGGAAGAGGCATAACAAAGGCAGCCAAAAACTTTGAGATGAATGATGGATGGTGGTTCCTGATTTAACATATCATAGAGACTTTTGTATTTAAGGAGAGGGGTAGGTACTCTATTGATAGTATGAATGGCATGTTATATACTAAAGGTCCTATAATACGATTGGAGAACTGACTTGAGGTTTTGTGTTTTATTGCAAATGTTGCAGATAACAAGAGTTACCACCGACTTTTCTTTTATCCAATAAAGTAAATGGTGAAAAGAACAGGAAAAACCTTTGAGAATTTTCTTGAGTTCGGGGGGTAGGTTATGAAAAGGTGAGGTGTTAGCACCCTTTTCACCTGTAGTTATCTACAGGCTCTTAATTTCTAGCTCACTTTGAAAATGCCTTGTATTTTGTGTATGTTTGAAAATGTTTTGAAAACGCCTAAGTGCGGAAATTTTGTAATGATTCTCGTATCGTTGAGAATGTATACAAAATTTTTGTTTTGAAAATATTTGTGAAATGAAGTGTTGTTTTGGAAAGATATTTTGAAAATGCCAATGTAGGGAAATTTTGTAATGATTCTCGTATCATTGAGAATGTATACAAAATGTTTGTTTTGAAAAGTGTTTTGAAAATTATTGTTTTGAAAGTGTGAAGTGTGGAAATTATTTTAGTTTATGAGCAAGCGATATACGAGTGATCTACCTACTCAAAAAGTCTTTGTTCTTTTCATTCTCCTTTAGATAGTGCTATCTTACCATTAGTTAGTAGGAAGCCCTATCATTGGATATGAGGGAAAGGCGTGGGTCATCATATAGTCATAGAAGGAAACTTGTAAGACGCTTTAGAAATTGTCGTAAGGAACTAAGATCGTTTACTGAAGGCAACATCGAAGGTTCATCGAGGGACTACAATCTTTTAATCGAGGGTCTTTGCTAAAGCATCCCACATTCGGGGGACATGACTGTTTACATCCGAGGCAACGAGTGAGGTTAACCCTAGAGGTATAAGTGTGCAAGGTTTGTTTGATTCAATTATTTTATCTTGAATTAGGGTTTTTCTGTGATTGATTTTAATCTTGTCACACAAGCCCTAATTACTAACAATAATAAGGAAAACTGTAAATTGCAGAAATTAAATGTCCTACGCTATTACAACGCTTCGGGGATGAAGGGTACAAATTATGAATGGGGATGGAAAGAAATAAAACCATAATTATCTATTACAGACCATTTACATAAATAATAATGCGAAATAATAAAATGCACAAAGAAATGTAAAGTGTAGGAAAGAAAAAAGGAAGTTTGTTCTTGGTGATTTTTGATGGAAAAAAGTTTGATTACTTAACCTAAGAAAATTAATTAGCTCCAATTAAAATAGGAGTTAACTAAGTATTTTAAATAAAACCTAAAAAAATCTAAGTTAATTAAAATAAAACCTAAGTCTATTAATTTTTAATTGTAAAAGGGAAACAAATTGTTAGAAAATATTTTTGAGATTTTATTTGTTTGGAAAAATAAATGAAGTAAAAATAAAATAAAATAAAAATGATTGAATTAAAATATTTTTAATCTAATTATTTAAGAAAATATATTTTTTCTATTTTGATTAAATAAAATAAATAAATAAATAAAAATAAAGAAAATATAAAGAAATGAAAAATATTGGGCCTGAGTTGGAAGTAAAAAGGGGGTGTGTAGAAATTATTTTTGGTAGGTCCAACATAAATCTTTTTAAAATACGAAAAATAAAAATATTTATAATAAAAGAAAGAAGCTAATGGGCCTGCTTTGTTATGAGAAATTTGGGGGGAGGTGCGCTGAAAAAAGATTGAGCCCAAGACTTGAAACTTAGTATGAGCATTCTTGGAGACTTATGATGAACCATGAAAGTCATGAGGCATTAGAAGTCCAATTTTCCTTGAGAAAACCAAAATCCTAGTTGGGGGCCCAGTGCTTAGGAGGTGATCTTGTCTGTTCAACTCTTGAGAATCCTTGAGCATTTGAGAATTTTTATGAGGAATGTCTTGAAGAAAAGGGAGGGAAAATTTTGAGGTACAACACGTGCACATATTAAGGGGAAGGTTGGCTTGAAAGGAAAATAATCTGGCCATATTCAAGATGTGTTGGCATTTTCTTTCCACCACACCATTTTCCTATGGAGTTTCTACACGAGATTTTTTGGTGAATTATGCCTTTAGATTGAAAAAAGGAACGCATAGAAAACTCAGAACCATTATTTGTTCTGAAACACTTTAAAGTGGTATGAAAATGATTTTCCATGTATGAAACAAAGTTAATTATGTTGGTTTTGGGTTCATCTTTAGTTTTTAAGAAAATAATCCATGTAAACCTATTAAAATCATCTACCAAAGTGAGAAAATATCTAGGGAATAAGAGGGATATGTTGGAAAAAGGACCCCAAAGGTCACCATGCTATAATTTAAAAGGAGCATGAGAAGTAAAAGTGCTTAAAGGAAAGGATAGTCTTTTTTGTTTAGAATAATTGTAATAATCACATGGAGACCAAGTATTTTTAGTAGATACAAAGGGGAAATTTTAGAAATGTCCTGCAAGCCAATATTAGAAGTGTGGCATAGTCTATAATGCCATACAAGATAATTTGTAGCAGAAGTAAAATTACAAGTGAATGGTTCATACCTAACATGTGAAAATTATATGACATATAATCCTTTGATAATTTTAGTTAAACCAATCATGGCCTTGGTAATGTTCTGTAAGATATGACAAGAATCAGAGGTAAATTTCACATAGCAGTCATTTGACAATGAAAGTTTAAGGATGAATGTAAGAATGAAATAAAATGAAGGTATGTATAAAACATGATGCATTATGAGTTGGGAAGATATGTTAATAGAGCCATAAGTATGAGTTATGACACAAGTTCCATTAAGGGATAAAACAAAAATAAGGGATATGGTATGATAGGACACAAAAGAGGCGAGAATAGAGGTTATGTGATCAGTGGCACCAGTGTCCAAAATCCAAAGGTTATGGTGCTTAACACAAGGAGGAGATAACTTGGATGTCAAGGCAAGATGTGTGCTAGAGATATCATTAGTTGCAGGGTTAGGATTTATTTGAGATTGTTTCAACAAGCCAGCGAGATTGTGGCATTGTTCTTGAGTGAAACCAAAATATTTGGAGTTTGAAGATCTTGCTGCAGAAGAATCATTGTTAGTCTTAGAATCATCATAAACATTAGGTTGATATACTTTTACTTTGTCTTTGAAGCCGTGAGGATAACCATTCTTGCCAAAGAAAGTATCAACCGTGTGATTTGTTCTACCACAATGAGTGCAGACACAGTTTGTGCCTCGAGGGGGTCCCGTCCATTTCCATTTTGGATTGCCTTTAAAGGCATTAGCCATAAATGATGCAAATTCTGAAGAAGGACCAGGTGTGTCAATTTGAGGAAAATCAAGGATAGGAAGAGAAAACTCTTTTTTTTTGCTGGATGATCATAGATAAAATTGTGTCTATAGAAGGTAACGGATTTGTGATTTTGTCGCGTTGAACTTTTCATTGAGGCCTTTGAGAAATAGAATCACATAATGTTAATATCTATAAACCTGCAGATAACTAATGGCATTGCAACTACATTGAATCGATCATTTACAATGAGGAATTGGTTGATAATTCTCCAATTCATCCTAAAGAGCCTTCATCTTTGTGAAGTAGTCTAAAACCTCTATAGTGCCTTGGCGTAACTTGAAGATTTCCTCCTAGATATCTGAAATATGAAAGATATCACTTTGAGATAACCTAGTTGTGAGATTCAACCAAATTCCCGATGCAGAATCAATCCAAAGAACCGATCTTTCAATACATTCGCTGATGGAACAATGAAGCCATTCAAGAACCATGGTGTTGCACCTTATCCAAGGAGCATACAAAGGACCAATGGAGTTAGGTTTAGGGAGGGTTCCATCAGTTAATTTTTCCTTGTTCTTGGAGATCAAAGAAATATGCCTAAAAATGGTAATTCTTGTTGTATAAGGGTGGTGAAACAAGAATGAGGGTTGGGTTTTTATTAGGGTGGAGATAATATGATTTGAGGAATTTGTCATGAAATCTTGATAATTGACCAGATTTATTGGAGGAGGGGAGAAAGGAAGAAGAAATAGAGAAAAGAAGAATCAATGTAGAAGAAGAACAAGAAGATAGCGAAGGGTTGCGAAATTTGCTCGTGATACCATGTTAATATGGTAAATTTCAAGTTAAGGTACTCATTATCATTATGAAAAGTAAGGTAAAATCTTGCATGAAAGAAGACAATGGTAGAGCTCTTTTTATATAGAGTCCAAATAGAATTTGAATAGTAACTAACTCAACAAAACTATTAACCAACTGTCTAACAAGCTAACTGAATAAAGGCAAGAGAAAACAGAAAACTATCACAGAAAGTAAGTGACTAATCTAACACCCACCTCAAGTTGGACTATGTAATTGACATATACCTAACTTGTTCAAAATAGATAGTTAGATAATCTAAGGTTAAATAACCAAATCTTATAACCCATAAATTCAAGTATTTTAGGCTAGATGACACAAGCACATTCACATTTACTCATTCAAAGCTAAATAGATCACAACCATCATAATGGCAGTATGATGGATAATGATGGTAAGAATAGAAATATCTATATAAGAAGCATATTAACGAATCAAAGGAATGACTCCTTTTTTCCTAAACACTAAACACTTCATTTGTTTCGTTTAGAAAACAAAGTTGGATGCAGTTGATGAACTAATGATCTGGAATTAGTGGTGTTGATCTTTGATACGATGGTGTAGGATGGACTTGAAAGGTTAAATTTTTGATGCCCGAGTCAGTTTAAGATCCAAGATGAGTGTAGTGAAAAGTGGAGATAACATATTTTACATTGTTTTACGTGTGAACTGACTTTTATATCTTGGGTCAAGTGGAGTGGATTTGAGTTGAAATGGGCCTGAACCATTTGAGCCTTTGTCCAACCCATAATAGTTTCCCCCAATGCTTTTTCGGGAATTGAGAAGATCGTGGAAGCCTTTAGTGATTTTGGTCGACCTATAAAATGTTGTCTGATGTGAGCTAGAATTGATTTACTTGGAGCCAATTAAAGAAGTTGTGGGGACAAGGAAATTGAATGCATTTCCATCATATAAATGTTTCATCGCCTTATTCTGACAGGTGTGCTAACGCGACAAGTTATGGCATGACGTGGCTTATAGTGCACTTGAATTTCCGTGTATTCCCAAGGGGAAATCTAATCGTTGATCTTGTAATTCTTCCACTTCACTGATCTAGGTCGTTAAACTGTTTTCGCCTATAAATAGGAGGAATTGGTCATTAAGGAAACTTTTCCAATCCTTGGAATTCATGTTCCTTTATTATTAAATGCCTTTGTCTCTTCATCACCGATAACATTTGATCAAAGTCTTTTCCTTTCTCCACTACTACGCTCCCTCAACCTCGTATTCACCAGATACCTTTTCAACTTTGCCTTGTACTTTAAGCATTTCCTATTTTCCAGCCAGAAAGAGTGGTAGTATTGTTCATATATTGAGTGATTATGAGAGCAATATTTCATCTTCTATGGGAATTGGGGTATTATCCCCTGATTCTAATCTCAATCCCCTTGTTCATGATCACATGGGTCTAGAAGTTATATCCTTATTTGACGATTCTGAATTAAAAAAAACATCTAGGAATCCTCTTGATGAAGGGGATTCTTCATTTGACTAATTTGAAGCCCTTTTATCCAATGATGGTGAAAGGGAGGATCCTACTGAGGTTCCTATTCCCTCTACCATTTCGACTGAGGAGGAAATACATGTTCTTCGGAAGATGATGGAACACACTGATGATTTCATTCATCTTTTTTTGAGGACCAACAAACATGAACCTAGAAATGATAAGGTGAAGGCCCATCTATACTTTCATGGGAGGATTAAAGTAGCATCTTGGATTACCCTCGACAAAAATTCTAAAGTTGACCACTTGGCCCAGAGAGGTGTGACGCTGGTGGAGCCGGTCGATGCGACGAAGTACGTCTTGAAAGATAATGAGGTGGAGGGTACTCCATCCATTCTGAATATTGATGCATCAATAGAGGATGATTACATTATTATCGGTGACCCTCAAGATTGGTCAGTTCTTCCAGTGGGCCTGAGGAAGAGGATATGTAGTTCTTTTGGCGACTACATGGTCTCATTCTATGAGTGCATCAGGATAGAACTGTGAATACCTTTCTCTAATTTTGAAGTATTTATCCCGAAGTATTTGAAGGCCGCTCCTTCCCAGCTTCATCTAAGGTCCCAGGCTCACATGATAGTATTCTAGTTGTGTGTTGAGCACAAGTCTTGGAATCTATTGCTCGATTTGTTTTTCAACATTTTCTTACCTAGTTCAAACTTCTCGAGATAATTACCGGGACCAGGTCTCATTAGTTTATGTTGTAACCCAAAAATTTTCCTCCCATTTTTCAATATAATATGATTCAAGATATCTTCTCATGCTCCTAAGGTTTCTCAAGTGCTCAAGACTACTCAAGAATTGATTAGATGAATCCTCCTCATAAGCAGTGACCTACAATTAGGGTTTAGGTATTCTTAAATAAAATTGAGCTTCTGATTCCTCAAATAAGTTTCATGGTTCCTCATATGCTTCAAAGAATCCCCATACCAAGTTTCAAGCTTTACATCACAAATTTCTCAGTCAATTGCTCAAATGGTTGAAAATCAACTATATTGGATGAAAAGTTAACTGTTGTCAACATACAGTAAAACTTGAAGATTTTCAGTCAACATCAATATTTTGAAGTCACATTCATCATCTGATAAAGGATTGATCATAACTCATCAAGAAAACTCAAGATTCATCAAAAGTCAAAAGTTGCTAAATTAGGGTTTTCTTTAGGAGAAGTCATCTGAACTTTTACCAAGTATAACTTCCACATGCTTCATCAGAAAATTCTCATCCAAAGCCCATTTTGATGTAAATTCTATTCTCTATAACTTTGTCTCTCTAAGCTCAAAGCCCAAAATGCTTCATTTGAGAGATATGAGACAAAATATTACAGGTCATTTTAAAAGTCAACAAAAAGACACTTTTTATCAAAGAAATTTACATCAAGATAAATTCTTCAAATTGAAAAATGAATAACATGAAGGTTGTAGGGGACATCTTGAGGTTTCCAAAAAGTCCAAGATCACCTTAATATGACAAAAATTGAGACAATTATGATTGGTACAAGTTGGGTAATTTTGTGAAATTGCATGAAATATCAATTGAAAAATTTTGGGCTTTTGGACTAATGGGCCTAATTTTTGAAGTTAAAACGTGTTCATGACATACTAGGGGACCCCCAAAACCATTCACATATTTTTTATGATTTTTATTTCTTGTATTTGAATTTTTATTCATTTAAATGCAAATTAAATCAAATAAATATTAAGTGAAGGTATAAGGCATAAAAGGCTTTTGATTCAAATCTTTTGGAGGCCCAAGATTACATTGCAAACTGTGTGGAGCTTATTCTTGAATCAAATCTTCATGTTTTGTCTTATTCCAATCTTATCTCCAAACAAAATGAAAGATATGTTACATGATGTCCAAGCTCATATCTTTTAACCTAATATCTTCCTATATATACTCTTCATATTCAAACAAAGGGAGACAACAAAAAATAATGCAAGAACCCTCTCTAAAAACCTCAAATTTTGTCTAAAACTAGGGCAAAATCAAAATCATTGTTCCAGCCTCTCTCAAAGCAAACCAACCGTTCAAATCAATCCCTGAGGTGTTGTAGGATAAGACTTGATCATTCTTGATGATCAAAGAGGCTTGAGACATGCACATGAAGCATCACCGGTTTCCATATTTTCATGAATTTCGATTTTAAATTTTTACCATGCTTTGATTCATACTAACAATTCTAATGTGTGTCTGAGATAAAATGATACAGGATTGAACCCTTGCATGAGGCCCATAACGCCTGGATAACCTAGCACCACGTTTGAACCTATTTATAATATTTTGTTCATATATCATTATGCAGGACAATTTAGCCAAAACTAAGGCCACTAATGGATTCACAAGGGTTGATTTAGGGGGGGGGGTAAGGTCCTTTTTGATCACTAATACGCTTTATTTTGTAGGTTGGAGAAAATACCTCACCGGAGAAGATGACCAGAGCTAGGGCTCTGGTGCCTCTCTGGTCTATCTATTTTTGTTTGTAATATATTTAATTCGATTTTTTATACTACCGGATGTAACAACCACCCCAGTGGCCAGAATGCGCGTGCTAAGGCTTTGGTCTCTAAGGGCGTGGGTTCGATCCCTGGCTTTTGCAACTATTTTGCTATTTTTTTTCTCCAATTTATGCAGGTTTCATACATTTTGATTAGCGCCTAACTCCAAATACAAACGAGCGCTTGGCTCAGTGGAAAACGATGCAGTATAGAGGCCAGGAGAGCGTGGGTTCAACACCCATCCCATGCAATTTTCCTCTTTTTCTTGTTTTACCTAATTTATTTTATTTTCTAACCCTAATTTTTTCCTTTTTCCTAATTATTTTCTTAATTAACCATTAATCCAGTTTAATCTTTTTTAAAACCCTAATAAATTCGGCTTAGGTTTTTTTAATCAATAATTTATTTTAACATTTTATTATTTACTAATTAATTGGGTTAATTAATATTTTCTTAAATAATAAAACTAATTAGACTTTAGGTATTTTTATTAATTAAAAATAATTATCCTTAGGGTTTTAACCATTCAATTAACTTCAATTTATTTTCTAAAAATATAAACAAACATTCAAACACTTTTCTTAACGCTTTTCTTATTTCTTTTCGCCTTTAAATTTTTTAGACGAATGTATAGGTCGTACGATTCTTGTAATAGCTTAGATTTATATTTCCTCATTTTTTTCTATTATGTAACTGCTTAGGAGATGTAATAGTTTAGGTTTAAATTCCGCACTTTACTTTTCTGCATTTTTTATGTAATTTCCCCAAAGCCCTATAATAGCTTAGGTCTTTACTTTCTGTGCCTCTAATTTTCTGCTATATTTTATACTGCTAGTAACTAGGCATGTATGGCAAGATCTAAAAACAATCATTAGAAAAATCCTAATATAAGATAAATAATTGAACTAAACACACTATTCACACTTGCACCTCTAGGGTAACCTCCCTTTGTTGCCTTCAAATATAATGGTCATGTCCCTTGAAAGTGGGGATACTTTAGTAAAGACCCTCGAATAAAGACCATAGTCCCTTGATGACCCTTCGATGTTGTCTATGAAAAATGATCTAGTCCCTCCGATAAATTGCCAAAGTATCTCTACGTGTTGCCTTCAATGACCATACGATGACCCCACGCTTGTCCCTTCATATTCAATGGATAGGGCTACCTACCAACTAATGGTATGAATAACACTATCTCTAAAGGAGAAATAAAATGATAAGGATGACCTTGAGTGGGTATGAACTCTTAATCGCTTGCCCACAATATTTTCTAAAAACACATTTTTTACACATCACACTTTCTAAACAAATATTTTTAAACACTTTGTACGCGTTCTTGAGGACTGATACAAGAATCGTTACAAAGTTAGCCTTACATTGGAAATTTCAAAAATATTTTCAAATCACATACACAGAGAAAATTTAAAAAAGTGATCTAGCAATTAAGAGCCTGTAGATAACTACGAATGAAAAGGGTATTAACACCTTCCTTTTTCATAACCTACCCCCCGAACTCAAAATCTATCAAAAGTCTTTTCTGTTCTTTTCACCTTTCCTAAATATTGGATAAAAGAAAAGTTGATGGCGCTCTAGATATCCACAAATTTTGATAAAACCAAAAAAGTCAGTTCTCCCACTGTATTACAGTTTCCACACAGGTGATCCTTGGTTCAACCACTTCACTCGAGGAGCAATTTTCTAGAGTGCTTGTAGCTGGTGAAGCCCATTACTCCAAAGGCTCACCTCACCTTCTATTACTATCATATTGAATCCTATTTCTTCTACAAGGGAACATTTTTTAAGTATTGGTCTACCATCTCATTCTGTCAGGATGTTCTTTTTTACAACACCAAAACAAATCTCTTTTCCTATAGCGAGGTCGCGATGAAGAAAAACCTCTATTCCTAGTTTCAAGGGCTTGATTATGAGGAAGGGTTTGGCCCCAACGAGGTGCCCCTACCAAGGTGAGGAGAGGATAATTGACACTTACACATTGTGAGTTTGGTTAGTCAAGAGGAAAGAAAATAAATTTTTGGCCTCTTCCTAAAAAAGAAGGAATGCTTAAATGGTATTGTCTTTCTAGGTAAGATTCTATAGGGGAAATGAACCCCTTCATGCGGATGCCTGTTACTTTTTCCTCTAGGATTTCCCACACTCTTGAGGAGGCTGCTACAATGGTTTTGACATAAGACATATCATTCATCCAAAACCTTTATAAGGCGGAGAAGACGGAACTCGTCTCTAAGATCACTCATAATATGTATATGGCCTCTTCCTTATTCTCCCTGGCCCATGTTGGCTGAGGAGGCATCTTGGATGCTAGAAATCCCTACAAAGAAATGGGCATTTGGATGGTGAAGTGTGAAGCTATGTAGCATATGTGTTTCGCTTTTCAAAAGAAATTGACCATGTTGCAGGAGAAGACCAAGCTTGCTAACTCTTTACAAGAGGAGGAAAATTATTTTTACCCTTGTTAGAACATAGTTTGATTCTATAACCCTTGTAAGAGTTTTGATGATAACAAATACTCAAATAACAATTATGCTTCCTAAATAAATATTTTGTTTTGCAGAGAAGTTCTGATAGGAGAAGCACAGAAGATGAGTTAGATAGTTGTTCAAACTCTAATTCCATACATTTTTTATAAAAAAGTTCTAAGGATGCAACTTTTGAGTGTCAAAAAGCTGTGAACAGGACTCTATTATTCTGATTCATATAGTTTTGGAAAGAAGTAACGTTAACATTCATCTTCTGAAACAAGCATGTTCTGAAGCGTTACAATTCACTTATGGCTATTCAAAAGTAACAGCTGGAAGGGGACAAGAATCTCTATTTTTGGAAAGCTCTTTAATTACTATTTATCAACATTCCAAAAGCTCTCACATGGGTTGCCTATTTAAATAAACTTGAAGGAGAAATATTTTACGATTTTGAGTACACAACTAACGAGTCATCTTCATAACCTTCAAACATACTGAATTTTATTTTGCGTAAAACATCACTTGTGTGATACTGTTTTATTAGAAAACACTTTTTGTACACTCTGTAAAATATTGTATAGTGAAATTCTTTGAGAAAACTGGATTGTGGTTTAAACTTAAGAATACTTTAACGGTTGTCATAGTAGCTGTGTAATCAAGTTTGATTAGTGGATTAAGACCTCGTTGAGAGAGGCGAAATCACCTTGGCGGATGGACTGGAGTAGTTTGAGTTCAAACGAACAAGGATAACCAACGTGTTCTTTACTTTAAGTTTTAAAAACCCCAATTCAAACTCCCCCTTCTTGTGTTTTTCCATTCTTCAATTGGTATAAGAGCGCCTGGTTCTGAGTACAAGTACTTAACCCTGTCAGAAAAATATCCAAGCAAGAAAAACACTATGGTGGGACTAAGTCAGAACATTAGCAATGATTACCATGATGAGAAAGACATAATCAATGGAAAACCTCCAATCTTTGATGGTGAAAACTTTGATTATTGGAAAGACAGAATTGAAAGTTTCTTTCTAGCTCATGACGCTGATCTCTGGGATATAGTGACTAATGGGTACATACATCCTATTGATGAAAGCAGTCAGAAGTTTGACAGAAAAAGAATGACAGATCATCAAAAGAGAGATTTCAGAAATCATCACAAGGCCAGAACTATTCTCTTGAGTGCTATCTCATACACAGAGTATGAGAAGATCATAAACAGAGAGTCAGCAAAACACATGTTTGATTCCTTGAGAATGATGCATGAAGGCAACACGCAAGTCAAGAAAACCAAAGCTCTTGCACTTATTCAGAAGTATGAAGCCTTCAAAATGGAAGAAGATGAAACCATTGAAACAATGTTCTCAAGATTTCAATTCTGGTTGTTGGGTTAAAAGTTCTGGATAAAGGGTATTCAACTGTTGATAATGTAAAGAAGATCATCAAAAGTTTACCCAAGAAATGGATACCCATGGTCTTAGCTCTTAAACTGGAAAAAGATCTGAAGAAAATCTCTCTTGAAGAACTTGTCAGCTCCTTGAGAAGTCATGAGATAGAGTTAGAAGAAGATGAGCCCCAGAATCAAGGTAAGTCTTTAGCTCTTAAATCTAACAAAAAATATGAATCAAAAGTTTTGCAGGCAAAAGAAGAAAACTCTGGTGGATCCTCATCAGAAGATAAACTGTCTCTTCTCTCCAGAAGAGTAAATCAATTGTGGAAGCACATGCATAGAAAGTTAAGAACTTCCAAAAGAACATGGAATCATTCTGAACCATCTTCTAGATACAGAAAGTCGAGTAACAGAGACATTGTTTACTACGAATGCAATGAACAAGGGTATTATAAAAGCGACTGTCCAAATCTTCAAAAAGAGAAACCTAAAAAGAATTTCTTTAAGGAAAAGAAGAAAAACCTCATGGAAAAATGGGATGACTCAGACTCTTATGAAGCTGAAACAAAATCAGAAGATGAAAGAGCCAACATAGCCTTAATGGCCAATGTATCAGAAGACACTGTATCATCTGAATCTGAATCAGACTCAGAGGCAGAAGAGGTATTCTCTAAGTTTTCTAGATATCAATTAGAAGAGAGTGTGTCATAAATTCTTGAAAGATATCAGAAACTTCGATTCATAAACAAGAACCTGAAAAAGGATCTAGTTTCTGACTTTGAAGAAACTAAGAAACTAAGATCAGAAAACTCTGAGTTGGAAGAAATAATTTCTAAACTAGAAAATAATTTACAAAATTCTCAGAAATAAACTGTCTCAGAAGTTCCTAGTAACTCTTATAAGGTCATAATGGAATATGATCATAGCTTTCAAACATTTCTTGGTAAAAACATAGATAGAAGCAAGATGGCTTCAATGATCTGTGGAGTTAGCAGAAATGGCAGAAAAGGAATAGGATACAAGGGTAAAGTATCTCAACCTAAGAAAGTTAAGGATATGGTCATTAAACACACACCTCTATATTCTCACTTCACCTATGGGCACACCTATGGGCACACACATGACATAGTGTCTCTGATTGAGCCAACTTCCATTCACGAAGCACTTCTGGACAATGACTGGATACTTGCAATGCAGGAACAATTAAGTCAATTCACCAGAAATGATGTGTGGGATCTAGTTCCTAAACCAAAAGGGTTCAATATCATTGGAACCAAATGGTTATTCAGAAACAAACTGAATGAACAAGGAGAAGTCATCAAAAACAAAGCACGGCTCGTGGCACAAGGCTATAGTCATCAAGAAGGGATATACTATACATAAACCTTTGCCCTAGTCGTTAGGTTAGAATCTATCAGACTTTTAATTTCCTTTGCTGTAAATAATGGCATCACTCTTTATCAGATGGATGTTAAAAGTGAATTTTTAAACGTTTATGTGATACGGTGGGAGAACTGACTTGAGGGTTTTGCGTTTGATCTCAAATGTTGTGGTTAGCAAGAGTCTCCACCGACTTTTCTTTTATCCAAAAGGAAAGGTGAAAAAGAACAGGAAAGACCTTTGAGATTATTTCTTGATTTCGGGGGGTAGATTATGAAAAGGGAAGGTATTAGCACCCTTTTCATCCATGGTTTTCCATGGGCTCTTAGTTACTTGCTAGATCACTTGCTTTTGTTTGAAATTATGCTTTGTGTGGTTTTTGAAAGTATTTTGTAAAGAGGCCATTTTTTAGGTAATCTTTATAATGATTCTTGTTCGTAAGAATGTATACAAAGATGTTGATCTTTTGAAAATGTTTTCAAGTTTGTAAGATGTTTTGAAAGTGTAAGTGTTTGTTTTGAAAATAGCACGGATGCTTTTTTTTGAAGTGGAGCAAGTAATTTGGAGCAATCTACCTACTCAAATTTCTTTCTTGTTCATTTTCTTTTCCTTTGACATTGTTGTCTTACCATTGATTTAGTAAACAACCCTATTTTTGGATGTAAACGGGACGGGCGTGGGTCATCGTATAACCATGATTAGCAATGTTGCAATGTATCTTAGCATTCTTTTGGAGGGACTAATATCATTTGTAAGACAACTTAGATAGCATCATCGAGGGACTATGATCTTGTATTTGTTTGTTTTTGCTAAGATACCTCACATGCATAATATGGCCATTTTGTATAAGGCAACCAAGTGGAATAACCCTAGGGGTGTTTGTGTGCAAGTGCATCATTTTCATGCTTGTTTTTGTCTTGAATTAGGGTTTTCTAGATATTGGTTTTAGTCTTTCCATACAAACCCTAATTACTAGCATGCTATATAAAAGTGATAAATTGCAAAATTTAAAGTTACTACGCTATTACAACATTTGTGGGGAGGGGGTGTACAATTTGTAAATGGGGATTGCAAGAATTTAAACCTAATTAGTCTATTACAACCATATTGAATTGGTATGAATATACAAGGAATTGAATAAATACAAAGTATAAAAATGATAAATGTACAAGGATGCAAAATGTAGAGAAAATGAATTTTGTTTAGTTTTCATGAAAAAAAGATTTTGTCTTAACCTAATTAAATAAAGAAAATAATTAATTAAGTTTGAATTTATTAAGAAAAGATTTTAAATAAAAACCCTAATTCTATTAATTAATCAAAAGAAAATAAGTTTATGAAAAGTATTTTTTGGTATTTTTTATCTTGAAAATATTTATGGCATTATAAATTATTTTTAGTCCTTTTTATATTAAAAATAATGTATTTTAAATGGTGTGAAAAATAAATAAATAAAAACATAATATTAATTAAGTTTACAAGATTATTTAATAAAATAAATAAAGTATAATAAATAAAAATATTTTTTATGAGAAAAATAAAATAAAATAAGTCAAAATATAAATATATCATTTTTTGTATTTTAAGATTTTTTGTATTTAGAAAAAATATATTTGAGAAAAGATGAATGAAAAATAAATAAATAAATAAATAACTTGGGCCAGGGGGTGCAAGAAGTCAATATGGAGGTCAGTTAGCAAAAACCAAAAATAAACCAGGCCCAAAGGGCCCAGCGCTTGCCAAACAAAAAAACTCAGAATTGTAGAAATATGAAAAATGAAAAAAAGGGTACCACTAGGGCTCGAATCCAGGTCCCATAGGTTACAGGTGCGCGCTTCTACCACTAGAGTGGCTATACATCCGTTAATACAAGTAAAACAATAAATATGTAAGGCAAAATGCACCCTGAAGACTTCATCTTCAACCTCCAGCAAAACCATCTGTAACTTTCTCATTTCTAATCAAAAATGAAAACTGTAAACATGAAACTTGTAGCAAATTTTCTCACGATTCCAGAAATGTAAAGTATTAAAACTATAGATCAAAGATAAGCAATAATTTTAATGGCCCTAATCTGAACCCTAAAAATTTTAGAAATTTCAGTTTCAAACTTGTCTTAGCTCAAGAAAAATTAATGGAAACTAAGGACATGGTTAGCTTCAGGGCAATGATATCTACATGTTTTATTCACAAATAAATTATTGATGATACCTGTATGAAGAGTTTCAAGTTGAGAAAACTTACCTCAAAACTGGAAATCGTGTTTGGAGTTTGAGCTTGTTTCAAGTCATGGTGATGATCATTTTAGCTTCCTTGAGGTCCTAGGAAGCTAATGAAATGGTTTGCTCAAGTTGAGAGTGGCTGAAATGACTTGGAGAAGTCAAGTTGCAGACTCTGTTTTTTGGTTATGGAAGTTATGGTAAATGGTGTTACAGTTCTGGAATAAGGATATGGATGAGTTGTATTTGATGTAAGGAAGCTTTAGAAACTAAAATCCCAAGAAACGCACGAGGGAAATGGGAGTTTGATGTTAAAGGTCAGAAACTGTGCAACAATGGAGTTTTTGGGAAATTTCTGATTTGATAGAATTTTGGTGTATTTAAGGGTGCTCAAGCTCGTGTCCTAGCTCACTAATAGTGACTCTATTTATAAGCAACAAGTTTGGAGTGCTCTAGTTGATCAGAATTCAAATTTACATGTTTAAGTTAAACATGTGATTTTTTGACAAAACAAGTTTCCATGCCTTGTGTACTTGCTAAGATAGAGTAGTTATGCTTTAAACAAGCTTGCTTATAACTTTGTGGATGGAGTGTGATCAGAGGGAACAAGTTAGAGGCTCAATGTGACTTCAATGGAAATGCAACTTGGACAGAGGGAACAAGTTAGAGGCTCAACTTGTGCCATAAATGGAAATGCAACTTGGACAATAGCTCAATTGCTTGTATCAAAGCCCTAACAGTTGTGTAAACATTTAATTATGGAGTTACAAACAAGTTTGAGGCATGCAAAGCAAAGATTAGGAAGCCTGTCATGGATTTGGTTCATGTGTTCATAAAAAATGACTTGTAATTCAAGTGACAAAACCCTAACTTCATCTCTTCGATTCTCCCTCCTCAAGAATGATCTCAAGGAGTTATTAGACATTTTGGAAAGCTTGAAATGTGCTCTACAACCCATCTTTGAATTGATTTTGAAGATTCCCATTGTAGCTATATGAAAAAGTGCCATGAATTTAGGTTAAAATCCTGACCAAATTAGGGCAAAATTTCACTAAGTGTTTAGTTTCATGACCACGTGTTCATAAAATTATAACTTGAGATCCAAGCATATTTGGAAGGAGTTGTGTAAAGAAAAGTTGTAGATTTCATGGAGATCTATAACTTTCACGTTGGAAGTTTCTCTTTAATCATCTTGCATCATGGTGAAAATTTGGTTCAAAGTTATGAAAAAACATGAAATTTCCAACACTTAGAAAAATTTCTAAGTTTAGAAATTTTGACTTTTCAAAATGAAATCTTGACTCTTTGATTTCTTGATGAATAAGTTTCATATTTTGACATGTTTTGATGAATTGTGATCCTTGGCACTTGAATTTGACCAAAAAGTCAAAGTTTGACTTTTTAGTATACAATTGACTTTTGATCAGTTGACCGAAAAATTCATCTGTCAATCCAATGGAATTACAATGTTTTGAACCATGCCATTAGGTCAAAATGATGAAATTTGACTCTTGATATCATGCCTTAAACCAATTGATCATTTGCTAGGTCAAAAATCAGAAATTGCCCTTTCTCAGTCAAAACTCTAATTTTGACCATTTTGCCCTTTTGGAGATTTGACCAAATTTCTTGAGAAGTTGTGGCCCAAACTTGATCAAACGACAAATATGAGTTTAAAATGTTGATGTGGATAAAAAAATTTGAAGTTTGACTGTGAATTGGCCATAGTTGACTTTTTCCCTAATACAACTGATTTGTAGGTCAACTGCTCAATTGACTGAGCAAAAGTGTGATCCAAGGCTTGAAACTTGACATGAGTAATCATGGGGGTCCATAATGATCCATGAAAGTCATATGGGGCATTGGAAGTTCAAAAATCCTTGTGCAAACTCAAACCTTAATTTTGGTCATCGGTGCTTGAGGAGGTGTCTTGAGCTGATCAAACCCTGGTGCAGTCTTGAGCCCAAGGAGATCTTGTGAGTAAATTCTTGATAAGTGAGAGGGAAAATTTTGGGGTACAACAAGTTACATTGATGAAGAAATTTATGTGCACCAACCCCTTGGTTTTGAAAACTCAAAACATCCAGAATATGTCTATAAACTAAAGAAATCACTATATGGTCTGAAACAAGCTCCCAGAGCTTAGTATGAACGACTAAATAGTTTTATGTTAGAAAATGATTTTACCAGAGGGAAGGTGGACACAACTTTATTCTGTAAACTATTTAAAAATTACATTCTAGTTTATCAGATTTACATAGACGATATTATTTTTGGATCTACTAAAGTCTCCTTGGGAAGAGAATTTGCTAAGTCTATGCAGGCAGAGTTTGAAATGATGTAAGTGTTTAGTTATTGGCATGTATTTTTGGTAAAACCAGGTGTGTGAATGTCATGACTGATGTCATAACATTCTGGATTATTAGGTACTTTATGCAGAAAAAGAATGGCATACAGTAGCTGCTATTTATGAGTGTGTATCTGAGCATTTTGCAATGATCACATTTATCACTTTCTACCAAAATCAGTAAACAGGATTTCTGTTGTCAGAACAAATGTTAAGACATCCTGTACTGATCTAACAGTTATGCAGTTTGGTTAATTCTGAGATTTTTCAAGAATTTGGTTCATACATTCCAGAACAGAATCTCACGTGGACTTTAGGTTAACTAAGCTCAACCCTTATCTGGTTGATAAAGTCTTGTGGCCAAGTCTTGAGGTTAACCCTAATTAACCCTAGCTTTTCGTGGAAGCCCTAACTGAAGAAACAGCTGCGTATATATTCAACAGGAAAGCTGATTGGAAATTAACTCTTGGACAGAAGATCAATTAGGGGCTGTGTAGTTTTAACTGCTGTAATCCAAGCAAGTATCATTGTGATAAGTGACTTGGAGTAGGTTTTGATTGTAAGGGTTGTGTATCACTCAAAGCTTTAAAGCAAGAGTGTTTGTGTCACTTGACTAAAGCTTTGAAGCAAGGTCAAGTTAGGTTTATGTATCACTCAAAGCTTTGAAGCACGAGTGGTTGTGTTACTTGATTGAAAGCTGTGAAGCATAATCAAGTGTATGTTCTGAAGAGTGTCTTCATTAATTCATTAGTCAATTGTTTAGTATCACTGCTGTGATTGAGGGGGAGTGAGTAGGAACTCAGGTTTAAGTTGAACTTAGATTGAAGTTGCATTGGGTAGGTCTTAAGTGAAGGAGATAAACTGGTTGGTTTATTCCTGAATTAATATCTCTTATAGTTGATTTCCTCCCTGGCTTGGTAGCCCCCAGAGTAGGTGTTGTTTCACACTGAAATGGGTAAACAATTGACTGTGTTCTTTACTGCTTTTTGTTTTACTGTCTTATAGAAAGTCAGATACGGTGTCATAACATTCACTGTGACATTGAGTATCTGCTGCCAGAATTTCAATTGGCATCAGAGCAGGCACCCTGCCTGTCTTACTGGGTGAGATCTAGGGATATCACTTTCTGGCGCTATGGACAAAGAAGGAGTTTTTGGCAACAGACCACCCATTCTGGATGGATCAAATTATGACTACTGGAAACCTCGTATGATTGCCTTCTTAAAATCACTGGGCAAAAAGGCTTGGAGAGCTGCTGACAAAGGATGGAACCATCCCACCATAACTGAGAAAGATGGGACAATCAGTCTGAAGCCTGAGGAAGAATGGAGCAAAGAAGAAGATGAGTTAGCCCTGGGTAATTCCAAAGCTTTAAATGCCTTGTTCAATGGAATTGATAGAAACATATTCAGACTAGTACATCAATGTGAACTCGCCAAGGAAGTTTGGGACACTCTCAAAACTACACATGAGGGCACATCCAAAGTAAAAATGTCAAGGATTCAAATGCTGACTACCAAATTTGAGAACCTAAGGATGATGGAAGATGAAACCATTCATGAGTTTCACATGAACATCTTGGAAATTGCCAACACCTCAGGAGCATTGGGAGAAAAGATGTCAGAAGAAAAACTGGTGAGAAAGATTCTCAGATCCTTTCCTAAAAGATTTGAAATGAAGGTAACTGCTATAGAGGAAGCCCAGGATATCAGCAAGTTGAAGGTAGATGAACTCATTGGGTCTCTTCAGACCTTTGAGATGGGGATCAGTGACAATGTTGACAAGAAAAACAAGAGCATAGCACTTGTATACAACACTGAAGATGAAAACAAGGAGGATGAAGAAGAAAATATTTCAGAAGCTATAGCCATGCTTGGAAGATAATTCAACAAACTCATCAAGAGAATGGATCCAAAGTCAAGGTCAAATGTTAAGAACATTCCTTCTGACATTAGCAGATCTTATGACTCCAGCAGAAGACCAAAGTCTAAAGAGAAGGGAAATCAAAGTAGAGGAATTCAATGCCATGGATGTGAAGGATATGGGCACATTCGACCTGAATGTCCTACCTTTCTTAAGAAACAAAAGAAAGGAATGTCAGTTACCTGGTCTGACTGTGATTCAGAAAGTAATTCTGAAGAAGAATCTGCCAAACTAGTTACTGCACTAACTGGTGTTTGTACCTCTGAAAGTGACACTAGTGATGAGGAAGTGACATTTGAAGAACTTGCTGATACCTACAAGAAATTATGTATCAGAAGTGCTGAAGTCTGTCTGCAAAATGAGAGACAAACAAAACTCATAATAAAGTTGGAGGCTGAGAAAAGGACAAACATTGAAACTATAAGTCATCTAGAAAGGGAAGTTCAAATGCTGAACTCAAAACTGAACCAGATGACCAAATCTGTCAAGATGCTGACAAATGGAACTGACAAATTGGAAGAAATTCTTCAGGTTGGACAAAATGTGGGAAACAAGTCTGGTCTAGGATTTGTGGCAGCAAAGAAATCTGGTGCAGACAATAAGATCAGGCCTAATAAACAAATGTCAAAGCAGATGTCACAACATAGCACTCAACATCGGGAACTGAGAAATATGAAGAAAAAGTACCAAAGATGGAGATGTCATCATTGTGGGAGGTTTGGTCACATAAAGCCATTCTGCTTCAGATTGTATGGATACCCTAATCAGAACCCAGGTGTCAAACCTAAGTCTAACAAGGTACCACATACTCCACAATGCAAGAAAAAGGCTACTGCCCTGATAGCCCACACTTCCCTTAGAGTCTCTGCAAAGGAAGACTGGTACTTTGACAGTGGATGTTCTAAGCACATGACTGGAATCAAGAACCTTCTCAATAATGTTAAACCTCACACCACTAGCTATGTGACCTTTGGAGATGGTGCTAGAGGAGAAATCAAAGGAGTTGGTAACTTGGACTGCTCTGGAGTTCCAAATCTAAATGAAGTACTATTGGTAAAAGGCCTGACTGCTAATCTCATTAGTATCAGTCAATTATGTGATCTAGGATTCAAGGTCAATTTCTCAAAATCTGAATGTCTTGTAACTAATGAAAAACAAGAAGTTGTAATGAAAGGAGTTAGATCTAAAGACAACTGTTACTTGTGGGAGCTTGAGAACACTAATTACTCCACTATGTGTTCTATTGCCAAAGAAGAAAAAGAGGTGAAACTGTGGCACCAAAAACTTGGCCATCTTCATCTAAGAGGAATGAAAAGGATTATATCCATGGAGGCAGTCAGAGGGATTCCAAGACTGCAAATTGATGAAGGGAGAGTTTGTGGTGAATGTCAGGTTGGTAAGCAGACTAGGATGTCACATCCAAAGTCAAGACATCTGACCACCTCTAAGGTTCTAGAACTTCTACATATGGATCTGATGGGACCAATGCAGGTGGAAAGTCTTGGAGGAAAAAGATATGCCTATGTTGTTGTGGATGATTTTTCCAGATTCACCTGGATTAACTTCATTAGGGAAAAATCTGATGTATTTGAAGTTTTTAAAGAACTGTGCAAAAGAATTCAAAGAGAAAAAGAAGGGTGTATTGTCAGAATCAGAAGTGATCATGGCAAGGAATTTGAAAACTGTAAGTTTAATGAGTTTTGTTCCTCAGAAGGAATTAGTCATGAATTCTCTTCTCCTATAACTCCTCAACAAAATGGAGTTGTAGAAAGGAAAAATAGGACCATACAGGAATCTGCCAGAGCAATGATACATGCCAAAAGACTTCCTATTCATTTTTGGGCTAAAGCTATGAATACAGCCTGTTATGTCCATAACAGAGTCACTTTGAGAAAGGGAACCTCATCCACCATTTATGAACTCTGAAAAGGAAGAAAGCCAACTGTGAAGTACTTCCATGTATTTGGTAGCAAATGCTATATTCTGGCAGATCGTGAACAAAGGAGAAAGCTGGACCCTAAAAGTGATGAAGGTATATTTCTAGGATACTCCTCTAACAGCAGAGCTTATAGGGTATTCTATTCCAGGACCAAAGTCATGATGGAATCAATAAATGTCATAGTTGATGATTATCATGAAGAAACAGATGTCCCTTGTAATGTTGAGACATTCTTTGAGACTCCAACTCAACATAATGACCTACCCAACACCACTACAACAGACTCTGAATCCAAGGAAGCTAGCAAAATCCCTTCCATCAAAATTCAGAAAGATCATCCTAAAGAACTCATCATAGGGGATCCTAACAGTTGAGTCATTACAAGATCTAGAGAAATCTTCTCAAACTCTTGCTTTGTGTCTAAAATTGAACCAATAACTGTTAAGGAGGCTTTAACTGATGAATACTGGATTGGTGCAATGCAAGATGAATTGAACCAATTTAAGCAACATGAAGTTTGGGAGTTAGTTCCTAGACCAGAGGAAACAAACATCATTGGCACAAAATGGATATACAAGAACAAATCAGATGCTGAAGGAGTTGTCACCAGGAATAAGGCAAGACTGGTTGCCCAAGGATACACTCAAGTTGAAGGGGTTGATTTTGATGAGACCTTTGCCCCTGTAGCCAGACTGGAATCTATCAGACTCCTATTGGGAATTGCTTGTCTCCTGAAGTTCAAGTTATTTCAGATGGATGTAAAAAGTGCCTTCCTAAATGGGTACTTAAATGAGCAAGTTTATGTGGAACAGCCTAAAGGTTTTGTGGACCCAAACCACCCTGATCATGTCTACAAATTGAGGAAAGCTTTATATGGCCTGAAACAAGCTCCTAGAGCATGGTATGACAGGTTAACAAAATTTCTCTTAGACAAAGGATACAGAAAAGGAGGCTTGGATAAAACCCTCTTTGTCAAAAATGAAGGAGGGAAGTTAATGGTAGCTCAAATATATGTTGATGACATAGTGTTTGGGGGAATGTCAGATCAAGTGGTTAAACATTTTGCTGACCAAATGCAGGCTGAATTCGAAATGAGTCTCATGGGAGAACTGACCTACTTTCGTGGACTGCAAGTCTCACAGATGGAGGACTTAATTTTTCTATCTCAAAGCAAGTATGCAAAGAACATTGTCAAGAAGTTTGGTATGGAGAATGCCAGTCACAAAAGGACTCCTGCACCTACTCATTTAAAGCTATCCAAAGATTCAAGTGGGGTTAAGGTGGACCAAAGCCTGTACAGAAGCATGATAGGAAGTCTGCTGTACTTAACAGCCAGCAGACCTGACATTGCTTTTGCAGTTGGAGTTTGTGCAAGATACCAAGCTGATCCTAAAGTCAGTCATATCAACCAAGTGAAGAGAATTTTGAAGTATGTAAGTGGAACTTACAACTATGGCTTGTTGTACTCTCATGGTTCTGAACAAACTCTGACTGGTTATTGTGATACTGATTGGGCTGGAAGTGCTGATGATAGAAAAAGCACCTCTGGAGGATGTTTCTTCTTAGGAAATAATCTGGTCTTCTGGTTCAGCAAGAAACAGAACTGTGTGTCTCTCTCTACTGCTGAAGCTGAATACATTGCAGCTGGTAGTAGCTGTTCTCAAATGGTCTGGATGAAACAGATGCTTACTGAGTATAATGTCACACAAGATGTTATGACATTGTACTGTGACAATCTGAGTACAATCAACATTTCCAAGAACCCTATTCAGCATAGCAGGACCAAGCATATTGACATTAGATATCACTTTATCAGAGACCTTGTAGAGGAGAAGACGATTAAACTAGAACATGTTGCCACTGAGCTACAGCTGGCTGACATTTTTACCAAGGCACTTGATGCAAATCAATTTGAAAATTTAAGGGGCAAGTTGGGTATTTGCCAACATGAGGAATTGTAGCAATTAATTTTGCTTAAAACAAGGGTTGAAGGAGTTGTTTTTGTTAAGTCTATTTTGATTGGGTTAATCATATGTTTTCCCATTTCTTTCAAAATTATTAAGAAGTTGAATAGACACTCATTTACCTCCTTCCTCTCTCGGCTCTGCAACAAATCCCATTCTCTCAATCAAAGTTTTCTCTCTCGTTGCTACTGGCTTTCTAAGACTATCAAAATGTCTCAAACATAATCCTCTTCCAAGATGACTGTTTCATCCTCATCCTCTGATCGAGATTCTAGGGCAATCACATCATGCATGGATTCTGAAGTCCTGGAGATTACTCCTCTTAGAGTAATGGCAACTAACCCCTCCAAGGTTAAAAAGCTGAGAACAAGGCATGCAGGAAGGTCTCAAGCTACTTCATCCGGTAATCCTTCTCAACCTTCATCTTCTGTTCCAAATAGGGAAGGCTCAGCTTATGTTCATCAAGCAATAACTAGGCTTGTTACAAGAATTCTGAGTGAAAACCACTCTGTACCTGGCATTTCTGTTCCTTTAAATCAAGAATCAGCAAGTCCAAATGTTGACATAAATCCAGATGTCTATGAGAATGTTGAGACACCGAATGACAACATTCAGAAATCATCTGATAATCTTGATGATCTCCAGAACCCTTTTGAGAAGAAGGTTGAACCCCCCGATTTTGATGTGGATGAAGACTACTCAGACAATGACCTAATTTCAAATATCAACCCTAGCATAGCTAGGAGAATGATGAACAGAAAAGGAAAGCAGGATGCTGCAAAATGTCTGACCAAAGAGAAGACTGTTGATGTTGCTCACAAGAAAACCAGGCCTGAAGGCAAGACTGGTGTAGAAACTGTGAAGACTGGACTGTCCAAAGGGAAGGTGAAAACCCAAGTACATGCTGGGAGTCTCTCAAAGCCTGTGAGATAACCAATAGCAAAGAAGAGGAAAGAGCCTGAACCTTCTGATTCTGATGAGGAATCAGAATTTGAAATTGATGTTGAAGACATTCCTCTCAGAAGGAAACTCCCTTCCAGCAAAATGGCTAAAGTTCCCGAAGTCCCCACTGACAACATTTCATTTCACCACCCTGAAAATGCCAACAGATGGAAGTATGTTTGCTTGAAAAGAATAGCCTTGGAAAGAGAACTGAACAATGGTGCCATGGATTGTAAGGAGATCACGGACCTAATCAAAGCTGTTGGACTAATGAATACTGTGGTTAAGTTTACCAATTGCTATGAAAATCTTGTCAAAGAATTCATAGTGAATTTATCTGATGAATGTGCTGATGGAAGGTCAGCCGACTTTAAATGTGTCTATGTGAGAGGAAGAAAGGTTAATTTCTCTCCCTCTGAAATTAACAAATTCCTTGGAAGACCAGATGAGGCTTGCCCTGAACTAGAAGTTACTGACAATCAAGTATGCCAAACCATCACTTCAAGACAAGTCAAGTGCTGGCCCTTAAAAGGCAAGCTAAATGCTAGCAAGCTAAGCATGAAATTTGCCATCCTGCACAAGATTGGTGCAGCCAACTGAATTTGACTATGGCAGGTATATCTTTGATCAAACTTTAAAACATGCTGGAAGCTATGCTGTTAAAGGCCCTATTGCCTTTCCCTCCCTCCTATGTGGTATTGTCCTTGCTCAGTATCCTGACATTCTAGTGGAAAGAGATACTGTATGCAAAAGAGCCCCTGCTCTTGGGTTGCACTATAAGCTATTCCAGGGATCTCATGTTCCTGATATTGTCATGACATCAGCTGAGACATCAACTGTAAAAACTCAGTCCAAGACATCTGATGTTATAGATGTGCTGAAGGAAACCTGCAAAGAGCTGGAGACAAGGAAAAGGACTCTTGAGAACCTAATTTCCAGATTAGAACAGGAGGAGACTGAAGGACAAAGAAGGGAAGAGGATGCTGCTGAAGATCAGCTCAATGCTGAAGAAAGTGCCTCCTCTGAAGATGACAGTGCTTGAAGTTTGGTGGAGCTGTCAAGCTTGCTGCTGGTTCCTGTTGCTGCAAGTGATTTCAGATTTTTTTTGTTGTTTTTATCACTCATTTTGGATGACTGTATAACATATAAGTACATGTATCTTTGGCCTATTTGTGGCTAAAGAGGGGGAGATATTTTGTGTTAATTACTTGGTAGACATTATTTTTTTCTGCAGACATATTCTGCTGCTCTCTATTCTCTGATTGCTTAGGGGTTTTAGCCAAAAATTTGCCAAAGGGGGAGTTTGTAAGTGTTTAGTTATTGGCATGTATTTTTGGTAAAACTAGGTGTGTGAATGTCATGACTGATGTCATAACATTCTGGATTATTAGGTACTTTATGCAGAAAAAGAATGGCATACAGTAGCTGCTATTTATGAGTGTGTATCTGAGCATTTTGCAATGATCACATTTATCACTTTCTACCAAAATCAGTAAACAGGATTTCTGTTGTCAGAACAAATGTTAAGACATCCTGTACTGATCTAACAGTTATGCAGTTTGGTTAATTCTGAGATTTTTCAGGAATTTGGTTCATACATTCCAGAACAGAATCTCACGTGGACTTTAGGTTAACTAAGCTCAACCCTTATCTGGTTGATAAAGTCTTGTGGCCAAGTCTTGAGGTTAACCCTAATTAACCCTAGCTTTTCGTGGAAGCCCTAACTGAAGAAACAGCTGCGTATATATTCAACAGGAAAGCTGATTGGAAATTAACTCTTGGACAGAAGATCAATTAGGGGTTGTGTAGTTTTAACTGCTGTAATCCAAGCAAGTATCATTGTGATAAGTGACTTGGAGTAGGTTTTGATTGTAAGGGTTGTGTATCACTCAAAGCTTTAAAGCAAGAGTGTTTGTGTCACTTGACTAAAGCTTTGAAGCAAGGTCAAGTTAGGTTTATGTATCACTCAAAGCTTTGAAGCACGAGTGGTTGTGTTACTTGATTGAAAGCTGTGAAGCATAATCAAGTGTATGTTCTGAAGAGTGTCTTCATTAATTCATTAGTCAATTGTTTAGTATCACTGCTGTGATTGAGGGGGAGTGAGTAGGAACTCAGGTTTAAGTTGAACTTAGATTGAAGTTGCATTGGGTAGGTCTTAAGTGAAGGAGATAAACTGGTTGGTTTATTCCTGAATTAATATCTCTTATAGTGGATTTCCTCCCTGGCTTGGTAGCCCCCAGAGTAGGTGTTGTTTCACACTGAACTGGGTAAACAATTGACTGTGTTCTTTACTGCTTTTTGTTTTACTGTCATATAGAAAGTCAGATACGGTGTCATAATATTCACTGTGACATTGAGTATCTGCTGCCAGAATTTCAAATGAGATTGATGGGAGAACTCAAGTTCTTTCTGGGCATCCAAATCAATCAAACTCCAGAAGGAACATGCACACATCAAAGCAAGTATGTCAAAGAACTTCTAAAGAAATTTGAATTATCAGAATGTAAACCAGCCAAAACTCACATGCATCCCACATGCATTCTAGAAAAGAAAGAGGTAAGTAAGAAGGTATAACAAAAGATCTACAGGTTGTTGGCTCTTAAATTCGACACCCTTGTTTCATTAATATCAGCCATTAAAGCTGAAGGATGTTTTCGATCAGCTGGGTCTGTCGAAATGACCATCGAAAGATGACAATGTACTCAGAAGATTTCTTCCAAGGGAGAAGTTGGTTGCCTTTGACGTCGAAGGTGTTTCTCGTCGAAGATGCTTCTCGACGAAGATGTTCGATGGTTCAGAGTGGAACGGTTTGAAATTCAAGCGTTTGGAGGGAAAACGGTTTCCAGCGGTTACCAAGTGCAACGTGCAAAGATCTGGAGCGTCGAACGTTGAGAACGTGCCAAGTGGAATCATCTCGAAGCAGTGTAACTGCCCGACGGTTACTTGGGATGTTTTAGTATAAATAGTAGTAGTTCACGCTGTTTCTCGCGTGTGTTCACAATTATATATAAAGTCACTCATATAGATTCGAGTACCCAGCGTGTGAGAAAGAATTGTTGAGAATGTATGTGTGAAACACCACTTTTATTAATCAAAGTCATTTACTTTTCCAGAAACTTTACTTGCTTTCTTCTTTACTTTCCCTGTCGAAGTCCTTTACTTCAAGCCTTCATTTATTTTACCAAGCCTATTTCTTCATGCAATTTACTTAAAGCCTCTTTATTTTATTGTCATTTAACCATTATCCAATTTAATCAAAACCTCAAAATCAACATATGTCTTAGGATCAATCTGATCGATCCTGCGAGTAACCAAATAAGTAACCATTTGGAGGATCAGCGGTTGTTTACCAATAACCACGGTAAACAAATTGGCACACCTGGTGGGACTGTGTGTTGATTTTTGAAAATAATCTCATCTTTTTCGAGGAGTGTTGCATGTTATTAAGAAGTGGTAGAATATACACTAACGATACCAATACTGCCAGAAGAAGGGAAGAGATGGCGAATCCGCCAAACAATAACGAAATCCCACAAACAAATGTGGGAGCAACGGTTATCCCGACCGTAAGTGAAGCGATAACCGTTGGTTCAACACCAGCAGTAACGGTCACAGCAACGGGGCCATTACCTTCGTTCACAGGCCCCAGAGTGCCTTTGGGAACCCCCCCACCAAGGGGAAATTTAGGCACAAGGCCTTTCGTTCCCCCAGGATTTATGGCAGGCGGTCATAATCGAGAACCACTCTATGGCATGCCAACTTCTGACTTGGCTAGCCTGACGAATGTTGCGTCCACTTTTTCAGACCCTTTAGTGAGTGCCTCTTCGCCACTCCAAGGTTCTGGAGTAGGTATGGCGAATAGAAATAGGACCCAACTCTTAGGAGGAACGTCCCAAGTAGCACATGGCCTTACAAATGCCTCGACAACAGTCTTGAGGCAACAAATGGACGAAAGCAACCATGATATGGTTCAAATGTTGGCACAAACTTTAAGTACAGTGCTGAACCCTCTAATACAAAATACTACTCAATCGAATCAACAGATGACAGCGCAAATGACGCGTTTGGCTGACTTCTTTGGAGTACCCCAACCTATTCGACAGCCCCAAAGGGCGCAAATAAGGGGAAACCAGGGTGTGTTCTTAGAGGAAGAGACCACTATCAACCAGGTCCAACAGCCTGTCGAAGAAAACCTTAGGGCACGATTGGAGCAACCTGTCGAGGAACCTAGGGTAATAACCCCAGAGGTAAGGGTAGTTAACAGAAATCAAAATGCTGACGAAGTGGTTCAGCATATCCAATACCAAAACATGGGTTTGGAAAATAATCTGGAAACCATGATCGAAAGGATCATGACTCAAAATGGGATGAACATGGGCTTTCGAAGGCCCAACTTCACATCCCCGTTGTCAGAATACGTGTTACAAACAGACTTACCTCCTAGATGTAAAGTCCCCAAATTCACTAAGTTCTCTGGGGACACGACAGAATCTACTGTCGAACATGTGGCAAGATACTTGATCGAAGCAGGAGATATTTCGAATAACGAAAACCTGAGGATTAAGTACTTCCCAAGTTCTTTAACAAAGAACGCTTTTACTTGGTTTACAACTCTCCCCCCCAATTCGATCCATCATTGGACCCAGTTGGAAAGATTGTTCCACGAGCAATTCTACATGGGGCAAACCAAGATAAGCCTGAAAGAATTGGCCAGTGTAAAGAGACGTTTCACTGAACCTATAGACGAATATCTAAATAGGTTTAGGTTGCTCAAAGCAAGATGTTTTACACAAGTGCCAGAACATGAGTTAGTCGAAATAGCCGCAGGCGGTTTAGATTATTCCATTAGGAAGAAGTTAGACACTCAATACCTGAGAGACATGGCCCAACTGGCTGATAGAGTTCGACAGGTAGAACGCCTCAAAGCTGAAAAAGCAAAGGCAACGAAAACTCACAAGAGAGAGAGGATAGCGTATGTTGATATGGATGACGAAGATCCAGAATCCTTCGACGATACTATAACTGTCGAAGAAGGAGAAATCGATTTAGCGGAACTAAAACAAGGGCCACCATACTCTTGCAAACTGTTAGTCCCCTCAAGTGGGAAAAATCCCATTGGTCCAGAAAGGACCAACGATAGGTTCCCCAAAAAGACTTATAGTTTTGACATTACAAAATGTGATGAGATCTTTGACTTGCTTGTAAAAGATGGCCAAATGATAGTACCCCCAGGGGTAAAAGTGCCTCCTCTTGATCAAAGAAAGAAGAGAGGTTTTTGCAAATATCATAATTTTTTGGGCCATAAAACTTCTCAATGTTTTCTTTTCAGGAATCTTGTGCAAGACGCTATCGAAGAAGGGAGGTTGAAGTTTGCTGACAAAACCCCCATGGCTGTCGACTCAAATCCGTTGCAGGCCGAAGCCCACTATGCTGAGCCTTCTGAGGTGAACATGATCGAGGCATCCAGGAGCCAGTCGAAGAGGCCAGGAATCACAATGGTCGAAGTCTCAAAGGACCACATCAACATGCCAATCTTTGGCAGTTTTTCTGGGAATTTATCCAGAAAGACAATTGAAGCGGTTCAGAAAGCGGTCGAAAGCCCAAAGCTGGAGACCGTTGAAGCACAAAAAACTGGACCAAAACCCAGTTCTCACTTGGCCACAGTTCAAGGCCAGACGGAGAATTTGGAGATTCAAATGAAGCAGTTGACTCTTGCCAACAGAGATACAATGAATGTCAACATGGTCGAACTCTCTGACCCAAAAGCATCAGAGGAGGCCATGAGGCAAGAACAAGCTAACAAGACTGCTTTCCCTCGGGAAAATGAAAATCTGGAAGATTTCCTGCAAAGATGCCAGAAAAAGAAGTCAGAGGTGATGTTGTGTCCAAGATGTAGTTCGATCTTTGACAAAAAAGCTGCTGAGCATATTCAAGGCGTAAGAGCAGCAAATAAGAGAAGGGAAAATGTTGATCTTCGACATGACCCCAGAAGAGCCTCCCAAAGAGGTTCAAACCAAGAAAAGAGGCCATTGACTTTCAGGCCTCCAACTAATGTGCCAGTAGATACCTGGTACAAAACATCTGGTCGAAAGAGGCCAAGTGAGGAGAGATGGCACTCTTTCGACGTGCCAAGGGGTTCATCTTTAACACAAAAGAAAGAGCCTCAAGTTGCTGCACCTAAAGTTGCACAAGTGTCAAGCAACTACAAAGGGAAAAATCCCATGTCTCGATCTCAATGGAGGAGATACCAAAGGAGACGAAAAGCTGAGAGGGAGGCTGCCAATGAACCAAAGGCAGAAACCAGTTCAAATGTTCCTCTAAGGAAGCAAAGGAAACCTCTGGAAAGAGAGCCGGTAACCAACAGGCTAGTTTGGCCTAACCGAGGTGAAATTGAAGACGAAGATGGTTCTGAGTCTGATGATACTTTGGACATAATGGTGAATATAGTCTCAGTGCTGCCCAGAGAATTCAACCGACAGGTGGAGGTCGAAACAAGTGACTGGGAAGTGGAGCAAGAAATGGCCAAACATAGGCCAGTGTGCTATTTCGTCATGGACAATGGCACTACTGAGGAACAAAATGGGTTCTTCGAACCACCTACAGAGGCGATGAAAAATCACCTCAAGCCTTTATTTATAAGGGCTAAACTCGAAGAAACTACAGTGAATAAAATCTTGGTGGATTGTGGGGCAACCATCAACATTATTCCTCACTTTATGCTAAGGAAAATTGGCAAAAGGGATGAGGACATTAAGCCTCACAACATGGTCCTGTCGAACTATGAGGGCGGCATAGGGACCACTATGGGAGTGATCCAACTGGATATCAAGGTAGGGTCTATCCTTCGACCAACAATGTTTATGGTCATATCGGCCAAACCTAACTACAATCTTTTGTTGGGCCGTGAATGGATTCATGGTGTTGGAGTTGTGCCATCATCAATGCACCAGAGGCTGCTCCTATGGCGTCCAGATGGGATGGTCAAAAACATAGAGGCATATCAAAGCTATTACCTGGGCGAAGTGAATCACCTAGGGCTGGCAGATTTCGACAAGAACTTGGCTCACATAGGGCCATGTCCAACACCTGACTTCGACTTGGCGCCAGCGCCAAATACTTTTTGTTCCCTATACCTTCACCCTGAGCATGGTTTTCAATGGGACAGAGAAGACTTGTCCCACATAGACTTCAGTGGGTTAACTGATATCCAACCAACTGGTTGGGGAAGTGAATTCAGTGATAATGACTGAGTCACAATCATTGAAGCGAATTTCGGCTTATGTAGCCAAAACAAAGATGATAACGGCTCTCGAAGCCGAAGTAAAGTATATGGCCACACAGGCCAATGATCAACAGTTATCTGCTGCAGGTCCAGGAAAGGATTTCGATCCAGAACCTCCTGATATCATGCCAGAAGGAATGCAGGAACAGAGGCTCGACGCCATCTATGACGATGAGCCTTTGGGCTTCGAAAAGGACCCCTTGGCGAACAACATTAAAATGTTAGCGCAAGATCCTTTAGAAGAAATCAACTTAGGCGAAGGGTCAGAGAAAAAGCCGACTTACATCAGCGCCAAAATTGACCCAGAACTTAGGTTGGAAGTAATCCAATTGTTGAAAGAGTTCAAGGACTGTTTTGCATGGGATTACGATGAAATGTCTGGTCTCGACAGAGGATTAGTAGAACTTCAGTTGCCAATAAAACCTGGGAAGAAGCCAATCAAGCAAAGTCCTAGACGCTTCGCTCCAGAAATACTGTCGAAGATCAAAACGGAAGTCGAAAGACTGCTGAAGTGCAAATTCATACGCGTTACAAGGTATGTCGAATGGATTGCAAACATTGTGCCAGTAATTAAGAAAAATGGTGCATTAAGGGTGTTAATAGATTTCAGAGATTTGAATGCTGCTACACCCAAAGATGAATATCCTATGCCTGTGGCGGAAATGCTAGTCGATTCTGCCGCTGGCTATGAATACCTGAGTATGCTCGATGGTTATTCAGGATATAATCAAATATTCATTGCTGAAGAGGATGTGTCGAAAACAGCTTTTCGATGCCCTGGGGCCCTAGGCACTTACGAATGGGTAGTGATGCCTTTTGGCCTAAAGAACGCTGGGTCAACATACCAGCGAGCGATGAATTCTATCTTCCATGATTTTATTAACACTTTTATGCAAGTATATATTGATGACATTGTTATAAAATCTGTTTCCAGGAAGAATCATATTGACCACCTTCGGCAATCATTCGAAAGAATGAGAGAACATGGTCTGAAGATGAACCCTTTGAAGTGTGCATTTTGTGTGAAAGCTGGAGATTTCTTGGGCTTCGTTGTCCACAAGAAAGGAATCGAAATCAACCAGAACAAGACGAAGGCTATTCTGGAAGCGAAAGCGCCATCGAATAAGAAGGAACTACAATCTCTGTTAGGCAAGATAAATTTCTTAAGGAGATTCATATCTAACCTAAGTGGGAAAGCTCAAGCCTTTTCACCCTTACTTCGACTGAATAAAGAGGGGTTCGAATGGGGGCAAGAGCAACAAGAAGCCTTCGACAAAATCAAAGGGTATCTCACTAAGCCACCTATTTTGGTGCCTCCTTGTAGCAATAGGAGTATGAGATTGTACATAGCTGCATCCGACAAAACTTTGGGAAGCATGTTAGCCCAAGAAGATGAGAATGGAGTCGAAAGACCCATTTACTATCTTAGTAGAGTTTTGAACGATGCAGAAACTAGATATAGCAAAGTTGAAAAATTGTGTCTATGTCTGTATTTCTCTTGTACAAAACTCAAGCAATATATAAAACCAGTTGATGTGTATGTTTCGTCTCATTTTGATGTTTTCAAGTACATGTTGTCGAAACCTATCTTGCACAGTCGAATTGGCAAGTGGGCACTAGCATTAACTGAATACTCCTTGACCTTTATGCCTCTTAAGGCAGTGAAAGGACAAGTGGTTGCAGACTTTATAGTCGACCACTAAATTCAAGTTGAGGATATTAATTATGTGGAGATAGAACCTTGGAAATTCTACTTTGATGGTTCCAGCCATAAAGATGGAACAGGAGTAGGAGTCTTGATCATTTCTCCCGAAAAAATTCCAACAACATTCAAGTACAAGATATCAGGTTCTTGTTCTAACAATGAGGCTGAGTATGAAGCTCTAATTACTGGCCTTGAAATATTGTTGGAATTGGGGGCAACTCGAGTCGAAATAATGGGAGACTCAGAGTTAGTCATTAAGCAAGTCACAAAAGAATATAAATGCATAAGAGAAAATCTCATTATGTACTTTGTGATAGCAAATCGTTTATTGAAAAAATTTGAAATGGTCAATATTCGACACATACCCAGATTGGAAAATCAAATAGCCAACGACTTGGCACAAATTGCATCTGGGTACAAGATTTCAAAAACGAGATTACAAAGAGCAATTGAAGTTCGAGAAAAGATAAAAGAAACTTGTCTATCACCAATAGACTTGGAATTGACAAGACTAGGATATGCTGATCAAAGTAACTTCGAAATTTCATTCATAGATAATTTGTCAGAACAAGATTGGAGGAAGCCCATTGTGGATTATCTTCAAAATCCAGGAGCTTCGACAGAACGAAAAACAAAGTACAGGGCGTTGAGTTATGTACTCATGGGTAATGAGTTATTCAAGAAGACGCCTGAAGGGGTATTGCTAAAATGTTTAAGTGAAACTGAGGCATACATAGCCCTTTCGACTACGCACGCTGGAGCATGCGGGGCTCACCAAGTAGGCCATAAGATGAAATGGTTGTTGTTTCGACAAGGACTATATTGGCCCACTATGCTGAAAGATTGTGTCGAGTTCGCTAAAGGTTGCCAAGAATGTCAAGTCCATACAGGCATCCAACATGTACCAGTAAGAGAACTTCACTCGATAGTGAAACCTTGGCCCTTTAGAGGATGGGCGTTGGACCTCATTGGAGAGATTCGACCAGCATCACCAAAGAGTCAGAGGTATATATTGGTAGGCATTGATTATTTTACTAAGTGGATCGAAGCTATCCCTTTAGTCAATGTAGACCAAGAAAATGTCATTGAATTTATTCAAAAGAACATTATCTTTAGGTATGGAATCCCTGAGACTATAACTACTGATCAAGGATCAGTTTTCACCGGTCGAAAGATGCAGGAATTCGCTCAGGAAACAGGTTTCAAACTCCTAACATCAACGCCTTATTATGCACAGGCAAATGGTCAAGTCGAAGCAGCGAACAAAGTAGTGATTGGCTTGATAAAAAAGCATGTTGGGGAGAAGCCCAAAAATTGGCATAAGACGTTAGACCAGATTTTATGGGCTTGTCGAACGTCCCCAAAAGAAGCCATAGGTACAACACCATATAGGCTAACTTTTGGCCATGACGCAGTGTTGCCCGCAGAAATTTGTCTTCAATCTGCAAGGGTTCAGAGACATTATGATATTCCCTCTGAAATTTATTGGGATATGATGTTAGACGAACTAGTGGATTTAGACGAAGAAAGATTGCGCGCTCTTGACCTACTCAGGATTCAGAAGAAAAGAGTAGAAGACTCTTATAATAAAAAGGTGAAACCTAAGGTATTTTCGTCTGAAGAACTAGTTTGGAAGGTGATTCTTCCCATGGATCGAAGGGATCGAAGCATGGGAAAATGGTCACCCAAATGGGAAGGACCATTCAGAGTTATCCAGACTTTTTCTGGTGGAGCCTATGAAGTCGAAGAGCTAGGTGAAGATAAAAGGCTCTTGAGAGTAAATGGTAAATATTTGAAAAAGTACAAACCTACACTCCAAGAGATAAAGATAAAATAACAAGTAACGACTAAATTAACCATAAAGAAGCCAAAATGGAAAGTTTTTATAAATTAGCCAAAATGGCAATGTTGTCGAATACATATTACAAAATATGGTTAAAAGGCTGAATCAATCAGAAGGGGATGGAGTCCTTGAGTCGAAGGTATTTAGTTTGCTGCAGCTCCAATCTTTTGTTGCACAAGGCATTCGCCTGCGCAAGCTTGGCAATTTGATCGTCGAAGGCTTGAGCTTTCTCAGCAAATTCTAGGCCTTGTGTGATTTCAGCTTGACTTTCGGTGTCTGGAACAGTCGAGAGAAGTTCCTCCTTGCGCTTAGTATTGGCATTTATCTTAGCCTCTATTTCTTCGATTTGCGCCTGGAGGGAAGCATTCTCTCGATCGATGGCATCCACTTCTTCTTGTTTAGATGCTTTTTGCTTCGACAACTCCGCAATTCGAGAAGTTGTCTCTGCTACAGCAGTCCATGCAGAAGAGCTTTTGCCATATAACACTTCAAGCTGGCTATTAAAGCCCCTTTGTCGCCGATAATCTGCTGAGACTTGATCAATAATGGAGTGTAACTCCATGATAAAGCCTGAAACTTCTGGAGGCACAGCTAACAAGTCTACGGCATTCAAAGCATCCCTCAAGTATGATGGAGCAGTAGGGTCCCCCTCCAAAGCTTTCATCAAGTCCTTCTTAAAAAACTGAGCCTTAACCTTCGTCAAAGCCTCATCGAGAGGAGAAGTTTCAGTGGACTTCCCCGACAGAGTAGGAACCTCCTGACTAGCATCAGACGAACTTTTGCTCTCGATGATGGCGTTCAGATAGCTAACAGGATCAGTTTGCTTCAAGAGTTCTAAGTCTTCTTTCGACCTATGCTTTGTTGAGGTAACAGCCTTTGCAACAGCGTTGTCTTGGGTTTGAGGCGGTGGAGTAGCATTTGCCTCGACTTGACTCTCTTCGACTTGGACTGCGGCAGTACCAGCGTCATCATGGTTCCCTTCGCCAGCGTCACCTTGATCCTTTTCGCCAGCGTCACCGCGGTCCCCTTCGTCACGATTTTCTTCCGACAGATCCACCACCTGAATCTCTTTGGGCTGTTGCTCTTCTGTTTGTGGATCTTCTGCTGGTTTTTCTGCTGTCTCAGCATTGGCTTCATTTATTTCAGTATTGGCTTCATCGTTCGCCAAGTCTTTTTCTTGTGGCCTGCTGAGTTCAGCAGACTCCAATGTTTCAGAAGTCCTTGGCGCTGAGCTTTCAGTGGTGTCCTGAAAAGAGAAGAAGAAGAATCTTCTAAATTCGAAAGAGACATAGTCGAACGTAGGTATCTACACCTGAGTTACAAAAGGATCAAAGAGATTACCTGTAAAGTAGCTTCAGCCCCAGGGCTGGAATTGTCGCTTTCGACAGGTTTATTGAGAAGAACGTTTAATTCCTCCTCCGTTGGCTCCTTAATGATTACTGGAGGTGGCCTGGGCTTTCTCCCAGCAACCTTTATTCTAATTGTTCGAGCCTCAGGAAGAGGAACGTCCTTCTTCAGCTTTCGCCTTTTTAGAGGAGCAGGGGGAGAATCATCTTCTTCGTCACTCCCGGATTCGACCGTCAGTGCTGGCCGTTTCTTGGGCGAAGGTGCCTAAAAAACCAATTGGAGTTCGATTTAGCAGTCGCATTGAAAGTCAAAAAGTTAAAGCCAGAAGAAAATAATGAAAGTCTGGTTACCGATGCAGAAGGATTTTTCGAAGGGCCTTCCCCCTGTTGGTTTGTTGTGGTCTTCGCCGGCGCTATAGTCTTCGCCGGTGGTGGAGGTTTTGTTAAGGGGCCTCCTCCCTGTTGGCCTTCTGCAGCCTTCTTGGCTGCAGGCTTTCGAACAACTGAAAGTAGACAAAATAATTAACAGGCTAGCAGTCGAAAGAGAAAGACAAAGTAATTTGGAAGGATGAACTTACATTTCTTTATTTTTTCCAAGACAAGGACAAAAGATTTCTGAAGCTCATCCACGAAGTCCTTCTCGTCGAAAAACTCCTCAGCGTAGTAACTTTTCCACCACTCCTCGAAGGATGGTGAGCAAAGAAAGTTAAGCTGATAGTCAAACAACGAAAGAACTGTTCGACCAACATATCTGCCGATATGTTTAGTGGCAGCTTCTTCAGTGTAGTCGTTGCAGAAGTATAACATAGACTTCTCCCTGGGAAAAATTGGAGAAGGTAGTGTTTGAATAATACCAAACTGGCGAGACACCAGGTTTGGTTGATATGCGATCAGACTCAAGTGAGTCTTAGAGCTCTTGAATCGCAGGGGCATTATTCTTGGTGTGAGAAAGGCCTCCCACACTGTTGTATGTTCGTCAACCTGAGGACCACTCGACGTCCTAGAATGTGGCCTTGTGAACCACTCTGGGCCAACCTTTCGTCGAGCAAACGGAGCCATGGTCGAAACAAACTCTTTCCTTTTAGAAAACATCAAAACGAAGTTTGTGAAAGTTTGTTGAAGCTCCAAGCCATCTTCCGTTGGAGTCAACAAGGCCAATCTGGTGCCTTCGACGCGTCTGTTTGCTATTTCTGGAGCCTGCTCATTTATTTGAATCTTCTTAGGCAAGAAAGACTCGAAGGTGGCATTGAGCCACAACTGAAGCAGCCAAAAAGGTCCAGCAAGCAGCAGACTGGCTCTGTTCTCGATGATCTTCAGAAGAGTCGCTCTGTTGCTAATCGACTCGTACAGACTCGCCAAAATCAATTCTGCCAAACAGATATTTTGGCCATGGTGGAGTTGAGTGGCGAGAGTGACCATCTTCTTGGTCACCTGTAAGGACTTGGAGCAAAACACAAAGCGTGTCAGCCATAAGGCTAGAAACGCAATATGTTCGACATCCGACACAACCTCTGTCGACTTATTGTGGTAGTGATTGATGAAGGTGGTGTAGGTTGGTTTTGTGGCAGAGAATCCAATCTGATCCTCCGACATTTCCTCCGGGTCGAAGTAGTCCCCAGTGGGTCGAAGGCCAGTGATAGCGGCCACTTCGAAGAGCGTGGGAGTCAACATTCCACAGGGAAGATGGAAGGTGAAATGGGTGTAATCCCAGAAGAGTAAAGAAGCTATCAACATCTCTGGGGAATAGTTAAGACCTGTCTTCGACAGCATAACCAGGTCGAATATCCCCATGTCTTTCCAGATCGAAGCCTGACGTTTCTCCATTTTTTCCAGCCAAGCGCTATAATCAGGAGTGAGACTAGGACCAGACCTGAAAGCCCTAACACCTTTGTTGAAGAAACGGAGGTCGATTTTCTCTTTAGCAGGATCTTCATTATCCTCTGCATCTTTCTTGGAGCATCCAACCGGTTTGAGTCTCTCAAGTACCGGAAAGTAACTTTTGATCTTCATGGCCTCAGCAATGCTTGGGTACAATGGGCCAGACATAGCAAAGATTTGGTTGGAATATCCAACCGGAATCATGAGGTGGCGTGAATAAGCATCACGTACAGCAATGTCCAAAGGCTCAGGGACCCTTTGTTGGCCCGTGGGAGTCACTACGGGAGCGGTCGAGAAAACCCTAGGTTTAACATTTCCAGAGGGAGTGTTGGCGCTAGGAGCGTTGGAAGAACCAGATGCCATTGTTGGTATTAAGGATGAAGACGAAGTGAAGAACAGGGGTTTGCAAAGTTGACAAGAGTTTGTATGCAAATGAGGAATTCTGAAAGCAAGGTAGCGTAAAAGGTCCCACAATGGGTACTTACCGCTATTTATAGTAGTGGGGGAAATCCCCAAATTTGAGGACATTAAATGCCATTTAATGTTGCAGAAGGTAGTGGGACACGTGGCGTCTCCCTGTTGTTGTAGCCGTTCTGCAGAAATGGAAGGGTGCAGCGTGCGCCCTCGTTTTTGGGAATTGTCATGATGACAATTTGTGAAAAGACGTTTGGCACACTGCACGCTGTACTGAAGTGACGTCTTAGGTACGGATGAATGATGACTTTTCCTTGGGATTTTCAGTGGTTGGTAGAAGACAACAAAAAGTGCACAATTTAATTTGTGACTAAGAATGAAAAGACAGGTGTCGAGTGGCATTTCAAAGAATGCCTTTTTCTTTCAGAGTCGAAATAAGGCATTCTTGGGGGGCAATTTGTTGGCTCTTAAATTCGACACCCTTGTTTCATTAATATCAGCCATTAAAGCTGAAGGATGTTTTCGATCAGCTGGGTCTGTCGAAATGACCATCGAAAGATGACAATGTACTCAGAAGATTTCTTCCAAGGGAGAAGTTGGTTGCCTTCGACGTCGAAGGTGTTTCTCGTCGAAGATGCTTCTCGACGAAGATGTTCGATGGTTCAGAGTGGAACGGTTTGAAATTCAAGCGTTTGGAAGGAAAACGGTTTCCAGCGGTTACCAAGTGCAACGTGCAAAGATCTGGAGCGTCGAACGTTGAGAACGTGCCAAGTGGAATCGTCTCGAAGCAGTGTAACTGCCTGACGGTTACTTGGGATGTTTTAGTATAAATAGTAGTAGTTCACGCAGTTTCTCGCGTGTGTTCACAATTATATACAAAGTCACTCATATAGATTCGAGTACCCAGCGTGTGAGAAAGAATTGTTGAGAATGTATGTGTGAAACACCACTTTTATTAATCAAAGTCATTTACTTTTCCAGAAACTTTACTTGCTTTCTTCTTTACTTTCCCTGTCGAAGTCCTTTACTTCAAGCCTTCATTTATTTTACCAAGCCTATTTCTTCATGCAATTTACTTAAAGCCTCTTTATTTTATTGTCATTTAACCATTATCCAATTTAATCAAAACCTAAAAATAAACCTATGTCTTAGGATCAATCTGATCGATCCTGCGAGTAACCAAATAAGTAACCATTTGGAGGATCAGCGGTTGTTTACCAATAACCATGGTAAACACAGGTATGATTGGTTCTCTCTTATATCTAACAGCTTCAAGACCTGATATTCTGTATAGTATTTGTCTGTGTGCTAGATTCCAATTAGATCCTAGAGAATCTCACTTAACAACTGTTAAGAGAATTTTCATGTATCTGAAAGGTACTACTAATCTTGGTCTTTGTTATAACAAAACCAAAGAATATAAATTAGTAGGGTACTACGATGCTGACTTCGCTGGAGACAGAATAGAAAGGAAAAGTACTTCTAGAAGCTGCCAATTTCTGGGAGAAAATCTAATCTCATGGTCCAGCAAGAGGCAATCCACTATTGCATTGTCAACTGCTGAAGCTGAATATATAGCAGCAACTGGATCTAGCAGACACATGCTCTGGATGAAAAGTAAACTTGAAGACTTCAACATATTTGAGAGTAACATTTCTATACTCCATGACAACACTTCTGCTATATGTCTTTCAAAAAATCCTATTTTACATTATAGAGATAACCATATAGAAATAAAACATCATTTTATTAGGGACTATATTCAGAAAGTAATTCTTTCATTAAAATTTATAGACACAGACCATCAATGGGTTGATGTTTTCACAAAACCCCTTTCTGAAGATAGGTTTAACTTCATTCTGAAACATCTCAGCATGAAATTATGCCCAGAATGATAGTCTTATTTATGTATACGTTAACCCTCAGAACTTTATGTTTTTTTGTGAACATCTGATCAATAATTCTTCAGTAGTAAGAAGGAAAGTTGTATCAGAATCTATCTAAGAAGATCGGAATGGTCTCCAAACGATTCATTTCAAAGATAGGCTTGTAGTTCACAATATCAACACTTGTGATCTCTTCACAAGGGTTTCTTTTAAGGATGAACACGTGTTTAGATTCTGAAGAGACTGAAATGTTGATTGGATGCATTGAGACTCGTGTCGCATCGGTAACTATTTCATATCTCTACGCCATCCCTCTTTTCAGGAATCATTAATGCTAGTAATCATTTTTTAACCCTTTTCTTGTTAATTAAGTTTCCTATTTTTCTATAAATACGCTTCTTACTTTCACTATCACTTTTCCACTCTTATCCCTTTTTCTCTATTACTTGTGTTCAATTTTTCAAAACCCTAAAAAGTCGGTGTGAACAATGGCTTCTTCCCAACAATTTGCTCAAAGCTCTCAAAGCGTTCCTGGATCATCTTCCTCAACAGCATAAAGGTACGGAGAACCCTCAAGAACACTCCTAACTCCCATTGATTTGCTGGAAGTTCTGCATGAACTCATTGTGGACTTCGTCAGTATGAAGGAAAACGGGTACGATTTAAATTCTGATGTTGAATTTCAAGGATGGAAAAAGTATTTTAATCGTCTACTGGGTCCATTTTTTCCAAGATTGGTTAAAGAATTCCAGATTCACGCTACTGATTCAAATCATCAGGTCACTTTGTTTAAGATGGGAAAGAAAATAGTAATCTCCGAAGAGCTCATTGGGAAATTGATAGGTCACGATGGTGGAGGTATTCGTTGCAGCGATATGGCGGACAAAAACTCTGACCTAACAAATATTTCAAAAGAGATTTTTACTTCTGGCCATTCTTCCAACAAAATCGAAGATCTGAAAGACTACCTCGGAATTTGGTCAAAAATCATTTTGGGCTGCATCAATCACAGAAAACCCACAAGCTCTCTAGACTATATAAATATTGATCAGCAGTATCTTATGTATTTCATAGCAACAAAATCAAAGTTTAATCTTCCTCATCTTCTATTTAATCATCCGAAGACCAGCGTCAAAGATACTAGAGAAGAAGAAAGAACAAAGAGAGACTGGGTTCCTCTGGGCAGACTCATCTTAGATATTCTGACAGAAAACAAACTGATAGAACATTTTACTGAAGCTCAACAGACCATCACTCTGGAAGCTTGTGCTAGTAAACCTCTAAATGCTAAGAATTTGAAGAAGATGAATATCATTGAAACCATCAAGAAGGATCCAACAATAACAACCAAGGAAGTCATTACAAATAGAAGAGTACCTCTAAAGGACTTTCCACTCTTTACTCAAACAGATGCTTCTCTAGAGATTATTCTCAGGTATCTGGACGATTGTAAAAGAGTTGGGACAAATCCAAAAGTAAACATTCGTGATTTGAGACAACAACCTCTGGAGATTTCCCCCATAAAGTCAAGGAAAAGGAAAGCTGCTGCAGAAGGATCTTCTCAGAAGGTTCCCAAGGCTGCTAAAAATAAAGGTAATCCATCTTTTATTTCTGTTATTGAATCAGTTCTGCTATCAACATATGAAAACCTACCTCTCCAAGACCCACAAAAGATCCATCACCACAAACTTTTGATGACTTTGACATTGAATTTGTCCCCTCACTGTCTCTAGATAACCTTCTGGACAATCCACCTACTACTCATATTGACCAAAATCAGCCTGAACTTGCTCAAGTTATTTTTGATATTGATCAATTTTATCCACTGTTTGAAGCTCCTCACTCAGAAAATCCAAATGTTGAATCTGATACCACAACATCCATTCCTGGAATCACTTGCCCTCTCATGGTCTCACAACCACTTACAATCCACTACATCCCAGATATTCCATCTCCCTATCAATCCACTCCACCAAACACACCACATTCACCCATTATTATTCCTGACTCTCCCTCTCCAAATAACCACCCAGAAGATCCCCTTCGAACAGTTATAGACTTAGAAGCTCTGGAAAATCTTGTCACAAGCTCTCAAAAAATTATCGTACCAAAACCAAAACCAAAAATATCCAAAGCAAATGTTGGTAAATCTTTGTTGATTTTTGAAACAGAAATACAGGAATGGGTTAACTCTCTGAAGCTATCTTTCTTAGAGAATTTTAATCTTGCTGCTTCTGATTCCCATTGTAACTAGTTCAAAAAATGGTTCAACTCTAAATCCCAGAAACTCAAGGAGCTGAGTTTTGAAATTTCTCAGCAGAACTTCTGTGATCATCTGAATATCTTCAAAGATTAAGTTCTGTGTCACTGGGAAAGTAAGCCACTCCTTCTGCTGGACAATGTCCCTTGGGAATATCATCAGCCAACAGAATGTAATGAACCATCCTCTAATCCTCTGCCTCTGGTTAGGTTTCAAGACAAAGGAAAGGAAGTTGAAGAAACTCATGAGTCAGAATTAGCTGCAGCTTTCTCTGAAGAGGTGGTACCTTTTGTTGATATACCATATTTATCTCTTGTGCTGCAAACTCTAGAGGAGTTGAAGAAAGAGAATCATGTGTTTAAGGAAAGACTAGACAAGCAGGATGATACGTGCAAGGAAATCAAAGGGATGCTTGGAAAACAAGAAGAGTCAAACAATCAGATTAAGAATTTGTTGGAAGCCCTGTTCACACGACTTCCACCCCTAAAACTTAGTTCTGAAATTTGTTTTCTTCATTATGTTCTTGTTATTTGCCTTCTTCAGAATGTGTTTTATTGAAATCCTTTTGAATACAAACCATCTTTTATTACTTAAAGTGTTTTTATTGCTTTTTGATTCTTGACAAAAAAGGGGGATAACGTAAGATATTTCTAATATAACAGTATCGAGACTCAGTCTCAAACATTTTTAATATCATAATTTTTTTCAGAAAGCAAAACAGGAAAAACTCTGTTGAGAAAAGAAGTGGACGCATCAGAAATTCTTTTTTCAAAAACTCTAATCAGAATAATCTTCAGGGAAGTATTTCTTTTTTATCTGAGTATTCAACTCAGGGGGAGACTTTAAATACTTTATGTTATTTAACTTTCTATTAAAATATCCAAGTTTTTATCATCATAAAAAAGGGGGAGATTGTTAGAACATAGTTTGATTCTACAACCCTTGTAAGAGTTTTGATGATAAAAAATACTCAAAGAACAATTCTGCTTCCTAAATAAATATATTATTTTGCAGAGAAGTTCTGATGGAAGAAGCACAAAAGATGAGTTAGATATTTCTCAAACTCGGATTCAATACATTTGTTATAAAGAAGTTCTAAGGATGCAACTTCTGAGTGTCTAAAAGTTGCGAACAAGACTCTATTATTCTGATTCATATAGTTCTGGAAAGAAGTAACAGTAATATTCATCTTTTGAAGCAAGCATGTTCTGAAGCGTTACAACTCACTTGTGGCTATTCAAAAGTAACGGCTGGAAGGGGACAAGAATCTCTATTTTTGGAAAGCTCTTTAATTACTATTTATCAACATTCCAAAAGCTCCCACATGCGTTGCCTATTGAAACAAAGCTTGAAGGAGAAATCATTTACAATTTTGAGTACACAACAAACGAGTCATCTTCATCACCTTCAAACATACTGAATTTTATTTTGTGTAAAACATCACTTGTGTGATACTGTTTTATTAGAAAACACTTTTTGTACACTCTCTAAAATATTATATAGTGAAATTCCTTGAGAAAACCAGATTGTGGTTTAAACTCAAGAAGACTTTTACGGTTGTCATAGTAGTTGTGTAATCAAATTTTATTAGTGGATTAAGACCTCATTGAGAGATGCGAAATCACCTTAGCGGGTGGACTGGAGTAGTTTGAGTTCAAACGAACTAGGATAACCAATGTGTTCTTTACTTTAAGTTTTAAAAACCCCAATTAAAACCCTCCCTTCTTGTGTTTTTCCATTATTCAACCCTCTCTCTATGCTTTCTTCTAGGGTAACTAAGTTGGAGAAAGCTCTTATAGAGGAAGAGAAGCGTCTCGAAGGCCTCTAATTCTATTACGGAGATGACCCGCCGTGGGGAGGAAGATCGGAAAACTCTGTGGCAGGAGGTTAAGTCTCATGTCAAGGCCCTGGAAACTTTTAAAGACGAGGTTTTGAATGCATGCACTCCATCAATGTGTTTTTATGAATACCACCATGGAATCCATACAAAGCATTATCAAGGATGTGTAAAAGAAGCTCTTCAATATATATATATATATATATATATATATATATATATATATATATATATATATATATATATATATATATATATATATATATATATATATATATATATATATATATATATATATATATATATATATATATATATATATATATATATATATATAAAGTTTTAAAGAACAAGTTATGAATACTTCTCAAGTGTACAAGCTACTTTTAAATATGAAGACTTTTGAAGATTCATCACCATTACATAGGTACAAGTATTAATAAGAAGTTTAAGTATGTCTAAGTGCCCATAATATGTCTGAAGCTACCGGCAAAAAACACAGAGTCGCCACTGAACTATATTTATCCCGAAGGAAGGGGAAATATCGAGAAAACTACAAGAGGATGGGTACAAAAGTCGATTATGCAAGGGGAGAGTATTAGCACCCGTCACATCTATTGTACTCAACTAGATCCATTTTGATTATTTGTTTCTAAGGGTGTGTCTATCTATAAATATACTTGCTAAGGGGAATGAAATGTTTTTAATTAGTGCGTTCATGAGGGTCCCGTAACCCTTTACCTACATATCTCGTGAAGGAATCAGAATACTGTAGTTCTTCTAGAAAATGTTGGTTTATTGGAATTTTTAGTGGGTGACATTAACACACACATTCTAGCAATAGGAACAGCCGATATCACGGTAGAATGGAGATAACATGCCCTTTTGAAGGAATCTTTGATTTGTTGAGTATTTTTGTTAAGTGTGAATGAGTTTGAACAATGATTAAATGTTTTTAGTTTTTTTGATAAAGGAGAGAAAATTTTGTTTTAATTTACTAAAGAATAAAGAGTCTAAGGGGGAGACTAAAAAAACCTAATTATTGTCATACAAAGATGGACCTAATATTGAGTGTAAAAGGGAAATTCTATCCTAAAGTTATCATACATAGTTTGATCCTAATGTCTAATTCAACATGAGTTTAATTGATTCGAGGAATCACTTAAGGGAACATGTAATCAAGATTAACCAAGTAATCAAACAAAAACAAAGAAATTAAGTTCTTAACATTTTTTATGATTTTTATCAAGTAAATAAAAGAAAATAATACTATAATATTTTTATGATTTTTTTTTTTGTGAAAATAAATATTAAAACCTAATTCTAAATTATTATGAATTGCGAAATGGAGGAATTCTAAAAAGGGGGAAATCAAAATTCTAATACTACTCTATTCTAATATATTTTTATTTTTTTAGTAAAGAAATCATCAAAAGAAAATTAAAACTCTAATCTAATAATTTTGGTATTTTTCTTGTGAATTTTTGGGTGAAATAAGAATAAATAAAGTTAAAGCTAAAAAGGATAAGGGCCATTGGTCGAACTCAGTTCCCCTAGGTTGCAACTGATCAGCCTTACCACTAAACCATATTTGTTTTTCTGTTATATTTACACTTTAACTAAAATATAATAAAACGGAGATGGCTAAAAAAGAAAAAAAAACAGAATAATGGTAAAAGCGTCCTAAGAGGTCTCGAACCCGGGACCTCGTGAATTCAAACGCAAACGCTAACTATTGCACCATCTATTCAATCATTTATTTTTATGCTTCAATTAATATAATAATTAAACTTAAAACAAAATTGGGCTAAAGAAAATGGGCCCAACACTGACCCGGTTTGGGTGCAGAAAATGAAGGGTTTATGGAAACCTAATTGAACTAAAGAGGCGCCGCTATCTGTGTTGGGTGCAGATTTTTTTTTTAATTCCCAATAACTTTAATTAAAATATAAAAATGATTATCCTCTTCCCTCAACCTCATACAATTCACGATTCTTCCTCTCCGCTTCTCTCTCTCTATTTCACACTTATCTCTTTCTCATCCTTTATTGTTCACTCAAATCAAGTCTCTCTCTCTCTCTCTCTCTCTCTCTCTCTCTCTCTCTCAAATCCTGAACCTCTTTCTTCTTTGATTCCATTCAAATCGATTTCTCTCTACTTCTCTGTTCTTCCATTATCTTTTAATTCATAACAACAACATCAATACCATACTGACAAACACGACCGATTAAACACACACACACACACACATCAATGGAAATTTTAACAAGATGGAAGAAAAACATATAAGTAACATCAAAAAGTAATGGCAAAATATTAACACAAGCAATCATGGGAAACAATTAACATAATACAAGTAATGAAATTGCACAAAATGAAGGCAAAATCACAGGGTTTAACTGTTATTGAATTGACGAAATCAATAGCACTGCCAGGTATGACATTTTGATCTTCTTTCCTCCTTCTGATTCTATGCGAAGTTTGTGTTGGCTTTCGAACTGTGTCATTATGTGTCGGTATTGAGAAATTCTAGATGCATTGTTATTAGTGGTGTGTTGAATCCTGATGATGTGCGTCAGTGTTGCTTGGATGCATTTGTAGTAGCTACTACTGATTTTTTTTATTTACAATCTTTGCAGGTATTATGTTGATTTACAAAACAAATTTAATATGAAGTTGTATAGAAACTTGAGGTTGATTGAATTGGAATGTGAAGATTATGCAGTAGAACTCAGTAAAAATTCTATACATCGTTAAACTCAGAGATTATGCTACGCATCATTTGTGTCCCATTATAGGAAAAAAGGGGGTGCTTTTATAGTGTTACATAAGGGTTTTAGGGGGGAAATTGGTGAGATTTGAACCATTTTAGCATGTTGTTTTATACCTTTTAGATGCAGGTTTATGTTCTTACCATTTTTGTGCAATGTGCAGGTAGGACTGATACATAAGGTTGGTTTTTTTGCTGATTTTTGGAGTGGAGTAGCAGCTGGTCTTGGCAGGTTTGACAGCAATGTGCAGGGATGGAATTATGGTGATGCAATGGCATAGATTATGCAGGGCTGCATGTCAAAGTGGAGAAGCATTTGGACTGTTTTATGTTGTTGTTTTGTGCAGATTTGGCACAGATTTTGGACTGCTTTGTTTGGCTATTTTTGACAGTTTTTTTTGGCATGTCGAAGTAGCTTGGTGCAGAGAAAATTTTGCAGGTCTTGTGTACAGTTTGTGCATGTTTATGGCAATGTTTTATATCTTGGCATAAAGAAGAAATATTGGAGATTAAAGTAAACATGAAGCATGAAGTTCAAAACATTAAGATTAGGTTCTTTATTTGAATAGGTTTATACTGTATGTACACTTGTGATGTAATCTTGAAACTTGGTTTGAAGACCTTGAATCATAATTCCATTTGGTATCTTGTATCTTGAATGAAAAGAAACTTTATGAATTTTTTATCTTTATAGATTTTTGCTCCTTGAATTGAAACTTCAATGAAGTTACTTGAATCATACTTTCTACCAATTCTTGCATTTAACAATTAATACAAAATTTATCTTTTCTTAAAAACTCTTGATTTTCATGTATGTACTATTATCCCATTTGGATTTTTGTATTTTGAAATGAAGCATGGAACTTGCATCTTGAACGAAGTTGTAAACTTGAATGGATACTTGAGTGGCTTGAATCCTGAATGAGCTTTTGAATAAGTTGGGATTTATGATGCACTTGACTAAGAATTGACTCTTGAATGATATTTAAATCTTGAATTTCGATTGAAATCCTTTGGTGATGAAATGCTTGATACAAGCCACTTTTTAAAAGAACCTTGAATCAAGACGGACTTTGAATAAATTGGATGATGATGAATGAATAAAAATTGGATGAGTCTCAAACCAATCACTCGAATGAATCCAAATTCAAAACTATCTTCAAATTTAAGTCCAAATCCTCTTGCATTAGAAACAACGAGTACTTGGGGGAGTAAGAATGCCTTGATTACAATAAACCCACAACTCCAACTTTTGCATCATGATTCAATTTAATCCATAAGTCCTTTGCCTTATTCTTAAGTTGATGATTTTAAGCAATGACTTGAAAAATCCTTGAGAAATGATACTTGAAACAAAGAATGCACAAGATGAAAACCCTAATCCTCAATTGAAATATGATGAAACTTAAACACCACAAGTTAAAACCTTGATGAACTTGATCTTTATGAAATATTTGATGGATTATGAAAGAAGAATTTCACAGTAACCGTGGACTCAAAAGCCTAGTATCTTGACAAACAATAGGGAAATAAACCCTAATTCAGGCTCTGATGAATTTGGATGGAGAATAGCCTTTATAGCTTGAGGAGAAGGAATCCATGATAACCATACATCAAATTCATAATTTCATATAATCCACTGATCAAGAGCCTGATAAATCTACCTTTATTTGATGAAGAAACCTCAAAACAATATTAATCCCTAACTGACATAATATTGTTTCTTTGAACCACATACTTATTGAATGAAGGAATGATGTGTGATTTACCTAATGAAAATGATTCAAATTAAATGCAAAGCCTAAGCTAGATAAAAGTGAAAAGGTAGGAAAATTTTGGGGTATGACAGTTGCCTCTATTTAATCGTCTTAAACCTGAAAGTGAGATGGGCGTCATCCTTTCGATGATTTAAGGTAGAAGAAAAATAAATACCAAGACCTGAAATTTGTCTTGGAGAGATGGTGTAAGTGTTATTATTTGTGATGTCTTCCAGGAATAGAAAATCCAGTTTCTGGCAACCTGGTTATGATGGATAAATGTAGTTGAGTAGTGATTGCTTGTAACGGGGTAACAGTGCCAATACTAGGTTCTCGTGGAAGCGGGTGTCATAGTGATTGAAAAGATATGGTTGATGATGTCGTGGTGACTGAAACTAGGATTAATGAGAGCATGATAACTTAAAGAAGATGGGTAGAACTTGACAACAATGGGGAATATATCATGTAGGATTCGCAACCCAAAAAGAAAGGTAAAGATAACAGGTAAAATCGATGACAACAGAGGATCCATCATGTAGGATTCATGACCTAAGAGCCCATCAAAAACCATGGATAGAAAGGGTGCTAACACCTTCCCTTTCTATAATCTACCCCCTGTACTCAGAAACATCTCGAAAAAGGTTTTTTTTCTGTTCTTTTTCATTTTCCTTGTTAGATAAAATAAAAGTCGGTGGCGACTCTTGCTTACCGCGACATTTTGCGAACAAAAAACGCAAAACGCAAACCAGTATTAAACAGTCGGTTCTGCCACTGTATCACAGAACTGGAGACTCTACTGGGGAATAAATAAGTGGCGTATACCTTAGGATTTAGTCATCATATTTGCTTCTTTTATTTGTTTTGGTTGCCTTACTTTTGAGGGTTTTGTATTGGGAGTTACTATAGATCCTAACCCGGATCTGGGGAACACCTTTTAGGTAAGTAGCAATAAACTGTGAGGGAACTGTACAACATAGACCGATACAGTTGAAGTAGTAGCTACGTTAATGTGGCATATTGGTTGGTACCGGTATCCCTTGTGGAGAAACGAGGAGAATACGTGGCTGCTATGTGTGTCGTTAAACATCAACTGACCTTAGAACCCTTAATAGACTAACTTGGCCATTAGGAAGTAGTGAGATAGCCGGTCTCGGTGTAAAGCTGAGAACTGGTTGATACTCGATGCTACACTCATTGAGACCATAATCTCGAGATAGTTCCGGCCGCAAGAAAAGATTGCGTAAGCTGAAACCATGACCGATGGAGGATGGTCAGTGATATTGAGAACCTCTAGAACCCGGTTACTATTTCTAGGACAAGTTGAAACTAACTGAACTTCAAGAGGGTAATACCTTTGACCCCATGCAAGCCTTAAACTTAAGGGCTTTTGTGTGACTTGTTTTCCTTTGCCATGTCTGTTATCTGCTATACCTGTGTTTTTTTACCATGACATCATGCATCATAACATAGCATGCATACTTCATTATACTAACCATTTCAAAGACCGAGGGGATTTATCTTTGTTCTGTTTTGCAGATTATGGCTTCCATGCGCAGAAACACCATCCGAGTTAACTTTGTGCAAATACCTGCTCAACTCAAAGAGTTGGTCTCAAGAGTTTCCGAGACTTCTTCCTTCATTAAGAGACATGGTCAGCTTCTTAGTTTGGTTACCTCAAAGTTTGATGAGAAGATGATGAGTGTGCTCTTCCAGTTCTTCGATCCCGTGCATCATTGTTTCACCTTCCCGGATTATCAACTAGTTCCCACTTTGGAAGAGTTTTGTCACTTATTAGGCATATCCATCCTTAAGCAGATGCCCTTCACAGGTTTGGAAGAGACTCCTAGACTAGAAGACATTGCTTCAGCTCTGCATCTGACACGGGCTGATGTAATATCCAATTGGGAGACGCGAAGCGGGGTTGAAGGTTTCTTAGCTAAGTTTCTGATAGATTAAGCTCAGCTATTCTAGGACAATTTGGATTTTCAGGCTTTTGAAGATATCTTGGCTCTCCTTATCTACGGTTTGGTTCTTTTCCTGAATCTAAATTCCTTCATAGATGTGAATGCGGTTAAGATCTTCCTGTCTCGCAATCCTGTGCCTACTCTTCTGGGTGATATTTTGCATGCCCTCTATACTCGTACTGTGCAAAGAAGAGGGACTCTCATGTGTTGTATGCCGCTGCTGGCGAGGTGGTTTATTTCGCACCTCCCCAAGTCTGTGTTGAAGAATGAGGAAGGTTTAGGAAGATCTTACAAGATAATGTCCCTTGCCCATACAGACATTCTTTGGAGTTCTAAGGCTATGGAAAGCATTGTTGTCATTGATCAATGTGGGGGATACCCTAATGTCCCATTGCTCGGAATCAGAGGAGGGATAACCTACAGTCCTTGTTTAGCTTTGTGACAATTCGGTCGGGCTCGGAGAGACGGTCCTCATGAGCTACTTCTTACAGATATTGCATTTAACTACAAGGAGGACATTGACGAGCATCGCCGGAGGTTTATACGAGCTTGGGGCATGGTGAACAGATCTGACCCCCAAGAGCTAGGACCAAAGACTTCTCTCTCTCTATGCAGCCTTATCTCCAGTGGGTCCGAGCTCGAGCCCAGAAGCTTGGGATGCCTTATGAAGCTGTATTGTCAGTAATTGTGGAGCCTACCAATGAAGAGGGCATTCCTTATACATTCCTTTATCCCTACATGCCCACTGATCTTGGGGCATTGAATAGATCTTGGATTCAGCTGAAAGAGGAGAGGGATACCTATCGGGAAAAGTACCATGAGCAAGAAAGGAAGATCTTAAAGCTCACCAGGAAACTTGAGAATGAAAGAACGATCAATGACTACGTCATCAACAAGGGGAAGCGTCCATGGGATTTTTGATTTTGCTTTTTCTAGTTTAGATTTGTTTTTGATTTGCTTCTTTGTAAACGCCTTAAAGGCATTGTTGAACCTTTTTACAAGTTTAATCTGATAAAGTTTGTTTATTTCTTGGTTTGCAAATTTAAATCTCCCAAAGTCTTTGAAATCATTACATACGCATCCTGTTGTACCCCAAAATTTGCCCTCCCATTTTTCATAGAAGACACAACCCTAGGGTTTCTCAGATATTCAAGTTGGCTCAGGAATCGATCAGACAAATTCTCTTATGTGGCAGTAAACCCGCAACTAGGGTTTTTCTTGCATTTCTCAAAAGAAATGAATTCTCAAAGATCCAATTGGCTTTCACAGGTTTTCATGCTTTCTCAAGTTTACTGAAAGGACAATGTTTGTTCTCAAGGCATGGTTGTTTGGGACAAGAGATGGAATTTAAGACTATCATAATCGTTTAATCCAGGTTAACCAGATGATTTGCGTCTTTTAAAACATTTGCTTGTTTAGGAAATGGAATAGACAGTGCGTGTTTGTTTGGAATGCAGTTGCAAGATTACTGAATTATTGGAATTAAATTATCAGATTGGAGCATTTTGTTTCAATTATCTTGATTGGGAATCTTTAAGAATCAGTTAAGATGCGAAGAGAAAATCGCAAGTTATTGACAGTAAAGGGTTTCAATGGAGACCAGAATATCTCATAAGACTTTCTCCATTTTTTTCAAACATTGTTACAAAATAATTTGTTCTTTTAAATACTCTATGTTTTACAACTTATGGTATTTAAAAAATAAATTAGTACAACTATTGGTTGCAATACAAGATTGTTTCTCTCTAAATTACAAAGAAAATCTAAATGGATCTATGCCTAAGGTTGATTGAAGTTCCTTTGCTTCCATGCTTGCCACAGAGTCTCTTGCTTCCCCTGCTTTTCCACCATCCAATTGTGCTCACATGAAAATAAAAGAAAGGAAATGTGATTAGTATAAAATTATTTGGGCATAAGCAAGAATTTTCAAAAGAAAAAGTGATATTCATCATTAAAGTTTGCAAATTGGAATCAGAAGGCCATTTTTATTCATCATAATTTATTTCCTCTATTTGCAAATCACAAGAAGATTATTCTTATTGGTTCACAAAAAGAAGAAATAAGAAATGCAAGCAAGTTGTCCAAACAAACAAGAAATGCAAGTAAGCTGTCCAAACAAGAAATGCAACCAAGCTGTCCAAACAAACAGAATACCCAAACAACAGCCAAACAAATATTGCAAACAACAGCGCATCACCAAAAGGCGCAAACTGAGCCAAACAAAATTGGACAAAAAGCAAACAACAAACAGCATAAGCTAGACAGCATCAACAAACAAAAGTATAGCAATATGATAAACTAAGTCAAACAAGCAAGAGGCTTGTTCAATAGGCTAAATCATCATTTTCCATTTTTATTGCAAACTTTTCAGAAAAAGGCAAAAGAGAAATTGACTCTTAGGGTCATTGAGAGAGAAGAGAGGAAAGAAGTCACCTAGGGATGCACAGCCCTGCTGCCTTGACTGTCACAATTGCATAGAAGCTGCTAGAAAACAAAACTGCCATCAAAAAGCCAAAGGAACAACATAGCAAAGTATTCAATTTCTTTGTTTTCCCCCCTTTTTGAATAAGAATTCAACAGAAGCAATACTAATATAACAGTAGACACAATTCTCAAGCAAGATAGAAAAAATCATCAAGCATCAAAACTGTCAAAAACATACAAACCAAAACCCCCAAACTGTCAAACAGTTCAAACAAAAAAAATCCCAAACCATCCTCAAATCTCAAACCTGTAGCAAACTGCTAAAACCATCATAAAACTCATCAAACCTGTCAAACAGTTCAAACCAAAAATCCCAAACTGTCAACAAAATCAATAACCTTTAAAACCTTTCAAGGCCAAACTTTTACAAAGCCAACAGTAAGAACCAATCCACAACCTTCAAAGGCCTCAAACCATCAAACAAAACCTGCTGAAACATCAACAAACCTCCAAACCTCAAACCATCTCAACACCATCAAACCTTAAAAAACTGTAAACCAACATTCAAATCACAAAACCAGAAAAAAGGCCAAAATAACAAAAACTACCAAAACCTGTCAAAAAACTCAGAAAATCACCAACCATATCAAACTCATCAAATTTGTTAAACCAACAAATCAAAAAAAAAACCAGAAAATCACCAAACCTCAAAACTGTTACAAAGCCAACAGTAAGAACCAAATCAAACTTCCAAAACCTAAGAGTTTCAAACTGATAAACAATCCTCAAATAAATTCCAAACCAGTCTCAAATCAACCAAGTCACAACCATCATCAGACAAATTCCAAAAAAACTGTTAACCACAAAATCCATAAGACAACCAACATCCTCATCGCTCAACAAAGAGAATAGAAGAAGGTTACCGGAAATACCAAGGCCTTCATCTTCATTTCTTCCCCCTGTCTCCGGCCACCAAAGAACGTCGCCTTCTCAGTCTCACTGTCCCCTTTTCATTTCACAGAAAAGTTCCAAACATGTATGGATCCTTCACCTTCCTCATAAACTATTTCCTGCATCTCAATGGATAACAATTTTGATTAACAGAAAAAAACGTAACAAGACAAAACAAACAATGAATTCGTAAACTTCACTAAAAACAGAACTTTACCTTTTCAAGAAACAAAAACTTTAGAGCTTGGTTAGGAAGCATGAGAGGCGACGCTCCGGCAACAGAGGGTGGGGGGAAGATCAGACGATTCGGATTTTGTTCCCTTAGGGTTCAAATCCGGAATTAGGGTTTTCAGAAAAGCATGAGCCATGGTGAGATAGAGACGGCATGAGCAATTGTGTTCGCGAAATTGAGACAGGGATGGTTAGTGAGAGGTTTAGAGATGAATAGAGATGAGAAGAATAACAGAGAGGGACGAAGGAGATGAGCGGCGCCGCTGTACCAAAGGGGCAAGAACCCTAATTAATTTTGTTTCCACCCTTAATCAAACAAACTAAACAGCTTAAGAAGCTTGGTCCATTTTGTTTTATCAAACCCTGAAGCCCATGCATTTTGCTAACCCACCCCCCTTATGCCTGTTTTAGTTACAGCAAAAAAAACCACTTTTCTTTTGGGCCTAACATCTAGAATCAACCTGGGTCCATATCTTTTTTAATTTGTTTTTATTTTGTGTTTTTTTTTGCAAAAAGTGCTAAATAAAACTTAAAAACATTTTCATTAATTTAATTTAAGTTTTTGTGATTAATTTTTTATCATTTTCTTTGTTTTTTTATATAAACTTGTTTTGATTTTTTTTTTTTACACTTAATAAAACATCAAAAAAATTAACTTAGCTAGTTTTCTTTCTTTAAACTTATTCATAATTAATAAAATACAAAAAAATAATAATAAAGATTTTAATCATTTTTTTAGAATAGGTTTTATCTTTTTCTTTTCATGTAAATACTTAACATTTCGTATTTTGTCGATTTTATTTCATAAATTGTCATAGCTTTATATCAAACCGCATAAAAATTCGATTTGGTTGTATTGCTTGATATTTGGACATTTCTATTTCATTTGATTCATCCCCATTCGTAACAATTGTACCCCCATTCCCGAACATTATGTAATAGCTTAGAATTTCAATTCCCGCAATTTACTGTTTTCCATATACTGTTTAGTAATTAGGCATGTATGGCAAGATTCAAAAATCAATCGCTAGATGACCTAATCAAAGAATAAAACAACTTGAAACCAACACACTTTCTCACACGCGCACCTCTAGGGTAACCTCGCTCGTTGCCTCGTAAATACAATCATGTCCCTCGAATATGAGACACTCTAGCAATGACCCTTCGATAAAAAAGATCGTAGTCCCTTGATGACCCTCGATGTTACCTTCGATTAAAACGATCTCGCCCTTTACAAAAAATTACTAAAGTGTCTCACAAGTTGCCTTCAATGATTGTAAAATTGACCCGCGCGTGTCCCTTCATATCCAATGGTGGGGCTTCTTACCAAATCAATGGTAAGATAGCACCATCAAAAGGAGGAAGAAAAGAACAATTTAAGACCTTTCGAGTAGATAGATTCGCTCTTAGTTACTCGCTTGCTCACGACAAAAATTCTTTACACCTACACTCTCATTTCAAAACAAATTTCAAAGAGACAAAAACATTTTGTATACGTTCTTATAGAGACGAGAACCATTGCAAAACCTCTTTTCAAAACACTTTTCGAAACACGATTCAAAAACACATCTTTGAACCACTTTTTGAAACAAAACTTTGTATACGTTCTTATAGAGACAAGAACCATTACAAAGAGATTTTTCAAAATACTTTCAAAACCTACACCACAAGCACACAATCAAATGAAAGCAAGTGATCTAAACGAGTAACTATGAGCCCATGGAAAACCATGGATGAAAAGGGTGCTAATACCTTCCCTTTTCATAATCTACCCCCTGAACCCGAGAAAATTCTCAAAAGGTCTTTCCTGTGCTTTTTTACCTTTCCTTTTGGATAAAAGAAAAGTCGGTGGCGACTCTTGCTAACTGCACAAGTGCGAACGAAACGCAAAACATCAAGTCAGTTCTCCCACCGTATCACAGAATTGGCGACTCTGCTGGGGACGTGTTAAAACTAAAAGTGGGGTTACCTTAGGGTTAGATCACCTTTACTCGCTTTCATTGTTTGATTTGGATGCTTTACATTTGTGTTCCTTGTTTGGGTTTGTTTTAAATCCTACACCCGGATTTGGGGACACCTTTTAGGTAAGTAGCAATAGACTGTGAGGGGTATACCGACATGGTTGAAGCAGTAGCTACGTTGATGTGGCACTTTGGTTGGTACCAGTAACCCTTGAGTCGAATCAAGGAGAGTAGGGGGCCACCGCGTGGTGTCGTGAAGCATCAACTGACCTTAGAACCTTACTTGACCAACTTGGCCATTAGGACGTAGTGAGATGACCGATTTCGGTGTAGAGCTGAAAATTAGTTGATACTCGATGCTACACTCATTGAGACTTGACCCTTGAGTTTTGTTCGGTTGCGAGTCAATTGCTTATTGAACGAAGCTTGTGGGAAAGGTCAGTGATATTGAGATCCTTTAGAACCCGATCATTATTTCTAGGACAGGTTGAGCCAACTAGACTTCAAGAGGGTACTTACCTACAAACTCCATGCAAGCCTAAACCTAAGGACTTGTCTGCTTTGTGTGAATATGATTATAAACTTGCTTACCTCGCATATCTGTATATAACATCATAACATCATACCATAGTATTTTCAATAACCATTTCAAGGATCTCGAGGGTCTTTGATGCAGGGTCACGTTGAACCAGACGTCTACCAAAGGGCAAGAGGATTCATTTTCCTCTAAACAAACACCGTCAAAGATCAAGTACAATAACTTGAGTCAAGGGCTATGACCCACTTGACATGGTGAGCTTGATTCTCGTGGAAAGACATCCATCGATACAAATTTCTCCAATCAAAGATGTTGATCGAAATTCAACTTCCAACATTTTCTTATGTTTACCCCGCGAGATCCTTGAAAACATGCATCCACATATCATGCATCATATCATGACAGGTTTCTCCCCTTCAGGTCTCTTTATCTTCCTACTGTTTATTTCAGTAGAGATGGCTCTAGAGAAGAATATCAAGGACATCCAGACTCAAAATGCTCAACTTCAAGAGATGTTCTTGAACCTATCCAAGGGGCAGGAAGAAGTGAAATCTCTCCTCACTAGGGGCATGATCATGGGGAATCCTGAGGGCAACAAAGATGATCAGTTGGAGCTGCTACGAACTGAGATAGCCATAATGAAAATCCAGATGATGGGACAACTGGTGGGCCAGATGGCTCTCATCCAAAACTAGGAACAAGGGCAAGAGGAGCTGAGAGTCCTCATCAACAAGCTTCATCAAGACGAATGTATCCAAATGGGGCAAACAACTAGGGTTGAGGATCAAGTCATCATCCAGCCTCCCTTGTGACAAGAAGCTGAGAGAAGACCTCCCCAGTTTGCTTCAGGGTCACAAGCCCAACAATGACCTCGCCAACGTCAACAGGGTAACCGGCGTAGGCGGAATACATATGAAAAACGCTTCACTGAGATTAACACGTCATTATCTCAAGTGCTGCAACGCTTATTGGAAGTCAAGCTGATTGTATTAAGGGACCCCCCTCGGAATCCCAACACAGCCTCTCCAGAGTACAGTCCAAATGCAAGATGTGGGTATCACTCCAACAGTCATGGACATGACATAAATAGCTGTTGGGCATTGAGAAACAAAATTCAAGATCTGATTGAAGGAGGAACGCTGGAGTTCACACAAGATGGCCAGATTAAAATCTTCCGCTGAGGGCTCTCCACCTAAAATGACAAGTTCGAACAAAGAGGCTTATGTTCATTTTGAATTTCCAATTGTAATTTCTTTTGTTATTCAGACAATTATCTATTAATGTCAAACTCTATTTCATTAATGCATTGCATATGTTTGTCTTGAATTCATCTTTTCGTTTTCACTATATTTAAATTATGCTTTTTATTCTTCTTATGACACAAACCTTTAGAGGGAGGATGGCGAAAACAATGCCTTAATCTCATACAATATGCTTTTGGACAGACCTTGCTGATGATGTACAGGCGTTTCTTTCAAATCCTAAACAGTGGAGTTATAAGGAAGATAATCCCTATTCAACCCCTTCGAGCCAAAGAAGTAAAAGTTTTCTGTTTTAACACAAGTTGAAACCTTTAGTCAAAACCTGGGGCAGGGTAGTCTCTCAGTTAATTCAAACGCACGTTAAAGTCTCAAACTCTCATCTTGTAATACAATGAATGACATCAAAAAAATATTCCTTTGGAATCAAAAGATGGTGATGGTTCCCTATCACATAGGCAGTCATTATCTCTCAAAAAGAAAAGCCCAATGAGTCGAAACCTATGAAGGAGACTTAAGAAAACTGGGGCATCCCGCTAACTGTAATCTCAGAAACAGGAACAGTCAGGCAAAAATTAGGGATAATAAATCAAAAGAAAGAGGTCACTACAAATGCTCAACAAAAATAATGTTGCAAAAATGATGGCCTTCCAACAAATTTAACTTGTTTGAACCATCACCAAAACGTCATTCCAGACTCATTTGGAATTCAAACGCATAATTAGCTGAGTTTAAGACCGAAGAACATCACGAAGAACAGGCGGGTACAAATTCACCTTGAGCCTTTATCCTTTGTTTCTTAAACCGTGAACCAAGCCACGTTACAACCCTTCAAAAGTCCTAATTGAAGCGTGGGTTAGTTCGAAAGCATACTGTTACAAAAGGTATCCTGACTCCTGTAAGGCTTGGCTCTAAATCCTGAGTTGAATTTTTCTTACAAAAGTTTCTTGCTAAAAAACGCATTTTCAAAATTTCAAGACAAGCATAAACTTTTCATTATTTGAATATCGTTGTTTGCATATGGCTATTTGTTTGGTAGCGAAGAAATTCAGACAATGAATATCCAATGAACGAAAAGCTCTCTCAGTGAACAAAGTCACTTCAAGCGGGATGACACTTCCATTGCAAAAATCTCCTATCAATAAGGGGACATGACATGTCATTGTCCAGCACACCTGGGGCAGTCCAGACAAGATTTCAAGAAATCTCTCAAAGTATAGAGTAACCAGGGGCAAGTCTCCTTCCCCGTCACTTGGGGCATTGAACGTAAATCCCAATAAAGGGTTGCATACAGTTAAACATTTACTGGTAAAGCCATAAACCCACACTAGGGGCAGTGACAAATCTCCCCAAAATCCTTCTCATAAGATGACTCCCAGCCAAAGTTTTCAATATTACCCAGTGGAGTTCTCCTCAAACAACGAAACAGGAATCCCCAGTGGAAACATTATAAGCAAAGTTTGAAGACACACATATTCTTCAACAGCAGTCCAGGATTTAACGGTTCCCCGACATCTGTCAAGGATTTATTTTCCAAACAAAAATACATTCTTTAACATTTCACATTTCATACCTCTTATTTGCATGCTTGATAAAGTCCATACAACACAATCTCATTTATTTTGAGAACATCATGACATCAAGCATTTCATGCATCATGGCATTGCATACAACTAACTCTTTACCTTTTTAGGAAGGATCGATCGACAGATAAAGGTTATCACTACCTTTTGAGATAGTAGTCGTCAAAGATTCCTTCATCCTGCCAAGATAGTAAACATCCAAGATTCCTTCATCGTCTTGCCAAGACCTTCTCTGGTTCAGTCAGATCGACACTAAGATCTCCCTGATTCTTATTCCAATTGAAGATATTACAAGACTTTCGTCTGGTTCAGTTAAATCATTTCTAAGATTTTTCTGATTCTTATCCAATCAAAGTTAATTTAAGACCTTCTCTAGTTCAGTCAGATTGACACTAAGATCTCCCTGATTCTTATTCCAGTTGAAGATATTCCAAGACTTTCGTCTGGTTCAGTTAAATCGATTCTAAGATTTTTCTGATTCTTATCTAGTCAAAGTTAATTCAAGACCTTCTCTGGTTTAGTCAGATCGACGCTAAGAGCTCCATGATTCTTATTCCATTTGAAGATATTCCAAGACTTTCGTCTAGTTCAGTTAAATCGATTCTAAGATTTTTCTAATTCTTATCCAGTCAAAGTTAATTCAAGACCTTCTCTGGTTCAGTCAGATCGACACTAAGATCTCCATGATTCTTATTCCAGTTGAAGATATTCCAAGACTTTCGTCTGGTTCAGTTAAATCGATTCTAAGATTTTTCTAATTCTTATCTAGTCAAAGTTAATTCAAAACCTTCTCTGGTTCAGTCAGATCGACGCTAAGATCTCCCTGATTCTTATTCCAAGTAAATATATTCCAAGACTTTTGTCTGGTTCAGTTAAATCGATTCTAAGATTTTTCTGATTCTTATCCAGTCAAAGTTAATTCAAGACCTTCTCTGGTTCAGTCAGATCGACACTAAGATCTCCCTGATTCTTATTCCAGTTGAAGATATTCCAAGACTTTCGTTTGGTTCAGTTAAATTGATTTTAAGATTTTTCTGATTCTTATCCAGTCAAAGTTAATTCAAGACCTTCTCTGGTTCAGTCAGATCGATGCTAAGATCTCCCTGATTCTTATTCCAGTTGAATATATTCCAAGACTTTCGTCTGGTTCAGTTAAATCGATTCTAAGATTTTTTTGATTCTTATCCAGTCAAAGTTAATTCAAGACCTTCTCTGGTTCAATCAGATCGACGCTAAGATCTCCCTGATTCTTATTCCAGTTGAAGATATTCCAAGACTTTCGTCTGGTTCAGTTAAATAGATTCTAAGATTTTTCTGATTCTTATCCAGTTAAAGTAAATTCAAGACCTTCTCTGGTTCATTCAGATCGATGCTAAGATCTCCCTGATTTTTATTCCAGTTGAAGATATTCCAAGACTTTCGTCTGGTTCAGTTAAATCGATTCTAATATTTTTTTGATTCTTATCCAGTCAAAGTTAATTCAAGACCTTCTCTGGTCCAGTCAGATCGACGCTAAGATCTCCCTGATTCTTATTCCAGTTGAAGATATTCCAAGACTTTCGTCTGGTTCAGTTAAATAGATTCTAAGATTTTTCTGATTCTTATCCAGTCAAAGTAAATTCAAGACCTTCTCTGGTTCAGTCAGATCGATGCTAAGATCTCCCTGATTCTTATTCCAGTTGAAGATATTCCAAGACTTTCGCCTGGTTCAGTTAAATCGATTCTAATATTTTTCTGATTCTTATCCAGTCAAAGTTAATTCAAGACCTTCTCTGGTTCAGTCAGATCGACGCTAAGATCTCCCTGATTCTTATTCCAGTTGGAGATATTCCAAGACTTTCGTCTGGTTCAGTTAAATCAATTCTAAGATTTTTCTGATTCTTATCCAATCAAAGTTAATTTAAGACCTTCTCTGGTTCAGTCAGATCGACACTAAGATCTCCCTGATTCTTATTCCAATTGAAGATATTCCAAGACTTTCGTCTGGTTCAGTTAAATCGATTCTAAGATTTTTCTGATTCTTATCCAGTCAAAGTTAATTCAAGACCTTCTCTGGTTCAGTCAAATCGATGCTAAGATCTCCCTGATTCTTATTCAAGTTGAAGATATTCCAAGACTTTCATCTGGTTCAGTTAAATCGATTCTACGATTTTTCTGATTCTTATCCAGTCAAAGTTAATTCAAGACCTTCTCTGGTTCAGTCAGATCGACACTAAGATCTCCCTGATTCTTATTCCAGTTGAAGATATTCCAAGATTTTTACTGTTTCAGATAAATCTCTCAACGGTTTATTCTGATTCATTTCCAGATTCTTACTGGTTCAGTTAAAAATCTCAACGGTTTATTCTGATTCGTCTCCAGATTTTTACTAGTTCAGATAAATCTCTCAACGGTTTATTCTGATTCATTTCCATATTCTTACTGGTTCAGTTAAATCTCTCAACGGTTTATTCTGATTCACTTCCGTATTTTACTGTTTCAGATAAATCTCTCAACGGTTTATTCTGATTCATTTCCAGATTCTTACTGGTTCAGTTAAATCTCTCAATGGTTTATTCTGATTCATTTCCATATTTTTACTATTTCAGATAAATCTCTCAACGATTTATTCTGATTCATTTCCGGACTTTTGCCGTTTCAGATAAATCTCCCAATGGTTTATTCTGATTCATTCTCTGTTCAGATCCAGTTCAAACTTTCCGTCAACAATCACCTTTAGATGACATCTTTAAGCCCATTTCCATACACAATCAAATTAGCATGTCATTAATGTAATTGCAAGCTTCTCAAGTCATGTTTAAAGCATTAGTTTTGATGAAGACAACATGGATATCAACATTCAAAGGATGTGCAAAAAGCTTATCAACATCATATACAAGTCTTGAAGATTAGAAGAAGAATTATTAAAGAATCAACAAATATCAAATGGTATAAATAATTCTTAAACTTGAATATAGATGTTCAAAAATATGCATTCATAATCATATACATATCCCACATGTTTAACAATAAGAAAACTTTGTTTGAGATCTTTTTCAAAAAGAATTTTTGAAAATAAACTTTCAGGAACCGGTTCCTACCTAACAGGGAACCGGGTTCCAAACTTGTTCAAAAAACACCTCCCTGGAATTTGTACCAGGAACCGGGTTGTACCTATAGGGGAACCGGTTCCTGCGTGTTATTTTTTAAATCTGGGTTATAACGTTCACTAAGAACCGGGTGCTGCCTGTGTCGGAACCGGTTCCCAGCGAACCAGTGCAGCTTTTCTTTTGGTTTTTGAACATTTTTCAAATGGTATTCTTTCATGAATGCATTGCATCTTTTCATATCAAATGGCATGAATGAAGAGGTACTTGTGACATTATAAAATGTGCAGATTTTTAGATTTAAATAACAACAAAAACAACAACAAAACCTTCTTCAAATTAACAATTTTCATCAATTAAAATTTGCATACAAACTTTCAAGTGTTCATAAATTTTGTGAAACTTGCCATATACATTTCCATTAAATCATTACAAGTTTCATACATTCATTTTGAACATTTATAATCATTGCTTGAGAATTGTTTCTATCTTGAAGAAGAAGATCAATTGAAGATTGATAGTGCTCTCCATCTATTTCAAATAAATCATTGTATTACAAAAAGAAATTATTCCCTTACTATCCAGGATTGTTGGAAGTAAGTGTTGTGATTTGAAGAGGATTGTTCTTCATTCACATTAGTGTTTGTTTGATCTTAAAGGTGTTAAGAACCTTTGGTCACCCTATAGGTTAGATAGTAAGCATAGGCTGTACAATCATTCTAACTATAGTGAAATCTCTTTCGTGTTGGAAAGGGGACTGGAGTACTCTCGGATTGTGAGGGGAACCAGGATATATCACGGTGTTCTTTACTTTTCCGCTTTTATCGCTTTCATCACCATAATCAAGAAAAGATAAGATATAATCAAAACCTTCAAACACTTAACCAAAAATTACTACAAGTATTCTCATAAAACCGAATAAATTTTTATATACCTAATTCATCCCCCCCCCCCCTCTTAGGCACTCTTAGACTTACAATTGGTATTAGAGCAAGTTATAGGTAAGATCCAGAATGGCTTCCGCAAATCCAAATCCGGTTTTCAAAGATGGTGGTAGTAACAACAAGCCTCCATTGTTTTGTAGTGAATACTTTGACTTTTGGAAAATTCGCATGAAGGCTCATCTTGAAGCGCAAGGAGAAGAAATATGGAATGCTGTTGAGAATAGTCCATTTACTCCGGTGTGTGTTGTCAATGGTGTTGGGTCATCAAAGCCTAAAGCATCATGGGATGACGATGACAAGAAAAAAGTTCTCTTTGACAAAAAGGCAATCAATATTCTCCAAAGTGCTCTTAGTATGGATGAATTTTTCCGAGTATCGGCATGTACAATGACAAAGGAAATTTGGGATACTCTTGTAGAAACTCATGAAGGAACCGCCGAAGTCAAAAGGTCTAGATTGAACACTTTGAGTCAAGAATATGAATTATTCAGAATGCTGCCCGGAGAATCCATCCTTGACTTGCAAAAGAGATTCGTTCACTTGACAAACCATTTGAAGGCACTTGGTAAGACTTTAACTAACGATGAATTAAATCTTAAAGTGCTTAGGTCTTTAACTAGGGAATGGCAACCAAAAGTGACGGTAATATCCGAAAAGAAAAGCCTAGCAACTATGAATTCCGCAACACTTTTCGGAAAGCTTCAAGAATATGAGACGGAACTTGGAAGGCTTGAAAAACATGAGAATCATGAGAAGAAATCCAAAGGCATTGCTTTGAAAGTTGATTCAAAAGAAAGTCAAGATAAAGATGCATCGAAGGAATATGAAAACCTCTTGCTTCTTGTAAAAAGGTTAGGAAAATATTTTGGTCATAAAAATAATCTTCAGAATGCTAACTTTGTCAAAAGAAAGAAATTTTATAAGCATAAAGATAAAGAAGCCTCCACATCAACACAAGATGTCACATGCTATGAATGTGGAAAGCAAGGTCGCATAAAGCCGGATTGTCCAAAACTCTCCAAGAAAAATGGATTCAAAGGCAAAAAGGAGTTCAAGAACAAAAAGGCTTATGTTGCATGGGAAGATAATGAGATAAGTTCTTCATCCGATTCGGAAAACTACGAATGTGCAAATCTAGCATTGATGGCTTCACATCACTCCGACGATGAAGAAGAGGTTAGTAATGAATTTAATATTTTTGATGATGATGTTCAAGGTGCTATTGATGAACTCTTGAAAGAATGCAAAAGTTTATACAAAAAGGTGTCAAATCAAGAAAAAGAACTTCTAATTTGTCTAGAAAAAATTGACACCATGACTAAAGATTTTGATCTTCAAAAACAGAATTTTATTAAAGAAAAGGAAAACTTTGCATGCTCCAAGTGTGAATCAAATATCTTTCAAATTGTTCAATTGAAAAGAGTCATTGAACGATATGAAAAAGGACAAATAGGATTGGAAGGATTACTAAGCCAACAACGTTATCCAAATGATAAAAGAGGTCTTGGTTATGTGAATACTAAGAAACCAAGTAACAATCCCACTGTTTTTGTAAAGGCAAGTAATAGTTCCAATCCCAAGAAAGTAGAAAAGAAGCAAGTTGTTCATAATCATCAAAAGAAAAAGGCTAATATATCCAAAAAGAAAACATTTCCTAAGAAGAAATCTTACCCTTCTAGATATAGAAGTAACTTTGAACCTACTTGTTTTTATTGTGGTATTAAAGGCCATACACCTAATGCTTGCTATGTTAGAAACTTTAGTATGGCAAGTGGGCATTATGTGTGGGTAAAAAAGGGAACTAACTATGAAGGACCCAAGGCAACTTGGGTACCTAACAAGAAATAATTTGTTTTTGTAGGTATGCTTGAAATCCACATCAAATGTTTGGTATCTTGATAGTGAATGTTCAAAGCATATGACAGGAAATGTACACCAATTTTCATATCTAGTACATAAAGCCAAAGGGTATGTCACCTATGGAGACAACACCAAAGGAAAGATACTTGGCGTTGGAATAGTTGGCACACCTCCATCCATTCAAATTGAGGATGTTCTCTATGTTGAAGGATTAAAGCACAACCTTCTTAGCATAAGTCAACTTTGCGATAGAGGGTTCAAGATCAAATTCAACAAAGAAGAATTCCTTATTATGGATGAGGCAACCAATGAGGTAAAACTCAAAGGTATAAGATCTAACAATATTTTTATGATTACTTTAGATGATTTGTCTATGAAGGTACAATGTCTTATGGTAAACAACAATGACGCTTGGTTATGGCACAAGAGGATTGCTCACATTCACATGGAGCACTTGAACAAATTGGTTAAGCATGACTTAGTTATTGGTCTACCAAAGATGAAGTTCATCAAAGACAAATTATGTAGCGCTTGCCAAAAGGGCAAACAGACCAAATCAACTTTCAAATCTAAGAATGTGGTGTCTACTACAAGGCCACTACAATTGTTACACATGGATCTCTTTGGTCCATCAAGAACAAAAATCTTCGGAGGTAATGTATACGCTTTGGTTATTATTGATGATTTTTCTAGATATTCTTGGACTTTGTTTCTTGTGCAGAAAAGTGATGATTTTAAAGCTTTTAAGAAGTATGCTAAGCAAATCCAAAATGAAAAATCACTAAAGATTGTATCCATAAGAAGTGATCATGGTGGAGAATTCCAAAATGCACAATTTGAAGAATTTTGTGAAGAACATGGTATCTCTCATAATTTTTCAGCACCTAGAACTCCACAACAAAATGGAGTAGTTGAAAGAAAGAATAGGTTTCTAGTGGAACTTGCAAGAACAATGCTTAGTGATGCAAATCTTCCTAAATATTTTTGGGCGGATGCGGTTAGTATGGCATGTTATGTTGGAAATTGAGTTATCATTAGACCTATAATAAAGAAGACTCCATATGAACTCTTCAAAGGAAGAAAGCCAAATATTGCTCACTTTCACATTTTTGGATGCAAGTGTTTTGTTCTTAACAATGACAAAGACAATCTCGGTAAGTTTGACGAGAAATCCGACGAAGGTATATTTCTTGGTTATTCTCTTTCTAGTAAAGCATATAGAATTTATAATAAAAGAACTTTAACTATTGAAGAATCTATGCATGTATATTTTGATGAAACTAACACCTCTAAGGAGGAAGTAGTTGTGTGTGATGATGATGATCCTATAGATTTACCCCCGGAAGAACTTTCAAATGATCAAGTTGTGAAATCACCGGAAAATCAAGAAAACATTGTACAACAAGATTCAAACATCAATGATCTACCAAAAGAATGGAGAACTCATAGAGACCATCCTATTGACAAAATTATTGGTGACATTAGCTAAGGAGTATCAACAAGATTAAATCTAAAAGATGCTTGCTTAAACATGGCATTTGTTTCTCAAATTGACCCTACCAAAGTTGATGAAGCTTTAGGAGATGATCAATGGATTATTGCTATGCAAGAAGAATTAAATCAATTCGAGAGAAATCAAGTTTGGGAACTTGTTCCTAGACCAAGTGGTAAACACATCATAGGTACCCGATGGGTGTTTAAGAACAAACTTGATGAGAATGGTCTAATTGTTCGAAACAAAGCAAGGTTGGTTGACCAAGGCTACAATCAAGAGGAAGGAATCGACTTTGAAGAAACATTTGCTCCGGTTGCAAGGTTAGAAGCTATACGTCTTTTACTTGCTTATGCTTGTTCATTAAATTTTCAGCTTTTCAAATGGACGTCAAAAGCGCATTCTTGAATGGATACATCAATGAAGAAGTCTATGTAAAACAACCTCCGGGATTTGAAGACTTCAAACATCCTACACATGTCTTTAAGTTGAGAAAGGCTCTTTATGGCTTAAAGCAAGCACCAAGAGCATGGTATGATAGACTTATCAATTTTTTGTGTGAAAAAGGTTTCGAAAAGGGTAAGGTTGATAAAACTTTGTTCATTAAGAAAATCCAAAGTAAAACTTTATTGGTTCAAGTCTATGTTGATGATATCATTTTTGGATCGACTAACAAAGAAATGTGTGAGGAATTCTCATTGATGATGCGAGGAGAATTCGAGATGTCTATGATGGGAAAGATGAACTACTTTCTTGGACTACAAATTAAGCAACTAAAAGATGGAATCTTCATCAACCAATCTAAGTATTGCAAAGAGTTATTGAAAAAGTTTGATATGGACAATTGTAAAGCAATGAATACTCCAATGGGCTCCGGTACATATGTTGATCAAGATGAATCCGGTGCTCCAATTGATATTACAAAATACTGAGGTATGATTGGTTCCTTATTGTATTTGACGGCAAGCCGTCCTGACATCATGTTTAGTGTTTGTCTTTGTGCTCGCTTTCAAGCAAATCCAAAGGAATCACACCTCATGGCAGTTAAAAGGATCATGAAGTATCTAAAAGGAACAACCAATGTCGGCTTATGGTATCCTAAAGGTAGTATTTGCACTTTAATTGGTTATTCTGACGCGGATTATGCAGGTTGTAAAACTGATCGTAAAAGCACAAGTGGTACTTGTCACATTATTGGAAATGCATTAGTATCATGGGCTTGTAAAAAGCAAGCATGTGTTGCTCTTAGCACGGCCGAAGCAGAATACATAGTAGCGGGTAGTTGTTGTGCACAAATTCTTTGGCTCAAGCAACAACTCCGTGATTACGGACTTGATCTCGGATGCATTCCTCTTCGATGCGACAATACAAGTGCTATCAATATTACAAAGAAGCCGGTCATGCATTCAAGAACCAAACATATAAATATTCGACATCATTTTCTCCGTGATCATGTACTTAAAGGAGATGTCAAAGTCACTTTTGTGGATACTCATAACCAACTCGCAGATATCTTCACAAAACCGCTTGCTCGAGAACCATTCTTCAAAATCCGAAGAGAACTTGGTATTTTGGATGAAGGTGATCTCTAAATGTTTCTCATAAGATGCACGTCTTAATTTTTCTTCAAAAATTTTATGTTTCAGTACACTCTGCTTCTACTCCTTCTTTTATATGTTTTTATTTGATAAAATATGTGTGTATATATTGTTCGTCTTAATTTTTTAAATGAATGTGTTTCACTCTTTTTCCCTATCCTTTTTGATGTTAACAAAGGGGGAGAAGAATTTGCATATGTGTTGTTTTGTTTCAAAGAAATTGCAGGCCCAAATAACTATCAAACTCTCTCCAAAATTCAAAGAATCATGGACTTAGGGGGAGCATACAATTTAGGGGGAGCCTTGCATTTGCTCAACATTATTGCTACACAAAACAACATAAACATTTCAAGAATTGTTTTCAAGACTTGGTTGTCATCATCAAAAAGGGGGAGAATGTAATTGCAAGCTTCTCAAGTCATGTTTAAAGCATTAGTTTTGATGAAGACAACATGGATATCAACATTCAAAGGATGTGCAAAAAGCTTATCAACATCATATACAAGTCTTGAAGATTAGAAGAAGAATTATTAAAGAATCAACAAATGTCAAATGGTATAAATAATTCTTAAACTTGAATGTATATGTTCACAAATATGCATTCATAATCATATACATATCCCACATGTTTAACAATAAGAAAACTTTGTTTGAGATCTTTTTCAAATAGAATTTTTGAAAATAAAATTTCAGGAACCGGTTCCTACCTAACAGGGAACTGGGTTCCAAACTTGTTCAAAAAACACCTCCCTGGAATTTGTACCAGGAATCGGGTTGTACCTATAGGGGAACCGGTTCCTGCGTGTTATTTTTTAAATCTGGGTTATAACGTTCACTAAGAACCGGGTTCTGCCTGTGTCGGAACCGGTTCCCAGCGAACCAGTGCAGCTTTTCTTTTGGTTTTTGAACATTTTTCAAATGGTATTCTTTCATGAATGCATTGCATCTTTTCATATCAAATGGAATGAATGAAGAGGTACTTGTGACATTATAAAATGTGCAGATTTTCAGATTTAAATAACAACAAAAACAACAACAAAACCTTCTTCAAATTAACAATTTTCATTAATTAAAATTTGGATACAAACTTTCAAGTGTTCATAAATTTTGTGAAACTTGCCATATACATTTCCATTAAATCATTACAAGTTTCATACATTCATTGTGAACATTTATAATCATTGCTTGAGAATTGTTTCTATCTTGAAGAAGAAGATCAATTGAAGATTGATAGTGCTCTCCATCTATTTCAAATAAATCATTGTATTACAAAAAGAAATTATTCCCTTACTATCCAGGATTGTTGGAAGTAAGTGTTGTGATTTGAAGAGGATTGTTCTTCATTCACATTAGTGTTTGTTTGATCTTAAAGGTGTTAAGAACCTTTGGTCACCCTATAGGTTAGATAGTAAGCATAGGCTATACAATCATTCTAACTATAGTGAAATCTCTTTCGTGTTGGAAATGGGACTGGAGTACTCTCGGATTGTGAGGGGAACCAGGATATATCACGGTGTTCTTTACTTTTCCGCTTTTATCGCTTTCATCACCATAATCAAGAAAAGATAAGATATAATCAAAACCTTCAAACACTTAACCAAAAATTACTACAAGTATTCTCATAAAACCGAATAAATTTTTATATACCTAATTCACCCCCCCCCTCTTAGGCACTCTTAGACTTACAATTAAGATCCCCAGCGGAGCTAAAACTTTGAACTACAGATCCCCAGCGGAGCTGAGAGTACCAACTATCAATCCCCAGCAGATTTGCCAGTTCTGTGATACGGTGGGAGAACTGACTTGATGTTTTGCGTTTCATTCGCACTTGTGCGGTTAGAAAGAGTCGCCACCGACTTTTCTTTTATCCAAAAGGAAAGGTAAAAAAGCACAGGAAAGACCTTTCGAGAATATTCTCGGGTTCGGGGGGTAGATTATGAAAAGGGAAGGTATTAGCACCCTTTTCATCCATGGTTTTCCATGGGATCTTAGTTACTCGTTTAGATCACTTGCTTTCATTTGATTGTGTGCTTGTGGTGTGGGTTTTGAAAGTATTTCGAAACAAAAGTTTGTATACGTTCTTAACGAGACGAGAACCATTACAAAGAGATTTTTCAAAATACTTTCAAAACCCACACAACAAGCACACAATCAAATGAAAGCAAGTGATCTAAATGAGTAACTAAGAGCCCATGGAAAACCATGGATGAAAAGGGTGATAATACCTTCCCTTTTCATAATCTACCCCCCGAACCCGAGAAAATTCTCGAAAGGTCTTTCCTGTGCTTTTTTACCTTTCCTTTTGGATAAAAGAAAAGTCGGTGGAGACTCTTGCTAACCGCACAAGTGCGAATGAAACGCAAAACCTCAAGTCATTTCTCCCACCGTATCACACATCCCATTATCATGCACACCATTACAGGTACCATAATAGGTTTCTCATCTTCTTCGCTATTTATTTCAGCAAAAATGTCTTCCGATCAAGCTATCAAAGATCCTCAAGCACAAAATGCCCAATTCCAAGAGATGTTATTGAGCTTGGCTAAAGGGCAAGAGGACTTGAAAGCTCTCATTCTAAAAGAGAAAGATAAGAAGAAGAAGAAGAAGAAGAAGAAGAAGGTTGTTCTGCTGAGTATGGGCAAAAGGTTTGGGGATAGGTTAAAACAACAAGTTGATCTGTCCTTTTCATCCAAGGGAGGGGAGGACCAAGAACAAGAAAAGGGCCCCAGTAATGCAGTTTCTGATAATGATACAGATTATGATGAGGAACTGTATCCTCCTACTGAGGATAGGTACAAACAACTTGAAGACCGTCTGAGTGCTATGGAGATTCAGAAGATCCCTGGTTTAGATTTCAGAGATTTGGGACTGGTATCTGGAGTGGTGATCCCTCAGAAGTTCAAAGCTCCAGTTTTTGCTAAGTATGATGGGGTGTCCTGCCCAAAACTCCATCTTCGTTCTTATGTCAGGAAGATCCAGCCCCACACAGCTGATAGAAATCTATGGGTTCACTTCTTTCAAGATAGTCTGTCAGGGACTCAACTTGAATGGTTCTACCAGCTAGAGGGAACCAATATCTGAAACTGGGAAGATCTGGCTGCTGCTTTCTACAAGCAGTATCAGTACAATGCCGACCTTGCTCCTACTCGTACTCAACTTCAGAGTATGTCCATGGGTGCAAGTGAAAGATTTAAAGACTATGCCCAAAAGTGGAGAGACATGGCTGGAAGAGTCCAACCCCCATTGTCTGATAGGGAGTTGGTTGATATGTTTCTGGGGATGCTATCTGGTCCATTCTTTAATCATTTGATCGGCAGCTCGTCAGCGGGTTTCACCGAGCTGATTCTGACTGGAGAAAGAGTAGAAGCTGGGATCCTGAGTGGTAAGATCCAGAAAAATACCTCTTCGAGTATAGAGAAGAAGTCATTTGGTGGAAAGAGGGAAGCCAATGCTGTGTACGGCCAGAAGAGGCGTAGCAAGGCAGACTACCACCAATCTGTGGGGGCAGTGTTGATCTCTAATTCGGCACGCACACAACGACCACAACAACGAAACAATCAGCCAAGGGTGGAAATCCCTCAAAGGCAGTTCACCCAAATCAACATGCCATTGTCACAAGCATTGCAACACATGTTGAAGATGAATATGATTACGGTGATAAACCCTCATCTGAACCCTAAGACTTCTTCTCCTAACTACAACCCGGATGCAAGGTGTGCTTATCATTCTGGTAGCCCGGGGCACGATACTAACGATTATTGGGCGCTGAAATACAAGATTCATAATATGATTGACGCCAAGGAGATCGAATTCGACCCTCCTGAGACTCCCAATGTGATCACTGCTCCCTTGCCAAAACATGGCTAGGATTGAAAGCATTTTTGTTCATTTGAATTCTGAAGTTGTATTTTGTTTGCTTATTCAAACAATTATTGTTATGTCAAACTTTTTTATTTCATTAATGCATTACACGTGTCTGTCTTGAATTTTTTTTTTTCATTATGCTTAGATCGCTTTATATTTCCTTTTCGTGATATTCAACTCTCGACTAAAAAACTGTAAGCCTTTAGAGGGAGGATGACGAAAACGATACCACAATCTCTACAATATGCTTTTGAACAAACCTTGTTGACGATGTACAGGCGTTGTTTCAAATCCTAAACAATGGAGTTATAAGAAAGATAATCCCTAGTCAACCCCTTCGAGCCAAAAAAGTAGGAGTTTTTCTTTTCACACATATTAAAACCCTTAATCATAACCAGAGGCAGGGTAGATTTCTCAGTTAACTCAGAGGCGCATTCAGTCACAATCTGCTGCTTCGTACACAATGAATGGCATCAAAGACGTCCTTCCGAAACAAAAGATGGTGATGGTTCCATATAATCATCAAGACATGCAATCATTATCTCTCGAAATAGAAGCCCATTAAGTCAAAACCTATGAAGGAGACTTAAGAAAAAACATTGGGGCATCCCGCTGACTATAATCACAAAAAGAAACAATTCAGGCAAAAGACATGGATAATAAAATCAAAAAGAAAGAGGTCCTACAAACCCTCAACAAAAAATAAATGACTGCCTATTCAAAATAAACTGTCAGTATCTGAACCATCACTGGAATATCAGAGCAAACACTCAAACGGGATCTAAATGCACAATTAGTTGAGTTTAGGATTGCAGAACATCACGAAGAACGGGTGGGTACAAATAAAATTTGAGCCTTTATCCTTTTTTTCTTAAACCGTGAACCAGACCATGTTATAACCCTTAAAAGTCCTAGCTGAAGCATGGGTTAGTTCGAAAACATACTGTTACAAAAGGAATCCTGACTCTTGAAGGTCCGTTACAAATCCTGAGTTGATATCACATCTTTGCAAAATTCTATTTTTTCTATAAAAAAAACTGCATTTTCAAAACTTCAAGACAGACATAAGCTTTGCATTCTTAAAATAACATTGTTTGCATATGACTATTTGTTCAACAGTAGAGAAATTCGCATGACGAATATCTAGTGAACAAAAACCTTCTCAATAAAAAGGATCACCTCAAGTGGAAAAACACTTTCATCCAAGGGGCACAGCATGATCATTGTCCATCATCTGGGGCAGTCAAGTCAAGATTCAATGAATCTCTCAAAGATGCCAAATAGCCAGGGGCAGATCTCTATCTGAATCACTTGGGGGCTATGATACGGTGGCCAGAACCGGGACGTGTTTCCCTTTTTAAGGAATTTGCTGGTTTGTGTTTTGCGCTTGTGTTTACAAAATTTCGCGGTAAGCAAGAGTCGCCACCGTCTTTTACTTTATCCAACAAGGAAAGGAAAAAAGCACAAAAAAATTCCTTTTTCGAGATATTTCTGAGTACGGGGGGTAGATTATAGACAGGGAAGGTATTAGCACCCTTTCTATCCATGGTTTTCCATGGGCTCTTAGGTACTTTATCATCATTTTCAAAATTGTTTTCTTTGTGTTTGTGTGCTTTAAAAAGTTTTTGTTTTGACTTCAATTTAACTCTTGCTTCTGTCTTCAAGAGTGTAATGAAGTGTTTTTGAAAACTTTGTTTGTAAAGGAGTGTAAGTGTGAAAAAGTTTGTTTTGATTGAGTAAGTACTTAAGAACTAATCTACCTACTCGAAAAAAGAATCGTTCTATGTTTGTTTCCTTTAGACAACGCTATCCCACTATTAGTGAGTAGGTAGCACCATCGTTGGAGTTTTAAGGGTCAATTCGAAAGGGACGTACGGTCAGTAAAGCAATGTTAGGACGTCTTAGTAGTAACCCTAATGTCTTAGATCAATTATTCGAGGCAACAATATCCGAGGCAACCTTTCCGAGGCAACTTTGAACTTTGGACAAAAGGACGACCACTAAAGCATCCTATACTCAATGATCGTTTACCGAAGGCAACCAAGTAGGAGTGTACCCTAGGAGTGCGCATGTGCGAGTGATTCATTTTCAGTTTATTTATCTTTTCACATTTTAGGGTTATCTAACCGTTATAAAGTTAATCATACATTCTTGTCATGCATCCTAACATCATACATCTAACAGTTAAATATTTGCGGAATTTTAAAATGCAGAAATTAAACTACGCTATTACAAGGCTTCAGGTATTTACATAGCCAAAAACAAACCCTTGAAAAGTAAAGCGGTAAATGAAAATAAAGTCCTAATTAACTATTACAACCTTGTGAGTAGTTACAATAATGGGATAAAAATAATAATAAAAGCGCGCACGAAGGAAATTAGATCGGGAAGAGATTAGGGTTTTGACCCTTCTAACCTAATGAAAAGAAAAATTGTTTTTCGTTGTTTTTAATATTTTTTTAAAGAAAAGAATTTAGGTTTTAAAATTAAATATACAATTAATTAGTTAATTAAATTAATTAATGAAAATAATAAAATGACCTATTTTGGTTTTTTTGGTTATTTTAAAAAAGAAAATGAAATTTAAATTAGAAATAAAACCTATTTGTTCTAATTAATTTTAATTATGCACAAAAAAGAAATTAATTTATCTAATTTAACAAACCTAATTAAATTAATTAATTTTTAATAAAAATAAAATCTTGACCTAATTTATGAAAAGTAATATTTTTGTGATTTTTTGATAAAAGAAAATAATTATTTGGTTAGTAAAATAAATTAAAATTAAATAAAACAAATAAATAAAAGAATAGAGAAAAGGATTTGGGCCCGAATTTAGCAGTTTAGGGGGGGGGGGTGAGAAGTAGTATTGGGCTCAATAACTTGAGGTCCACGTTTGACTTCTATGATTTCCTGCCATGCGTTGACTGGGCCTCATGATGCACCTTCAGATGATGGCCATCAGATTTGGCCATCTGGAGATCTAAGGGCTAGATCTTGAGAGTCCATTGTAGTACCTTGGCTTGTAAACACGTTGGATCCTGAAAAGAAAAATAACATGGAGAAGTTGGGGGACCTGAGATTCGAACCCAGGTCCTGAAGCAATTACCATGCACTCTATTGCCGCTACGCCACTTGTTCTTTGTTGTACATGAAATAAGCAATAATAATGATATGCAAAAATAAAGTGAGTCAATGGAAAACAATGAAAATTCGCGCTAGGATTCAAATATGCCAATGGGGAGGTGACACGCAGGCGTCTTCAACCTTGCACCGTTGGTAAAAGTGAAACACTTTTACCTACGGACGTTTGTCCGTCACTATAAACAGAGCTTGTTCCAAAATCCTCCATGAGCAATATAAGTGACATCTAATGCCATGGTTGGATTCGTCTTGTCCTCCTGAACATGATGGTACCATTCATGAAGGCTAATTTTACCTGCAAGCAAAAACCCTAAAACGGAATCCAAAAACCTAACAATGGCAGTTCACGATTTAGTCCATGAAAATGCAATTGGGTATTATAGAAAGCTTGCAAACATGATGGTGATCAATAATGTACAATTATTTTATGCTATAAGTGCAAGAATAATGCTATTCGATTTCAAAAAAGAAGCCATGTCGTGGGTGACTTACAGTGCGATATAAGGCCTGGAAACGCTTGCTTGGGATTGCTTGGGATTGCTGATGACCTCAGGAAACAATTGGAATGGTCCAAAGGTCCTGAAATTGCCTCTAAATGGGAATTCCTGTTTGCACTGTTTCTTGATTTTTCAAGTTTGTGTTCTTGATGCTGCATAATGCTCCAAGCATATCAGTCCTGCAAAATAGTTTAAAAATATGTTAAAAAGCATGCTGCAATGCTGCCCACAACTTGCCAAAAACCTGTCCAAAAACAGTCTAAACTTTCACAAAAATAGAAAAGTAAAAAACTGCATCAAAAGGAGATGAAACAAGGCACTGCATTCACCAACCTTTCCCCCCAAAAATTTCATTATGTTCTCTCTATAAACTTAGACTTGGTTAACAAAAACAAAGGGGAGGAGAGACCTTCAGCAATAGCAGTAGTTACAAAAAATCTGCACAAACATCATCATTTCCTCTCTTTAACGCTCTTCTTCCCACAATCCGCTTCAAGAAACAATCACCATAAAAAACACTGCAAAAATTCTTTTGTAATCACCCATATTCACTCACAGAGCAATCCTCAAACCTCTATCAACCATCAACAAGCCTCACTTGCAAATCATATTGCATCGAACTGAAAGTAACATGTAATTAATTTAGAACCATAACATGTAAAACACATTTATCATTCAATATCCAACAAAGCTGGACTTACAAATTCATAAACCTCAAACACGGTGAAGCAGTAGTAGCATCAACACGCACTAGAATAAATGCATCATGCACAAATGTCACAGAAGAGATAGACTAAGAGGAGCGGATTTCGGTTCAAACGAAGCATAGTCTAAGAGAAAAGAAATCAAGTTCAAAAGTACCTTTCTGCATCTGATTCTTCTCCTCAAACTCACCTAACCTCGGCTTCAATGCCAAGAAGGTTTTTAATAAACCTACGACCGCGTTGACATCCGCTTTCTCGCGTTACTGTGAGGCCATCGTTTTGCAGCTTGAGGCTTTCTTCAAGAGGAATCAGCTTTTTCTGTTAGGTGCTGCTGGAGTTGTGTTCTGTGCTCTGCTATGGAGGATTCTCTTTGGCGTTGCGAATACTTTTGTTGTACTCTCTGAAGGGATGGCTAAGTATGGGTTCCTTGCCCTTTCACCTGCCATTGTTGCTTTTACTGGTTTGTATATCCGCTCAAATCCGCCGCAAATCACACACAAGAAGCTCCGATCGAAGCCCACCACCGTGTTCCTCAACATCCGCCTTCGACTGTCACGCATCAAACCCTCCCCCCTCAGCTCTCAAGTCTCAAATCTCAGATCTACAATCCCCCCCTCACATGGCTTCCAAGGTTGTTGCAACCGCCGAATAGCCAGTACATCCCGTCGAGCACTCTCCTTCCTCCATCGACCGTTACGATTCAACCGATTCCATCGCCTTTACTTTCGACCCTTTTCCTACAGAAACTTATTCTCTCCTCTTTCTCTTTTTCTTAAATTCGCTTCATTTTCTTCCATTTTATCTGTTTTTTTCTTCCTGATGCACACTGGTTTCTCCAACTAAATTGTTGGATTCATAACTCTATTTTGCTAGCTGGTTCTGTTGGTGTTTCGAAAATGGCAAAAGGAAGCAGAGGACGATACGGGATTGCTTCTCGTTAGTACAGGCCGACTCCATACCCACTGGCTCGATGCAAAAGAGAATCTGTGAGTTTTTTGTTCTTTCTACTGATACAAATGAACATATGTGGTTTTGTTTATTTTATATTTTATTTTTTATTAAAGAGGAGTGATATGTGTCAGCTCCTCATTGGACCTATTTTTTTTCAAAGCAATTTTTGAGGAATGGGGGGCGTTGACATGTTGACCGAGTATTGATGATGGAGTAGGCATGCTCACATTTTTTTTATTATCATTATTACAATAGCTTAGGATTAATTTTAGTTAGTTTTGAAATAGGTACACTATATTTTAACCTAACAGTAAACCTCATTATGTACAACTAATTTTTATTTTTCAATTTTTTCAATTTTTAGTTTTGATTTAAGTTAGTAATTTTATTATTAATATAGTTTAGATTAACTTAGTAATTTTATAATGAATTTAGTTTATACTTAAACTAGTTTAGATTTAATCTAACAACTTTAGAATTTTAATTTTACAGTTTAGTAATTTTATAATTAACTTAATTTATATTTAAATTAGTTTAGATGTAATTTAGTAATTTTAGATCTTTAATAGTTTTAGAATTTTATTTGATTTAGATTTAGTTTAGTAACTTTGGAATTTTTATTTGTTTTAGATTTAATTTAGTAACTTGAAAATTTTCATTTGATTTAGATTTAATTTAATAACTCTAGAATTTTTATTCGATTTAGATATAATTTAGTAACTTTAGAATTTTATTTGTTTTAGTTTTGACTTAGTAAACTTTAGAATTTTTTGTTTAGTTTTATTTTAGTAACTTTAGGATTTTATTTCATTTAGATTTGACTTAGTAAACTTTAGAATTAGATTTTATTTCATTTAGATTTGACTTAGTAAACTTTAGAATTAGATTTTATTTCATTTAGATTTGACTTAGTAAACTTTTAGAATTTTATTTGATTTAGATTTAGTTTAGTAACTTTGGAACTTTCTTTGTTTTAGGTTAGCAACCTTGGAATTTTTATTTAGTTTAGATTTAATGTACTAATTTTAAATTTTTTACTCTAGTTTAGATCTAACTTAGTAATTTTAGAATTCTAATTTATTTTAGATTTCATTTATTAACTTTAGAATTTTAAGTTAGAAATTTTATAATTTTAATTTAGTTTTAGTTATTAACTTTAAAATCTTGTTTAGTTTAGTTAGAAACTTTAGAATTTAAGTTTAGTTTACTTAGTAACCTTAGAATTTCAAAATTAGTTTAGATAACCCTCTAATTATCTTTTCCTTTTATTCATGATTCTTCTTTGTGCGTTTATTTAGTTTCTTATAGTTTATCTTGTCACTATTCTCCTTGTTTGTTTCTTTTGGATTATTTTACTTATATATGATTCTTGCTCGATTACTAGACCTACTTGCTTATGATCAACTCCAAGGGAAAGAATTAAATTTGTTGACTTCATGTAAGCAAATATATCTAATACGATCAAGCGAACACCCTCATTCATTTTTTTCCTATTTACTATTTTTTCCAAAATTAAGTCGATTTTCCTAAAAGATTCAAATTTCAAACTCACACCTTTTAAGTCAAAACTTCGACACTAGGTCGTCATATCTTCAAAAATATCATCCATACCCATCTTTAACCAAACAAACCATTTTAATCAAACAAACAATTTTTAACCAAAAAACAGATATTTCAAAAGGTTCCTGTGGAGTACCGCAGATGCATTGGGTGCTAATACCTTCCCATTGTATAACCAACCCCCGAACTCTCGATCTCTTTTCAAAACGCATTGTATTTTCATTACTTTTAAGTATTATTATACATTGCATATTTTAGGGTTTTATTTCACTCTTTTCCCTTTTCCTTTGGAAATAATAAAGCGCGGTGGCGACTCTTGCTTTTTGTGAGTCAAGTTAATTAATAGCTTGATCTCCGATTTTCACCGCTACAGCCTCCTTCTCCCCTAGTTTTTGGTCTGCCTCTGTTCTATATGTATCAAGGAATGGATTAGGGTTGATAACTGATCTCAATCTTCCTCCATCAATGAATTGGATCTTGATTTGATACACCTTAAAAATCTTTCCAAAATGGTCTAATTAAATCTTTTTGTACACACCATGCCTTGATACGAATTTGACCTGATGCTAGCTGGACATTAAGACCTGAATCATGTAAAAAAATCTTTAGTTTTCAATACTTTGGATTTTATATGATTTATTTGGATTAAAATTGATTTAAATCAAATCAAAATCAAAATAAATAATAAAAACATGATAATGACAAGTGGAAAGGGATATAGCTCATGGACTATGTTGCCAACTCAAAACAAGTGAAAAAGATTGGGCCCATTTCGCAAAAATTGAAGTTTTAGGCATAGTTGACTTTTGGTAATTTTGCAAAAAAAGGTCAACTTCACCAATGCATAACTTCCTCAATTTTGACTCTTTGAAGGTGTTATTGGACTTTTTAGAAAGCTTGAGATGTCCTATAAGCAACCATTTTGGTATCATCTAAATTTTATATTCAATGCTCAAGTATGAAGCTTTGACAAGAAAGGTGTTTTTGTTGACTTTTCAAAATGACCTATAATGTCCAAATTCTTAAACTCTTGTGAGTGCATATTTTGAACTTGGGAGCTGAAGATGGATTGTAGGGAATTGCATCCTCTTCAAAATGAGCTTTGGATAGGTCATTTCTCATAAAGTATGAGAAAGTTATGCTTGGTCAAAGTTGAGTTGACTTTTCCTACAAAACCCTAATTTAGCAACTTTTGGTTCTTGATGAATTATGAGCAATATTTGATGAATCATGATCAACCCTTGATCAAATGATGAAATATACTTCAAAATGAGGATGTTGACCAAAAATCTTGAAGTTTGACTGTATGTAGGTCACATTTGACTTTTGCCCTAGCACAGTCGATTTTCAGGCCTTTGAGCAATTGACTGAGCAAACTTTCTCTGTAGGGCTTGAAACTTGACATGGATGATCTTGAGAGCATATTAGGACAATGGTGAGAATTTGGGATCCCTTGGACTCAAGTATCTTGATGCAACATGAAACCCTATTTTGAGGTAGACTGCCTTAGGTGGGAGCTTGTCTGGTCAACCCTTGGACTACCTTAAGCAACTTGAGTATCATTCTTGAAATGTTTTGAGAAATATGGGAGGGAAAATTTTGGGGTACAACAGCTGCCCCTGTTCAATTTTCTTAAACCTGAAGATTTAGATTGTCTTGTCTGCCTTTCGTGATCTGAAGGTGGAAGATGATTGAACACTAGAGTGCCCAGAAATTTGCACTCGCATGAAGTGGTATTTGTCTTGTGATGTTGGGAATGGGCTTAAGGATGCCATCCGAAGGAGTGTCGATTGCATAAGAGATTCCTTAGCGAGAGCTTGTATACCTGTCGTTGAGGAAGATTCCGCTAGGGAAGGCTGATCTTTGTTGAGAGAAGTAGAATTTTAGGAGCTTCGGTCGTCCGTTATTCTGCTGATGAGTCGTCTCTGTTTGAATTTTAGGAGCTTCGGTCGTCCGTATTCTTACTGAGGAATCATCTCTGTTGAATTTTAGGAACTTCGGTCATCCGTATTCTACTGAGAAACCATCTCTGTTGAATTTTAGGAACTTTGGTCGTCCGTATTCTACTGAGAAACCATCTCTGTTGAATTTTAGGAACTTCGGTCGTCCGTATTCTACTGAGGAAACATCTCTGTTGAATTTTAGGAACTTCGGTCGTCTGTATTCTACTTGGGAATCATCTCTGTTGAATTTTAGGAACTTCGGTCGTCCGTATTCTACTGAGGAATCATATCTGTTGAATTTTAGGAACTTCGATCGTCCGTATTCTACTGAGGAATCATCTATGTTGAATTTTAGGAACTTTGGTCGTCCGTATTCTATTGAGAAATCATCTCTGTTGAATTTTAGGAACTTCGGTCGTCTGTATTCTACTGAGGAATCATCTCTGTTGAATTTTAGGAACTTCGGTCGTCCGTATTCTACTGAGGAATCATCTCTGTTGAATTTTAGGAACTTCGGTCGTCCGTATTCTATTGAGGAATCATCTCTATTGAAGAGGAAAGTTGAATTTTAGGAGCTTCGATCGTCCGTTATTCAACTGGGGATTAAACTATTATCCAACCGTACCCGGGCTTCACAGCTTGAATTTTGTGAGAATTTGATTGTATCCTTCCTGAAAGGTAAAAGTTAGCTGTATGTAATGCATGATATGTATCAAGCAATGATGTTCTCAAAATAAATGAGATTGCGTTTGTATGATGCGTATATGCACGTGTCATGATTTATGGGAATGTGATGTTTTTAGCTGGGGAAAATAAATCCTGGATTGCTGCTGGAGAAAAGAGTTGAATTCTTCGTTTCTGCTGGAGATAGTGAATGAAGATGATTGTGAGAATAAACCTGCAAGAGAGGATAACTCCGCTGGGGAATAAACTGACAAGGAAATGACTCTGGGGAGGACATATTATGCTAGAGGACCTGTTGATTTGATGAAATAAACTCAGCTAGGGATGAGTTACCGTTGTTGGCGATGATGAACCCTGTTGGGGATTGAGTTTCTGTTTGTGAAAGGAATGAACTCCGCTGGGGATGATTTTCCAGTTGCGACTTCACTGGGGATAATCTTTTAGACTCTACTGGGACAATCCTCCAGACACTACTGGGGATAATTCTCCAAATTCCACTGGGGATAATTTTATAGTGTTGATGATAGATAAACTCTGCTTGGGGAGAATCTTACCGACTTATTCGCGATTGTGAACTTCGGCTGGGGAGAATTAACACCACTATCTTTTTCTTACTCTACGGGGAGTGAATGTACCTTAGCCATATCCTTCAGCTAGATCTATCCCTATACCTGGTGAATAGAGCAACTGTAATGTCTGGACAATTCTTATTTGCCCCTGTTTCTGATATTATGAGTAATCGTCTTTTGTTTCGCATGTAAATATTTATGAGCAGCAATCAATGTCAAATGCATATATCAAAAATGAATATTGGACGTTCTTGCAAAACAAAACAGAAAAAGGAAACAATTCGAAATTTCTTTGTGAAAATGAATTGTATGTTAGAACAATGTTTGAATCTACTACCCTATATTTAAGTTTTGATGATAACAAAGTGAAAAGATATAGTACTTAAAAAGGTTTCATGTTTGAACTATCTGCTGCCTAAAATTATTATGTTCTGACTTGCAGATACTCTGATTGACATAAGCAAGATCACGTTTATTCAGCATCAGAAGTTGCCACATCAGAACGTCAAGATCAGATAATTAACTCACGTACATGCTGAAGCCTGATGAACAAGACTGCGCTCAAACACTCTGATACAGAAACACAATAGTTCATCAGCAGCGAAGCAGAATCAGAATGAGCCAAGCCAGAACGTGCATTGAAGAAGCAACGGTACTGTGCATTGAAAGCTAATTAATTCCAACGGCCTCATTCTAGACAAGATCTGCTCAAAAAGGAAAGCTTGTTATTAGCATTGAATCAAGAATATTGCATTCAACGTTCATCTTCTCAAGTGCTATATAAACAAGGCTTTGAAGATTATAATGGCTAATGCTCTCCAAATCTCTACACGCACAAAGCTGAACCATAATCTTCGTTCTACCAGTTTTGCTAAACCACATACTCTGATATTCCATTATTGTTTAGCAATCTAGTTTCTAAGCTTCATTTTGTGTATACATCACAGTTGTGATAAAGTTTTGTAGAAAACATCCACACACATTGTTTTATACCTTTGTAAGAAAGTGTTGCCTTGACAAACCGGGTTGTGGTTTGAATCAAGAAGGCTTTAGCAGTTGTTAAAGCAGTCTGTAATATTCAGTTGAATATAGTGAATTAAGACCTCGTTGGAGAGAGGCGAAATCACCTTGACGGGTGGACTGGAGTAGTTTGAGATCAAACGAACCAGGATAAAAATATCTTGTCAATTGCTTTAAGATTTCAGTTTTACAATTCAACCCCCCCTTCTTGTGTTTTTCACCACTTCAATTGGCATCAGAGCGCCTGGTTCTGAGCTAAAACACTTAACCGTGTCAGTACAAGATCCAGCGTCAGAAAAACACAATGGCAGGAAACAATTCTCACTTCAGCAATGACAACAATGAGGACAGAGACAGATTCAGTGGAAAACCTCCAGTATTTGATGGAGAAAACTTTGATTACTGGAAAGACAGAATTGAAAGCTTCTTTCTAGCACATGATGTTGATCTATGGGATATGGTGACAGATGGATACACGCACCCTGTGAATGCAAGTGGTCAGAAGATTGATAGAAAATCAATGACTGATCAACAAAAGCGTGACTTCAAGAATCACCATAAGGCCAGAACCATCCTCCTCAGTGCCATCTCCTATACTGAGTATGAAAAGATCTCCAACAGAGACACAGCAAAGAACATCTTTGATTCTCTCAGAATGACGCATGAGGGCAACGTTCAAGTCAAAGAAACAAAAGCTATGGCGCTCATTCAGAAGTATGAGGCGTTCAAAATGGAAGAATCTGAATCCATTGAAACTATGTTCTCTAGATTCCAGATTCTAGTAGCTGGTCTCAAAGTTCTGGACAAAGGATACTCTACTGCTGACCATGTCAAGAAAATCATCAGAAGTTTACCCAAGCAGTGGAGGCCTATGGTTACTGCTCTGAAGCTAGCTAAAGATCTCAACAAAATCACTCTGGAGGAACTTATAAGCTCCCTCAGAAGTCATGAGATAGAGCTAGAAGCTGACGAGCCTCAGAAGCAAGGTAAGCCTTTAGCATTAAAATCTAACAAAAAATTTGAATCTAAAGTTTTGCAGGCAGTTGAAGAAACATCTGATGGATCCTCATCAGAAGAAGACGAACTTTCCCTTCTCTCCAGAAGAGTAAATCAACTATGGAAGCAAAGACAAAGGAAGTTCAGGAATCCCAGAAGATCTGATCAGAACGAGTCTTCTTCCAGATACAGAAGGACAGACTCTTCCTCTGGATACAGAAGATCTGAAGGCTCCTCCAGTAGCAAGAAGCCAAACACCAAAGACATCATCTGCTACGAGTGCAATGAGCAAGGGCACTACAAGAGTGACTGCCCAAAGCTTCAGAGGGAAAAGCCCAAAAAGAAGTTTGGAAGAGAGAAGAAGAAAAGTCTCATGGCCACATGGGATGACTCTGACTCGTCTGAAGCTGACTCAGAATCAGATGATGAAAGAGCAAACATAGCTCTCATGGCTAACATTCCAGATGATAGTGAAGCCTCTGAATCAGACTCAGAATCAGACACAGAAGAGGTATTTCCTAACTTCGCTGTTAACTTTACAAAGGCTGAACTTGCTGAAAGCCTTAATGAAATTCTGGAACGTTATCAGCAGATTAGAGCTAAATTCAGAGACCTGAAAAGGAATCTTGAATCTGACTCTAATAAGTCTGAGAGTCTCAAATTGGAAAATTCTGAGCTGAGAGATAAAATTTCAAAATTAGAAAACACTTTACAAAACTCTCAGAAGGAACCAATTTCTGAAACTCCCAGCAACGCTGATGAGATCATCAAGGAGTATGATCACAGTTTCCAGAAGTTCCTTGCTAAAAGCATAGATAGAAGCAGAATGGCTTCAATGATCTATGGAGTTAGCAGAAACGGAAGGAAAGGAATAGGATACCAAGGTAAGGTTCCTACACCAAAGAATGTCATGGACTTAACCATTAAACACACTCCTCTAAATTCACACTTTGTGTATGGTCACACACACGACATCAAATATACTAGCAGTAAGCACTCTGTGAAACCAAAATTCAACCAGAGTTTTGGTAAAACTAACAAGTCAGGACCCAAGAAAATCTGGGTACCTAAGGATAAAATAATACATGTTGCAGATATCTTTAGCAGCAAGTCAGAAACACCAGTCATGGTACCTGGACTCTGGCTGCTCACGACCCATGACGGGAAGAAGGCATATGTTCCAAAGCCTGGAACTTAAGCCTGGAGGCCACGTTGGCTTTGGAGGCAATCAGAGGGGAAAGATAATTGGCTCTGGAACTGTAGGTAATGGAAATCTTCCCTCTATTAATAATGTTCTGCTAGTAGATGGATTGATGCATAATCTGTTATCCATAAGTCAATTAAGTGATAACGGTTATGATATAATCTTTAATCAAAAATCATGTAAAGCTGTTAGTCAGAAAGATGGGACTATCCTGTTTAATGGTAAGAGGAAAAACAACATTTACAAAATCAAACTTTCTGAACTAAAGAGTCAGAATGTAAAATGTCTTCTGTCTGTTAACAACGAGCAGTGGATCTGGCACAGAAGATTGGGGCATGTTAGTATGAGAAGAATATCTCAGATTAACAAACTCAATCTGGTCAGAGGACTTCCTAATTTGAAGTTCAATTCAGATGCTCTGTGTGAAGCATGTCAGAAAGGCAAATTTGCAAAACCTTCTTTTAAATCCAAAAATGTTGTTTCCACCTCTAAGCCATTAGAACTTCTGCACATTGACTTATTTGGACCAGTTAAAACTGCTTCTGTCAGTGGAAAGAAGTATGGGTTAGTAATCGTAGATGACTATAGCAGATGGACATGGGTAAAGTTCTTAAGACACAAGGATGAGTCACACTCTGTGTTTGTTACCTTCTGTAACCAAGTTCAGAATGAAAAGGATCTTAGAATCGTCAAAGTCAGAAGTGATCATGGTGGAGAATTTGAAAATAAATATTTTGAGTCATTCTTTAATGACAAAGGCATTCTGCATGATTTCTCTTGTCCTAGAACTCCCCAACAAAATGGAGTTGTAGAACGAAAGAACAGAACATTGCAAGAAATGGCCAGAACCATGATCAATGAGACAAACGTTGCTAAGACTTTCTGGGCAGAGGCAATAAACACAGCGTGCTACATTCAGAATAGAATCTCAATAAGACCTATTCTGGAAAAGACTCCATATGAATTGTGGAAGAACAGAAAGCCCAACATTTCATATTTTCATCCATTTGGATGTACTTGCTTTATATTGAATACAAAGAATTATTTGAACAAGTTTGACTCTAAGGCACAGAAGTGTATTATGTTAGGATACTCTGAACGCTCAAGAGGGTACAGAGTATACAATACAGAAACACAGATTGTGGAAGAATCAATCAGTGTTTGTTTTGATGACAAGCTTGACTCTGAAAAGTCAAAGCAGAATGAAACTTTTGCAGGTATAGAAATTGAATTTGCAGGTTCTGAAGACAAGTCATCAGAAGCTCTCAACACAGACATTCCTTCAACGTCTGAAAGGAGCACTGCTAGAAATCCTACAACAACTGCTGATCAACCTCAGAAGAGATTGCCCAGAAGCAGCTTGGATCACCCAGAAGAGACTATCCTAGGAAGAAAGGAAGATCCAATCAGAACAAGAGCAAGCTTCAGAAACTCTGAAGAAACTCTTATGGGACTTGTGTCTCTGATTGAACCTTCTTCTATTGATGAAGCACTTCTGGACAATGACTGGATTCTGGCAATGCAAGAAGAGCTGAATCAATTCACCAGAAACGACGTATGGGATCTCGTTCCCAGACCAAAAGGATTCAACGTCATTGGAACAAGATGGGTGTTTAGAAACAAGCTAAATGAACAAGGTGAAGTCATCAGAAACAAGGCACGACTGGTTGCACAAGGTTATAGTCAGCAAGAGGGGATAGACTATACAGAAACCTTTGCCCCAGTCGCCAGGTTAGAATCTATCAGACTTTTAATTTCATTTGCTGTTAATAGAGGCATCACTCTGTATCAGATGGATGTCAAAAGTGCATTCTTAAATGGTTATATAGAAGAAGAAGTTTATGTTCACCAACCCCCAGGTTTTGAAAATACAAAACATCCAGAACATGTTTTCAAACTAAAGAAGTCACTGTATGGTCTGAAACAAGCTCCCAGAGCTTGGTATGAAAGGCTAAGTAACTTTCTGCTTGAAAATGAATTCACCAGAGGGAAAGTGGACACTACTCTATTCTGTAAAACAGTTAAGAGTGACATCTTAGTCTGTCAAATTTATGTTGATGATATCATTTTTGGTTCTACTAATCCTTCTCTTGGAAGAAAATTTGCTAAGTGTATGCAGGCAGAATTTGAGATGAGCCTCATGGGGGAACTGAAATTCTTTCTAGGAATTCAGATCAATCAAACTCCAGAAGGTACTTACATTCATCAGAGCAAATACATCAGAGATCTTCTGAAGAAATTTGACCTCTCAGAATGTAAGCCATCAAAGATTCCAATGCATCCCACGTGCATTCTGGAAAGAGAAGAGGTAAGCAAAAGTGTAGAACAGAAAGTCTACAGAGGTATGATTGGTTCTCTCCTCTATCTGACTGCTTCAAGACCTGACATATTATTCAGCGTTTGCATCTGTGCTAGATTCCAATCAGATCCTAGAGAATCTCACTTAACAGCTGTTAAGCGAATTTTCAAGTATCTGAAAGGTACTACTAATCTGGGTTTGTTTTATAGAAAATCTAGTGATTACAACTTAGTAGGCTACTGTGATGCTGATTTTGCTGGAGACAGAGTGGAACGTAAAAGTACTTCTGGAAGCTGCCAGTTTCTGGGAGAAAATCTGATCTCTTGGTCCAGCAAAAGGCAATCAACAATTGCTCTGTCAACAGCAGAAGCTGAGTACATAGCAGCAGCAGGATGTAGCACACAAATGCTCTGGATGAAAAGTCAGCTTGAAGACTTCCAGATTTTTGAGAGTAACATTCCTATACTTTGTGATAATACTTCTGCTATTTGCTTAAGTAAGAATCCTATTTTACATTCTAGAGCTAAGCATATAGAAATAAAGCATCATTTCATTAGGGACTATATTCAGAAAGGTATTTTGAACTTAAAATTTATAGATACAGACCATCAATGGGCTGATATCTTTACCAAACCCCTTTCAGAAGATAGGTTTAATTTCATTCTGAAACATCTCAGCATGAAAGTATGCCCAGAATGAAAATGTTTTAATTCCATATATTTACTTTCAGAATGTAATTATTTTTACTGTGAACTTCTGATCAATCTCCTTTCAGAAAGATAGAACATGCAGATTGTATCAGATGCAAGTCTAAAGATCTGAGAGTCTAATCTCAAAGACAGACGTGCTGATCACTACATCAAACAAGTGTCATCCAATCATCAGCATATCTCTGAAGCAGAACGCGTGCACGCTTCTGAGAAGGCAAAGCGCTGATTGGGTGCATTGAGACACATGTCTGGTAACCGTTTTTAAGTATCTTTCTCAAATCCCCCAAAATCAGCAAGCATTTAATGAAAAGTAATCACGCTTTTTAAATGGCAATCATTATTTTTTCTCTCTCTTAAAAACATTTAACTTTTCAAAACAATTTTGAAAACTCTATTTAAGCACATTAATCTCTCATTCATTCTTTACGCTTTCTCATTAACTCTCAAGCTTTTTCTGCATATTTCTGAGTTCATCTTCTACAAAACTTTTTTCTCAATTCATTCTCAAAGCTTTTTTAGTGTGAACAATGGCATCCTCCAGCATTTCTGCAGGCAATCAGAAGAAAGCAACTTCTGAGCAATATCAGGTGCCACTCAGAACTCTTCTCACTCCGGTAAAGAACCTTGAAGTGCTTTCTGAGTTAATCATTGACTTTGAAAGCTTGAAGGAAAATGGTTTTGACCTAACTGAAGAAATTAGGGCTCAAAAGTGGGAGAGGTATTTCGATAGGTTGGTTGGACCAACATTCCCAGCGCTAGTCAAGGAATTTTGGATTCACGCTAAGGTTTCAAAACATCTAGTCATCTCCTCTGTCATGGGGAAGAAGATTGTGATTTCTGAAGATCTCATTGCAAGGCTAATCGGTCAAAGTGGTGGTGGAGTCCGTTGTGTGGACATGGCTGAAAGATGCGCTGATGTAGGTGTGGTAGCCAACAGGATTTTCACTCTTGGAATTCCCAGCAGCAAAATTAAGGATCTGAAGGATCACTGCAGAGTATGGGCTAAGATTGTTCTGGGATGCTTCAACCACAGGAAACCAACAAGTTCTCCTGATTATATAAATGTGGATCAGCAGTTTCTGATCTACTTTATTGATCAGAAGATTAAGATAAATCTGGCTCACTTCCTGTTCAACCATCTCAAAACCAGTGTGAAAGAAACAAGAGAAGAAGAAAGAACCAAGAGGGACTGGATACCGTTTGGAAGGCTTATATCAGATATTCTGACAGAGAATAGGCTGATTGAACATCTGATAGAAGCTCAGGAGCTGAGCACTATTGAACCAACAATTGGGAAACCGCTGAACGCTAAGAATCTGAAAAAGATGAAGCTGATAGAAAATATTCAGAAGGAACCCAGAGCTACTTCAACTGCTGATATCTCCAGCAGAAGAGTGCCTCTGAGTGATTTTCCGGTATTTTCTGAAATGGAATCCAAACCAGAGATGTTTCTCAGGTACCCAGATGCGTACAAGGCAGAAGATACAGGTTCAAAGCTGAAGATCAAAGATCTGAGTCAACCCCAACCAGAAGTGACTCTGAAGAAGACAAAGAAGAGGAAAGCGCCATCAGAAGGTTCATCTCAGCAGACTCCAAAGAAAAGAGGTATTTCATCTGCTGCCCCTGTTTTAATTTCATCTACTATTCCAGCATCTGCTGCTCCTCAAACCTCCCATAGAATATCAATCCCAATCCCTACCATTGATGAAACCATACCAGAAGACCCTTCTGAGGCCTTACTACTTAGAAGACCTAGAACTAAACAACCCAAACAACCAACAATTTCAACAACAACAGCACTTGACCAAGTGCTGGCTGATATTGAGCGTGAACATGCTTCTGCTAAACCAAACCCTGAACCACAAAATGTTCCTCCTCCACAACCAGAACAACAACCTGAACCAGAACCACAACAACAACAACCACTCACAGAAGAACCTCTGATCCCTGAGCAATCAGAGATTCCACCTCCATCTCCCCAACCAGAAATAAATCCTCCTTCACCACAAACAGAGTTTCACCATTCTGAAACCCCTTCTCCTCATAAATCTGACCCTCACTCACCTCAACCTTCACCGCTGGCAATCCAGTTGCCATGTGGAACCACTATTGTCATGCCCCAGTTACCATCTTCAGAAGAATCAACACCTCCAAAAACTCCCAAAACACCACCTACTCCAATCGAGATATCTGACTCTGATACCCCTCCTCCAAAACAAACAGCCTCTCAGAAAACCGCTGAAAACCTCAGCAGGACTTTCATTGACCTAACCAGTCTTGAACGTCTTGCTGATCTAAGACACAAAATTGCCATCCCAAAACCAAAGCAACCAGATGTTGGCTCTGGTATTTTGAATTTTGAAACAGGTGTGCTGCAATGGATTGCTTCTTTGAAGCAAGTCTGTCCTGGGATGATTGACCCAGCTGCTTCTGATCAGCTCTGGTCACAGTTCAGACTATGGGTACGTGCTGAAGCCCTCAAGTTGCAGGATATCAACTATGAGCAGGCACAACAGAACTTCAGCAAGCTGCTGAAGGAAGTTGAAAGTCAGCTACCTCAGGAAGTTGTGCTCCCTCTGGACAGTGAATCTTGGTCTGAGAAACAGCAAGCTGCAAAGGTGCAACCATCAGAAGAAGACAAGACCATTCAGGCTGAAAGTCAAGCAGAAGATGCTGCTGAAAGTTCTGAGAAGCCTCCTCCTTCTGATGCTTCTCAAGCTGCCTTGGACAGGCAGACTCTGGAAGAACTAAGGCTGAATGACTTGCGTCTACAACAGCGGATGGATGACAATGATCAGAAGATGAAAGCAAGAATGGATGTGCAGGACAGCAAGATTGACACTGTTGTCAGCATGGTTCATAAGCAAAATGAAACTTCTGAAAAGATTCAAGCGATGCTGGAGCGCCTGTTTACACGCTTGCCTCCTCAACCTTAAATCTTTTTCATGCATGACCTTTTTCATGTTTTCTTCATTTTATGATGTACTGTTTTGATTAAGTTTTTGTAATATTTTCTTGCTCTGATTCTGAACTATCTTAATATAATTTGTTTTTCTGATCTTAATTGTTTTAGCACATCACCAACACTTTTTGATTGCTGACAAAAAGGGGGAGAACAAGAATGATATTTAAATCAATAACGGCTAACTAGACAGAAATTCTCAAACATTCTAACTCTATTACTTGAAATGTTTTTCTGTTTTGTTTAAAGTCTACAGGCACAAGGAAGCTCCTGGACACTCTGAAGACTAGAAGCTCTGATCAAAATGTAGAAGCTCTGATCAATGTTGCTCTGATCAATATGAAGTTCTGATCGTCCTAATACTCTGATCCAAAGCAAAGCTCTGACAGGAAAAGCTCTGAAGCTCTGCTCTCTGATAAGTCAAAGACTCTGATAATCTGATGTTCAAAGAAAGAAAAAGATCTGATCCTGAAGAACACGTATAATCAAAGGGAAGTAATCAACTCAGGGGGAGTATCTCTTAACTCTGACTTCTCCGTACTTCTTACTCTGATACATTTTCAAATACCTTTTCACATTATTTTTCATTTAAAATATCTAGTTTTTGTCATCATCAAAAAAGGGGAGATTGTTAGAACAATGTTTGAATCTACTACCCTATATTTAAGTTTTGATGATAACAAAGTGAAAAGATATAGTACTTAAAAAGGTTTCATGTTTGAACTATCTGCTGCCTAAAATTATTATGTTCTGACTTGCAGATACTCTGATTGACATAAGCAAGATCACGTTTATTCAGCATCAGAAGTTGCCACATCAGAACGTCAAGATCAGATGATCAACTCACGTACATGCTGAAGCCTGATGAACAAGACTGCGCTCAAACACTCTGATACAGAAACACAATAGTTCATCAGCAGCGAAGCAGAATCAGAATGAGCCAAGCCAGAACGTGCATTGAAGAAGCAACGGTACTGTGCATTGAAAGCTAATTAATTCCAACGGCCTCATTCTAGACAAGATCTGCTCAAAAAGGAAAGCTTGTTATTAGCATTGAATCAAGAATATTGCATTCAACGTTCATCTTCTCAAGTGCTATATAAACAAGGCTTTGAAGATTATAATGGCTAATGCTCTCCAAATCTCTACACGCACAAAGCTGAACCATAATCTTCGTTCTACCAGTTTTGCTAAACCACATACTCTGATATTCCATTATTGTTTAGCAATCTAGTTTCTAAGCTTCATTTTGTGTATACATCACAGTTGTGATAAAGTTTTGTAGAAAACATCCACACACATTGTTTTATACCTTTGTAAGAAAGTGTTGCCTTGACAAACCGGGTTGTGGTTTGAATCAAGAAGGCTTTAGCAGTTGTTAAAGCAGTCTGTAATATTCAGTTGAATATAGTGAATTAAGACCTCGTTGGAGAGAGGCGAAATCACCTTGACGGGTGGACTGGAGTAGTTTGAGATCAAACGAACCAGGATAAAAATATCTTGTCAATTGCTTTAAGATTTCAGTTTTACAATTCAACCCCCCCTTCTTGTGTTTTTCACCACTTCATTGTATTGATTTTGAAGTTAGCCTGTAAATAGGCGCTTTTGTACAAGAGGTTGACGTCCTAGTAAGAGAACGCCGCCGAACAATAGAATTTATACAGTTTGTGTAAAACAAAGAAAAACAGCTATGTGAACAATCCCACTGGGTTCCAACTCTGCTATTGCCCTTATGTCTTCGAGCATCTCATCACTTTGCTACTTGGTTGAAGGTAGGTCAGATTGATTAGTGTCGTCCGAGCCTGATAGTTGATACCGAATTTTGATCGCAAGGTGATCCAATGAGACATAGTGTTATGCTTTTATCCCTAATTTTTGCCTGGACCGCCCTTTCGGGTTTTCAGTCCACCAGGATACCCTTTTTTGCCCAAGCCGCCTTTTCAGGTTTTCGACTTGCCGGGTGTACATTTTTTTATTTTCATCCTTTACTTTTGCCCGAACCCTTTTGGTTCGCCGGGAAGCCCTTATTTTTGCCTAGGCCAGTCGACCTAGCGGGTCTTTGATTATGCATAGTATTTTTTCACTATGTCTGCATTGACGGGGTGAGGAAGGTCGTCACCATCCATGGTGGTTAGAATCATAGCTCCTCCCGAGAAAATGTTCTTAACCATAAATGGCCCTTCGTACGTAGGGGTCCATTTGCCCCTGGGATCACCTTGAGGTAATATGATGCGCTTGATGACCAGATCCCTGACTTGATATTCTTGTCGTCTAACTTTTTTGTTAAATGCCTTGATCATCGGTTTTTGCAACGTCTGACCATGACAAATAGCAGTAAGTCTCTTTTCGTCGATTAAGTTTAGCTGATCAAGCCGGGTCTGGATCCAGTCATCCTCGCTCAAATCTGCGTCCTTCATAATCCGAAGAGAGGGTATCTGAACTTCAATGGGCAAGACTGCCTCCATGCCATATACCAAGGAATAGGGTGTTGCCCCTGTTGACGTCCGCGCTGAGGTACGGTACCCATGGAGAGCAAATGGTAACATCTCGTGCCAATCCTTGTATGTCACTGTCATCTTCTGCACAATCTTGTTGATGTTATTATTAGCCGCTTCAACATCCCCATTCATCTTCGGCCGGTAGGGAGAAGAGTTGTGATGTTGTATCTTAAACTGTTTGCAGAGCTCGGTGATCATCTTATTGTTGAGATTTGTACCATTGTCCATAATGATCCTCTCTGGTACACCATATCGACAGATCAGATTGTGTCGAATAAGCCGTGCCACAACATTCTTGGTCACTGTAGCAAAGGAAGTTGCCTCAACCCACATCGTGAAATAATCAATCGCTACCAAGATGAAACGATGCCCGTTAGACGCAGTAGGTCTGATCTCACCAATCATATCGATGCCCCACATTGCAAAGGCCAAGGAGCTGTCAAAATGTTCAGAGGAACTGAAGGTATGTGCACCTTATCAGCATAGACTTGGCACTTATGACAGGTCCGAGAATGCTGATAACAGTCGGCTTCCATTGTGGACCAATAATATCCTGCCCGTAGGATTTTCTTTGCCATGGTGTGTCCACTGGAATGAGTTCCGAAAGTACCTTCATGTAACTCTACCATGATTCTTTCTGCCTCGTTCTTATCCACACACCGCAGTAAGGTTGAATCATGGTTAAGCTTGTAAAGAATACCATTACTGATGAAGAACTTTGCAGCGAACCTCCTCAGAAACTTTTTATCGTTAACAGATGCACCCTCGGGGTATTCCTGAGTCTCAAGATACCTCTTTACCTCATGAAACCAAGGTTTATCTGTTACCTCTTCAGTCTCAATATCACAGCAATGTGCGGGTTCGTCCAACCTTTCAATGGTAATCTGGGGAGCCTCATTGTCCCACCTGATCTTGAACATAGAAGACATCGTAGCTAGCGCGTCCGCCAACTGATTCTCCTCTCTTGGGAAGTGTTCAAAGGTTATCTCTTCAAAGTGTGGAAGCAACGTCAGTACATACTCTTTGTAAGGAATAAGATTTGGGTTTTTTGTATCCCACTCGCCTTTGATCTGACTGATCACGAGAGCAAAATCTCTGAGCACACTCAAGAACTTATTCCTTAGGTCAATAGCTGCTCGAAGACCCATGATGCACGCTTCATACTCCGCCATATTGTTGGTGCAGTTGAAACATAGTCGGGCGATGAATGGAGTATGAGAGCCTTCAGGAGATATGATCATGGCGCCAATGCCATTACCCAAAGCGTTTGAAGCTCCATCAAAGTACATAGACCATCGGGAGCCCTCCTCAGGTCCTTCATCTGGTCCAGGTGTCTCAAAGTCACTCACCAACATGATGTTCTCATCCGGGAACTCGAAGTTCATAGACTGGTAATCATCCACTACCTGATGTGCCAGATGATCTGCCAACACACTTCCCTTAATTGCCTTTTGTGTCGTGTATTGGATGTCATACTCAGTCAAGATCATCTGCCATCTTGCTATTCTTCTGGACAAGGCGGGCTTTTCGAAGATATACTTGATCAGATCCATTTTTGATATTAATAGAGTAGTGTGAGTCAGCATATACTGTCTCAGCCGGCGAGCAGCCCATACCAAAGCGCAACAAGTTTTCTCAAGCAGTGAGTATCGGGTCTCACAGTCGGTAAATTTTTTGCTAAGGTAGTAAATAGCATGCTCTTTTTGGCCAGACTCGTCATGCTGCCCCATCACGCACCCCATTGAATTATCGAGTACCGTCAAGTATAAGATTAAAGGTTTCTCTTCCACTGGAGGCATCAGAATATGAGGCTCTTGGAGATATTCTTTGATCCTTTCGAAAGCGGCTTGACATTCATCATTCCATTTTACCACTTGATCTTTCTTCAGCAGCTTGAAGATTGGCTCACAAGTAATAGTTAAATGTGAAATGAATCGGGCAATGTAATTTAACCGTCCCAAAAAGCCTCTGACTTCTTTTTCTGTTCGAGGAGCCGGCATTTCCTGTATAGCCTTCACCTTTACAGGATCCACTTGAATACCTTTATCACTAACGACGAAACCCAGCAGCTTAGTAGACCTCATTCCGAAGGTGCACTTGTTCGAGTTTAACCCCAGCTTGTACAACTTCAACCTGTCAAATAGCTTCTGAAGATGGTCGAGGTGTTCTTCCTCATTCGGGGACCTTGCAATCATGTCGTCAACGTATACCTCAATCTCATGATGAATCATGTCGTGGAACAAAGCGACCATGGCGCGCTGGTACGTTGCCCCAGCATTCTTCAATCCGAAAGGCATGACTTTGTAGCCAAAGGTACCCCACTGCGTAACAAAAGTTGTCTTCTCCATGTCTTCGGGAGCCATCTTAATTTGATTGTAACCAGAAAAACCATCCATAAAGGAGAAGACCTTATGATGTGCGGTGTTGTCAACCAGAACGTCAATATGAGGCAGAGGGTAATCATCCTTGGGACTTGCCCTGTTCAGGTCCCTATAGTCCACACACATACGAACCTTACCATCTTTCTTCGGCACCGGAACCACATTGGCCACCCACTATGGGTAAGAAGTAACTGCTAGAAAACCGACATCAAACTATTTCATAACCTCAGCCTTGATTTTCTCAGACATCTCTGGGCGCATTCGGCGAACTTTCTGTTTCACTAGAGGACAATCTTCCTTGGTAGGCAGATGGTGAACCACGATATCAATATCCAACCCAGGCATATCTTCATAAGACCAGGCAAAGATCTCAACATAGTCACGCAGCATCTGAGTCAACCGTTGCTTAACACTAGACTCCAGATTTGCACCGATCTTAACCTCTTTCTTGTCTTCTTCTGTACCCAGATTTACTGATTCCACTAGCTCTTCATGCGGCTGTATGGCCCTCTCTTCCTGAAGTAACAGTCTAGCAATTTCCCCAGGCACTTCACAATCATCCTCACCTTCGTCCTCGACTTGGTTGATCGGACTTTCAAAGTCATAACTGGCAGTAGCAGAGTCGTTATCAGTGGGATCCAGAGTGGATGTAGACCTGTATTATGATATGTGAGTGTGTGTAAGACAAATAGCTGTTTTGATAAAGTGCAAGATAGAAAAGAAAAACAAGGAGCGCAAAATTTGTAATGCAAGAAAAACGTCCAATGCTTTATTGATGATATATGGAAATGACACATAATAAGCCCTCAAACAAAGCCACGGTGTCTCGGGCAAGGCATCGGGCCGTGAAAGTTTTAAATTGTCTCTTACAAGTCTCAAAGCAAAAGTCTATTACTGTGTAATAAAATAAATGGGCACGAAATCCTTCGTCGTCCAATTGTTCAAGCAACCGTTGGTAGTCGGGTAAATCCAGTTGTCGAACTCAGACTCTTCATCATTATCTTCAATTGCATTCACTTCCGGATTACTGATACGCAGGGGAGGTCTTCTGATCCATGCACGCCGAACGGCCCTTTGAGCTTCTGCAGTAAAGCCCAAACCAAACTTGTCAGTCTTGTGTGCAAAGTCAGGGAGTTGGCCCTAATTCGCACACCCACCTTTCTCAATAACAGCCCGGCATCCTTGAGGGAAGCCATCTTCATTAGAGGATCTTCAGCAACAGTTTCAGTCGATGCCAGAGTCTGGGGGACTTCTTCAAAGTTCTGGCACGGGGTTTCAATGAACTCCCCATCCATCTCCACATACCGAAAAGATTTAAGGTGGCTCACCATGTACTCCTCTTCCCCTCGTACTGTAACAATTTTCCCTTTCACTGGATATTTTAACATCTGATGGAGCGTAGAAGTTACTGCCCCAGCTTTATGAATCCACAGGCGACCCAGTAAACAGGAATAAGATGGTCGGATGTCCATTACATAGAACGTAGATGTGAAAGTCTGGGAACTGACTTTAACAGGGACATCCACCTCCCCGTGAACCATCCTTTTGGACCCGTCAAAGGCCCTAACCACAATATTACTTGGCTTCAAAACCAACCCTTCACAGTCCAACCGGTCTAACGCTTTCTTGGGTAAAACATTTAATGAGGACCCAGTATCCACCAGCACGTGGGCCAAAGTAGTGCCCCTGCACTCGATTGAAACATGCAGAGCGTCATTGTGATTCTTTCCCTTGGCAGTCAAATCTGCGTCGGAGAAACCCAACCCGTTGTCAGCTGTCAAACTAGCCACACAATCTTTGAATTGATCAGCAGATGTCTCCTGCGGCACATGTGCAGTTTTCAAGAAAGAAATTAAAGCCTTCGCGTGGGCTTCTGAGCACAACAATAAAGATAACATGAAGATCTTCGACGGGGTTTGCCCCAGCTGTTCGACTATGTTGTAGTTGCTTTTCTTGATGATCTTCAAAATTTCCTCTATCTCCTGCCTAAAGGTTTCAACAATAATTTTCTTCGGTGCCTCCGTCCAGGGAGGCTCACCGGTGATCTCTTTGCCCCGAGTGTCAGATGACTCAACGAAAGGGGTAATGATTGGAACATGAACAGGGACAGTAGCAGATGTACTGGCGGACGGAATGATAATAGGCTTTTGAACAATCGGAGGAGAAATCTCAAGAGAGAAAAGTCTTCCGCTTCGGGTGACCTTGCTAGACCTGACAATATTGCTGACATCAGTATCAGCCTCTTCAACCTTCAAGTCTTGTTTGACCCCATGATAATACACATCGGCCCCATAATGCCACAGGACAACCTTATCTGAAGTGTAAGGGATAGGTCCAGGAATAGTACTGATCAATGGAGCAACTCTCGTAACAGATGTAATCCTAACAATCTTTCTCGAGGAAGCCTTGGAAGGATTGGAGGAAATGGTGATTATGGAAACATCTTCAACAGGAATTAACGGAACCAAAGTTTTCTCGAACAGGATTTCTTTGTTATCCATCAGGTGTTGCACACCTGACTTCAATAGATGGCAACCAGTAGGCAGGATGGAACACAGGTGGTAACCTTCGCCACAGCCCGAAAATAAATCGGCCAACAATAAGTTCTTCTTCACTATCATCAACGGAGTAGAAACGTCTTCCACAGAAGTTACAAATGAATCATCGTCCACAACATTTACTCCATGCTTGTGCATAGGAGCAGTCATGACATTAAGATTTTTCGGCGCTTCAAACTCAATCTCCTTAGCATCAATCAGATCCTGCACTTTATTCTTCAAAGCCCAGCAGTTGTTTGTATCATGCCTCGGGCTATCGGAGTGATGAGCATAGCGGGCGTTCGGATTATACAACGGTGATGTGGTATTGGGATTCTTTGGAGCCTCCTTCAGAGTCACCAAGTTGGTTTTCAACAGTTATGGCAGAATTTGAGATAGAGTCAAACTGAGCCGAGTATACTGCTTGTGCGGTCTCTCTACTCTTTGCTGATTGTTCGTTGTGGGGCAACAGTAGGTTTTGATATTACCACTGCATTAACTGCTTGGCAGCGCTCAGGTCGTTTTTGGCTCCTCGAGCCGTAAACTGCACTAGCTTCTTTTCTGAAAGGCTTCTTCTCTGTACTCAACGAAGCACCTTTCTGTATCTTGCCACTTTTAATACCAGCTTCAAGCCTCTCCCCGGTCAAAATCAATTCAGTAAACCCAGACGATGAATTTCCGATCAAATGATTGAAATATGGACCAGACAAAGTCCCAAGAAACATATCCATCAACTCCCTATCAGACAGAGGGGTTGGACTCTTCCAGCAAGATCTTTCCATTTCTGAGCGTAGTCCTTAAAGCCTTCGCATGTACCCATAGACATACTCTGAAGTTGAGTAAGCGTGGGAGCAAGGTCAGCATTATACTGGTATTGCTTATAAAAAGCAGCAGCAAGGTCCTCCCAGTTATGGACGTTAGCTCCTTCCAGCTGATAGAACCATTCAAGTTGAGTCCCTGACAAACTATCTTGAAAGAAATGAACCCAAAGGTTCCTATCAGCAGTATATGGTTGAATCTTTCTAACATACGAGCAGAGGTGTAACTTCGGACAAGAGACCCCATCATACTTAAAAAAGACAGGTGCTTTAAACTTGTGTGGGATCACCACCCCAGATGCCAATCCCAAATCTCCAAAATCCAGACCAGGGACCTTCTGAATCTCCATGGTACTCAGACGGTCTTCAAGTTTCTTATACCTATCCTCAGCAGGAGGATACTGGTCTTCATCAAAATCAGTGTCATTGTCATAAACCACAGGGCTAGGGCCCTTTCTTTCCTCTTGATTCTCTCCCCCTCCAGATGAATTGGACAAATCAGCTTCATGTCGCAAATTGTTCCCGAATCTGTGACCCATATTTAGCAGGACCACCCTTTTCTTCTTCTTCTTCTTGTCCTTTAAGATGAGAGTCTTCAAATCTTGCTGCCCTTTGGCCAAGTTCAAGAACATTTCCTGGAAATGAGCATTCTGAGCTTGAAGAGCCTTAATAGCTTGATCAGTAGATGTTTCAGAAGACATGTTGCGCTGAAATAAACAACGAAGAAGATAAGAAACCTGTAAGGGTACCTGTAATGAGGTGCATGGGAATGAAATGCGTATGAAATGATTTCAAAGACTTTAGGGAGATTCAAATTTGTAAACCAAAATAAAACACACTTTATTAGATTAAAACTTGAAACAATGTTTAACAAATTCCTTTAAGGCGTTACAAAAGAAATATTGAAAAGCAAATCTAAACTAGACACAATAAAAGACATCAGAATTCCCATGGTCGTTTTCCTTTCGTGCTGACATAATCGTTGATTGTCCTCTCATTCTCAAGCTGCCTTGTAAGCTTTAGGATCTTCCGCTCCTACTCATGATACTTTTCTCTGTAGGTATCCCTTTCTTCCTTTAACTGGATCCAAGACCTCTTCAATGCCCCCAGATCAGTAGGCATATAAGGATGGAGGATTGTATAAGGAACCTCTTCTTCATCAGTATGCTCCACAATCACCGGCAGAACAGCTTCGTATGGCATCCCCAGCTTTTGAGAACGGGCTTGAACCCATTGGAGATACGGTTGCATCGGGAGAGAAGTCTTCATTCCTAGCTCATGTGGGTCAGACCACTGTTCACCCTGTCCCAAGCTCGTATAAACCTGCAGCGATGTCCCTCAACATCCCCCTTGAAGTCAAAGACAATGCCTATAAGTAGCAACTCATGAGGACCGTCTCTCCGAGCTCATCCAAACTATCGTAAGACCAAACAAGGATTATAGGTTATTCCCCCTCTAATTCCAAGCAATGGAACATTGGGGTATTCCCCACACCGATCAATGACAGCTACCCTTTCCATATCTTTAGTACTCCAAAGGATGTCCATATGAGCAAGGGACATGATTCTGTAAGCCCAACCTACACCTTCCTCATTTTTCAATACAGATTTGGGGAGGTGTGAAATAAACCATCTCGCCAGCAATGGTGTACAGCACATGAGAGTTCCCCTTCTTCGAACAGTATGGGTATAAAGAGCATGCAGAATATCACCCAAGAGTGTAGGCACTGGGTTACGGGACATGAAGATCTTGACTGCGTTCACATCGACAAAAGAATCTGGATTTGGGAACAGAACCAAGCCATAGATGAGGAGAGCCAGGATGTCTTCAAATGCTTGAAAGTCCAAACTATCCCAGAACTGTTGAGCTTGATCAATCAGAAATTTAGCCAAGAAACCTTTAACCCCACTACGAATCTCTAAGTTAGATACTACATCAGCCATTGTTAGATGTAGGGCTGAAGCAATATCCTTTGTCCTAGGAGCTATATCCAAACCTGTAAAGGGTGTCTTCTCTAGAATAGATATGCCAAGTAAATCATAAAACTCCTCCAAAGTAGGGACCAACTGATAGTCCGGGAAGGTGAAACAATGATGCAACGGGTCAAAGAACTGGAACAACACGCTCATGATTTGCTCATCCAACCTAGAAGTGACCAGGATGAGGAGATGACCATGTCTTATAACAAAGGAAGAAGTATCAGGAACCTTTGAAACCAACTCTCTAAGCTGAGCAGGTATCTGCATGAAGCTGACTCGAATGGTGTTTCTGCGCATAGAAGCCATGATCTGCAAAACAGAACAAAGATGAATCCCCTTGTTCTTTGAAATGGTTAGTCTAATAAAATATGCATGCGATGTCATGATGTATGATGTCATGATAAAACACACCACATGTATCACAGATAACAAACATGGTAAGGGCAAACAAGTCACACAAAAGCCCTTAAAATCTCAGGCTGGCATGGAGTTTAGGTACTACCCTCTTGCAGTTTAGTTGGCTCAACTTGTCCTAGTAATAGTAATCGGGTTCTAGAGGTTCTCAATATCACTGACCATCCTCCATCGGTCATAATTCCAGTCACGCAATCTTTTCTTGCAGCTAGAACCATCTCGAGAGTATGGTCTCAATGAGTGTAGCATACTGCTACTTTCTATGGCCAAGTTGGTCAATTATAGGTTCTAAGGTCAGTTGATGCTTAATGACCCATTAGCAGCCCCATACTCTCCTTGTTCCTCAAGGGATATCGGTACCAACTAATGCGTCACACCAACGTAGCTACTGCTTCAACCATATCGGTATATGCCGTATAATTCCCTCACAGTCTATTGCTACTTACCTAAAAGGTATCCCCAGGTCTGGGTTAGGATCTATAGTAACTCCGATACAAAGCCCACAAAGATAAAGCAAACAAATCAAACAATTGAAAACAATGTGATGAACTAATCCTAAGGTACACCCCACTTGTTTATTCCCCGGCAGAGTCGTCAGTTCTGTGATACGGTGGCCAGAACCAGGACGTGTTTCCCTTTTTAAAGAATTTGCTAGTTTGCGTTTTGCGCTTGTGTTCGCAAAATGTCGCGGTACACAAGAGTCTCCACCGTCTTTTATTTTATCCAACAAGGAAAGGAAAAAAGCATAGAAAAATTCCTTTTTCGAGATATTTCTGAGTACGGGGGGTAGATTATAGAAAGGGAAGGTATTAGCACCCTTTCTATCCATGGTTTTCCATGGGATCTTAGGTACTTGCTCATCATTTTCAAAGTTGTTTTCTTTGTGTTTGTGTGCTTTGAAAAGTTTTTGTTTTGACTTTGATTTAACTCTTGCTTCTATCTTCAAGAGTGTAATGAAGTGTTTTTGAAAACTTTGTTTGTAAAGGAGTGTAAGTGTGAAAAGGTTTGTTTTGATTGAACAAGTACTTAAGAACTAATCTACCTACTCGAAAAAAGAATCGTTCTATGTTTGTTTCCTTTAGACAACGCTATCCCACTATTAGTGAGTAGGTAGCACCGTCGTTGGAGTTTTGAGGATCAATTCGAAAGGGATGTACGGTCACTAAAGCAATGTTAGAACGTCTTAGTAGTAACCCTAATGTCTTAGATCAATCATCCGAGGCAACAATATCCGAGGCAACCTTTCCGAGGAAACTTTGATCTTTGGACAAAAGGACGACCACTAAAGCATCCTATACTAAATGATTGTTTACTGAAGGCAACCAAGTGGGAGTGTATCCTAGGAGTGCGCATGTGCGAGTGATTCAATTTTAGTTTATTTATCTTTGCACATTTTAGGGTTATCTAACCGTTTTAAAGTTAATCATACATTCTTGTCATGCATCCTAACATCATACATCTAACAGTTAAATATTTGCGGAATTTTAAAATGCGGAAATTAAACTACGCTATTACAAGGCTTCGGTTATTTACATAGCCACAAACAAACCCTTGAAAAGTAAAGTGGTAAATGAAAATAAAGTCCTAATTAACTATTACAACCTTGTGAGCAGTTACAATAATGGGATAAAAATAATAATAAAAGCGCGCGCGAAGGAAATTAGATCGGGAAGAGATTAGGGTTTTGACCCTTCTAACCTAATGAAAAGAAAAATTGTTTTTCGTTGTTTTTAATATTTTTTTAAAGAAAAGAATTTAGGTTTTGAAATTAAATATACAATTAATTAGTTAATTAAATTAATTAATGAAAATAATAAAATGACCTATTTTGGTTTTTTTTGGTTATTTCAAAAAAGAAAATGAAATTTAAATTAGAAATAAAACCTATTTGTTCTAATTAATTTTAATTATGCACAAAAAAAAATTAAAGTTATCTAATTTAACAAACCTAATTAAATTAATTAATTTTTAATCAAAATAAAATCTAGACCTAATTTATAAAAAGTAATATTTTTGTGATTTTTTTATAAAAGAAGATAATTATTTGGTTAGTAAAATAAATTAAAATTAAATAAAACAAATAAAAAAAAAGAATAGAGAAAAGGATTTGGGCCTGAATTTAGCAGTTTGGGGGGGGGGGGGGGGGTGAGAAGCAGTCTTGGGCCCAATAATTTGAAGTCCATGTTTGACTTCTATGATTTCCTGCCATGCGTTGACTGGGCCTCATGATGCACCTTCAGATGATGGCCATCAAATTTGGCCATCTGGAGATCTAAGGGCTAGATCTTGAGAGTCTATGGTAGTCCCTTGGCTTGTAAACGCGTTGGATCCTAAAAAGAAAAATAACATGGAGAAGTTGGGGGACCTGGGATTCGAACCCAGGTCCTGAAGCAATTACCATACACTCCATTGCTGCTACGCCACTTGTTCTTTGTTGTACATGAAATAAGCAATAATAATGATATGCAAAAATAAAATGATTCAATGGAAAACAATGAAAATGCGCGCCATGATTCAAATATGCCAATGGGGAGGTGACACGCAGGCGTCTTTAACCTTGCACCGTTGGTAAAAGTGAAACACTTTTACCTACAGACATTTGTCTGTCACTATAAACAGAGCTCGTTCCAAAATCCTCCATGAGCCATATAAATGACATATAATGCCATGGTTGGATTCGTCTTGTCCTCCTGAACATGATGGTACCATTCATGAAGGATATTTTACCTGCAAGTAAAAACCCTAAAACGGAATCCAAAAACCTAACAATGGCAGTTCACGATTCAGTCCATGAAAATGCAATTGGATATTATAGAAAGCTTGCAAACATGATGGTGATCAAGAATGTACAATTATTTTATGCTATAAGTGCAAGAATAATGCTATTTTATTTAAAAAAAGAAGCCATGCCGTGGGTGACTTACAGTGCGATATAAGGCCTGAAAACGCTTGCTTGGGATTGCTTTGGCTTGCTGATGATCTCAGGAAACGATTGGAATGGTTCAAAGGTCCTGAAATTGCCTCTAAATGGGAATTCGTGTTTTCACTTTTTCTTGATTTTTCAAGTTTGCGTTCTTGATGCTGCGCCTCCTCCTCCTCTAGTTTTTGGTCTGCCTCCGTTCTATATGTATCAAGGAATAGATTAGGGTTGATAACTGATCTCAATCTTCCTCCATCAATGAATTGGATCTTGATTTGATACACCTTAAAAATCTTTCCAAAAATAGTCTAATTAAATCTTTTTGTACACACCATGCCTTTATACGAATTTGACCTGATGCTAGCTAGATATTAAGACCTGAATCATGTAAAAAATCTTTAGTTTTCAATACTTTGGATTTATATGATTTATTTTGATTTAAATCAAATCAAAATCAAAATAAATAATAAAAACATGATAATGACAAGTGGAAAGGGATATAGCTCATGGACTATGTTGCCAACTCAAAACAAGTGAAAAAGATTGGGCCCATTTGGCAAAAATTGAAGTTTTAGGCATAGTTGACTTTTGGTAATTTTGCAAAAAAAGGTCAACTTCACCAATGCATAACTTCCTCAATTTTGACTCTTTGAAGGTGTTCTTTGACTTTTTAGAAATCTTGAGATGTCCTCTAAGCAACCCTTTTGGTCTCATATAAATTTGATATTCCATGCTCAACTATGAAGCTTTGAAAAAAAAGGTGTTTTTGTTGACTTTTCAAAATGACCTATAATGTCCAAATTCATAACTTCTTGTGAGTGCATATTTTGAACTTGGGAGCTGAAGATGGATTGTAGGGAATTGCATCCTCTTCAAAATGAGCTTTGGATAGGTCATTTCTCATAAAGTATGAGAAATTTATGCTTGGTCAAAGTTGAGTTGACTTTTCCTACAAAACCCTAATTTAGCAACTTTTGGTTCTTGATGAATTATGAGCAATATTTGATGAATCATGATCAACCCTTGATCAAATTATGAAATATACTTCCAAATGAGGATGTTGACCCAAAATCTTGAAGTTTGACTGTATGTAGGCCACAATTGACTTTTGCCCTAGCACAGTCGATTTTCAGGCCTTTGAGCAATTGATTGAGCAAACTTTCTCTGTAGGGCTTGAAACTTGACATGGATGATCCTGAGAGCATATTAGGACAATGGTAAGAATTTGGGATCCCTTAGACTCAAGTATCTTGATGCAACATGAAACCCTAATTTGAGGTAGATTGCCTTAGGTGGGAGCTTGTCTGGTCAACCCTTGGACTACCTTGAGCAACTTGAGTATCATTCTTGAAATGTTTTGAGAAATATGGGAGGGAAAATTTTGGGGCACAACAGGGGCATTGGGCATGAATTCCAACAACGAATCATGTACGATCAAACAAACATCTTCTGGTAGTGTGGCAACACAACACTACCGATAGTGACAACTCCCTACACCCTGAGAGCGTGGACATAGTCAGAAAATACTGCGCATGAACAAAGACCCGCTAGGTTGACTGGCCTAGGCAAAAATAAGGGCATCCCGGCGAACCAAAAGGGTTCGGGCAAAAATTATGGATAAAAACATAAAAGATATGTACACCCGGCAAGCCGAAAACCTGAAAAGACGACTTGGGCAAAAAAGGGTATCCCGGTGGACTGAAAATCTGAAAAGACAGTCCAGGTAAAAGTTAGGGATTAAAGCGTACGATTATGTCCGACCATCTTGTCACTTTCCTATCAGTAGAAGACTTATCATTTCAATCGGAAGTTACCAAGCACCTCATAAGTTGGGATAACACTCAAGCCACAAGGCCTCCGCAGGCACTTTCTCCTGCAGGTACAGGGGCATAAAAGTCTTGATACAAAGTCATTGTCGTATCCTCAGCATGCGTCCTAGTAACATCTACACTCCCCACATAGTAGATGCAACCAAAGTTTTGATATCTGCCTCCCCAAACAGGAGTTACTTTCCCCAGCCAAGCTCTTTCGGAGAGCCGATGTCTATATTCCCCAGCCGAATTTTGTAATCGCAAGCGGTTCATAAATTTTTCTCCCGAACAAAGTTTATTTCTCTGAATACAGAAGCTCAATCCCCGGCAGAGTTTATCCCTTCAGCTATGGAAGCTTCTCTCTCCAACGGAATTATTCCCCCGCAGAGTTGTTCTCAAGCAGCGTCTCTCCTCGGCAGAATATCCATAAACAAGGGGCAAATCCCCAGCATAGTCATCTCTGGTTCACCATCTCCAGCGGAAGTAGAAGAACCACTTTTTCTACGACAGTCAGGAACTCAATTTCCATTACTCTCCAACAACAGTCAGGGATTTATTTTCCCAAACTCGGACGTGCCACAATAGCATTTCATGTTCATATATCATGACGTGCACATACATATTTCATACGGCATAATCTCATTCATTTTGAGAATATCATCATATAATGCATGTCATGCATCATATAAGATTAATCATGTACCTTTTCAGGAAAGATGGTTATCATCAACAACTTCCAGCAAGTTCAAGATTAGCTCCGGAAACTAAACAGACTTTATACGGGTTCGTCACGAAGAAATCTTACATAGGTTTCTCCTAAATGCAGCTTCACACGGGTTTATCCCTAAAAATCTTACACGGGTCTTTTCTCATACATTTCTAAATAAAGTTTTACACGAACTTATCACGAAGTAACCTTACCCAGGTTCCTTCTGAATTTTTACACGAACTTATCCCAAAATAACCTTACCCAGGTTCCTCTTGAAGTTTTACACAAACTTATCACGAAATAACCTTACCCAGGTTCGTCCTGAAGTTTTACACAAACTTATCACAAAGTAACCTTACCGAGGTTCCTCCTAAAGTTTTACACGAACTTATCACAAAGTAACCTTACCCAGGTTCCTCCTGGAGTTTTACACAAACTTATCTCAAAGTAACCTTACCCCGGTTCATTTTGAAGTTTTACACGAACTTATCACAAAGTAACCTTACCCAGGTTCCTCTTGAAGTTTTACATAGACTTAGCCCAAAGTAACCTTACCCAGGTTCCTGCCGAAGTTTTACACGGACTTATCCCGAAGTAACCTTACCCAGGTTCCTCCTAAAGCCCTACACAGACTCCTCACAAAGCAACCTTACCTAGGTTCCTTCTCAGCTCAGATGCAGTTTTACCCAAACTCCTCACAAAGCAACCTTACCCAGGTTCCTTCTCGGTTCAGATGTAGTTTTACCCAAACTCCTCACAAAGCAACCTTACCCAAGTTCCTTCTCGGTTCAGATGCAGTTTTATCTGAACTCCTCACGAAGAAACCTTACCCAGGTTCCTTCCTATAAGCCTTGCTATACAGGTTCCTTCTCATAACCTTACCATCCAGGTTTCTTTTCTCTTATCTCCAGACAACAGTCCACAACATTAAGACCCGGACCTGATCAAACACGATCAGTTTCACCTTTCCCTAGTAGGTCGCGATGCAGCCTATACACTGACCAGATATGCAGTTCACCTCCGGAGTTAATTCCCTAGTAGAGCAACGGACAACTGAAGCTCCTAAAATTCTATTTCTCCCAAGACAGATACCAATATTCCTCAACAGATTCCTCCTCAACGACAGGAGCAGGGACTCTCGTCAAAGGAATATCTCAGGAAATCCACATTCTCTAGATGGCATCTTTAAGCCCATCTCAGACAATTCTCCGCCACATCCAGGATGGCATCTTTAAGCCCATCTCGGACAAATCTTTTACCTCCAAATAGCATATGTAATCCCATTCCCAATGTCACAAGTCGAGTGCCACTTCATGCGAGTGCAAATTTCTGGGCACTCTAGTGTTCAATCATCTTCCACCTTCGGATCACGAAAGGCAAGCAAGCCAATCTACATCCTCAGGTTTAAGAAGATTGAACAGGGGAAGCTGTTGTTCCCCAAAATTTTCCCTCCCATATTTCTCAATACATTTCAAGTAAGGTCTTCAAATTTCCCAAGGAAGTCCAAGAGTTGACTAGACAAACTCTCTCCTAAAAGCAGTCTACCTCAAATTAGGGTTTCATTTTGCATCAAGATGTTTAAGTCCAAAGGGTCCCAAATTCTCACTATTGTACTAATATGTTCTCAAGATCATCCATGTCAAGTTTCAAGCCTTGCAGAAGAAGTTTGCTCAGTCAATTGCTCAAAGGCTTGAAAGTCGACTGTGCTAGGGCAAAAGTCAATTGTGGCCCACATACAGTCAAACTTCAAAATTTTTGGTCAAAATCCTCATTTTGAAGTATTATTCGTCATTTTATCAAGGGTTGATTATGATTCCTCAAGGATTGCTCACAATTCATCAAAACCCAAAAGTTGCTAAGTTAGGGTTTTGTAGGAAAAGTCAACTCAACTTTGACCAAGCATAACTTTCTCATACTTTATCAGGAATGACCCATCCAAAGCTCATTTTTAAGAGGATTTAATTACCTAAAATTCATCTTCATCTCCCAAGTTCAAAATATGCATTCACAAGAAGATATAAATTTGGACATTATAGGTCATTTTGAAAAGTCAATAAAAACACCTTTTGGGTCAAAGCTTCTTACATGAACATGGAAGATCCAATTGAGATGAAACCAAAGAGGTTGCTTAGGGGACATCCCAAGCTTTCTAAAAAGTCCAAGAACACCCTCATAAGGTTAAAATTGAGAGAGATGTGCATTGTCAAAGTTGGACAATATTTGAAAAAGTGCATGAAGCAAATATTGACCAAACTTGGATTTTTTCCAAATGGGCCTATTTTTTCAAGTTTGAAACTCATTCCTAACATGGTCCACGACCTCTAATCCCACCCATACATTTTTCTACTATTTATGCTATTTATTTTGATATTTTATTCATTAAAATTCAGAATTAAATAAATAAATAATAGAAATAATGTAAATTTTGATGTGAGTCCATTTTGGTAAAGTTTTATGCTGGTTTATGTCAATTGATTTCATGCAATAACCCTTCAAATATGTCCAGGTTCATCCACATGTGAAAATGGCATAAAATCATCAAATATGGCATTTTTTTCAAATCTTGATCATGGTCTTAAAACACAACATTATGAGGGAGATTATTTCCATGCTTTCTTGTCTCCTCATTCTCCTCTATAAATATAGAGCCATACAAGCTTGAAAGACACTAAATTCCTCTCTAAAAAGCTCTCAAAAAGCTCTTCAAAAAGCTCTCCAAAAGCACTTCAAAAAGCTCTCCAGAAATCAAAGAATTGGTGCAAGTCATATCTCGAGGTTCCGTTCTCTCTAAATTGACATCAAGCCTCAAACCATCCTATTGAAGTCCTCAGGAGTCTTACAAGGCCCAAGAGCAATCCATCACACGCCTAGCACGCCCCCATTTGACAATACCAGTTTGGTAAAATTTTAAACTTTGAATCTCTAATTTTAATCACATTTTATGGTATGCTAACGTTTGTTTGAGTTTATATAGAACAGTTATGGATGGTTGAATCATAGGTTCCATGCAAGAATCAAAAAACACCATAGTTAGAGCATGAAGCTTTCGAAGATTCGGGCCTAGGGATTTCTGATGATTGCACCCCCTGTTTACTTTTGCTACTAGGCCCGTCTTTATTTTCTTGTTTTATTCATTTCATTTATCTCTTTTAATCCCTTTTTTTATCAATAAAAAAATAAAAAATCACATAAAAATACATTTAGGATTTTTTCTTAATTAAATTTTAATTTTGGTAAATTAATTAACTAAACACTTTAACTTTTTTTTAAAATTAAAATTAATAGAACTTAGGTTTAATTTCATTTTAATTCATTTTCCTTTTCCTAACAAAAATACCAAAAACATAGAATTAATTTCTTTTATTTAAATTTCATGTTTCTTTTATAATTATCTTTTTTAAATATAGATCTAGATCAATTATTTTTTAACTTAAACCTTTTTTATAAATTAAAACAAAAAACAACAAAAAGATTTTTTTATATCTTAGGATTTTTAGACGTCTTTTCAAATTTGCTTGTTATTATTCTTTCGCACTTCATTTTATTATTGTAACTGTATATTGGGATGTAATAGATGATTAGTAGGACCTTTACTGCTTTTATTTATTCCCCCCCCCCCCCCCCCCCCCCCCAGTTTTGGATATGTACATAATCCCCCTCCCCGAAGCCTTGTAATAGCTAGGTTTTATATTTCTGCACTTTTAAATTACTGCAATTATTAACTGCTAGATGTATGACTAATAGGATTGTATGGCAAGAATAATCAAACATTAGCAAACTTAACACAAGACTAAAATAATTGAACATAACACACCTTGCACATATGCACCCTTAGGGTATACCTCACTCGGTTGCCTATGAAAATAATGGTCATGTCCCTTGAACGTAGGGATGCCCTTAGCAAAGACCCTCGGTTAAAGTCATCATAAAAGATCATGGTCCCTTACTGTCCCTCGAGTTGCCTACGGTATATGATCTTATCCCTCAATATTTCCTACGAATATATGATGACAGTCCCTTCGAAATGCTAAGGTATCCTTACATGTTGCCTTCAATGACCATTACGTCCCTTTCGAATTGACCCTTGCAAATTCCAACGATGATGCTACCTATTTCTCAATAGTAGGATAGCGTTGTCTAAAGTAAACAAGAATAGAAACGGTCTTTTTTCGAGTAGGTAGATGCTAGTAGGTACTTGCTCAAATCAAACTTTTTCACACCAAACACTTTTCAAACAAAGTTTTCAAAAACACTTTGTAACACTCTTGAAGACAGAAGCAAGGGTTAAAACGAAGTAAAACAAACTTTTTAAAATAAAGCACACACACAAGTAATTTAAAATGATGAGCAAGTACCTAAGAGCCCATGGAAAACCATGGATAGAAAGGGTGCTAACACCTTCCCTTTCTATAATCTACCCCCCGTACTCAGAAACATCTTGAAAAATGTTTTTTCTGTTCTTTTTCCTTTTCCTTGTTGGATAAAATAAAAGTCGGTGGCGACTCTTGCTTAACGCGACATTTTGCGAACAAAAAATGTAAAACGCAAACTAGTATTAAACAGTCGGTTCTGCCACCGTATCACACAAGCTTACTTGATGGTCAAGCACTTATTCATATGCAAAGAATGTTTTTCTAAGAATGATAATTCTAATGCAAATCCTATGCTTGTCTTGAAGTTAAAAAAAATTATTCAAAAGATGTTGAAGCATCAATTTTTTATATGAAAAGGTGGTGTGTTTACAACTCAATTTTTTAGCACATCTCCCAGGAGTCAGGTTACCGTATTCTCGTTACAGTATTGCTTTCGAATTAACTCGTGCTTCAGTTAGGACTTTTAATGATTGTAATGTGGCCTAGTTCACAGTTTTGAAAAAAGGACTTAAGGCTCAAAATTATTTGGTGCCCACCCATTCTCCATGATGTTCTCCATTCCTACATTTAGTTAACTCGATACGAGCACTCATCTCTTGAGAAGGGAGTTTTCGATGATTGAGAAACCACAGGGGTTTCTTGGACACGACAACCACTAACTTTTTATTCTTGGTGTCTGATCACTCAACTTTGTTCTTTGTTGAGGATCTTTATTTTGTAATCCTTTCTTTTCCCTAATTTTTTCCTGGACAATTTTTGATTTTGAATTTAACTCTGAAGTCCAGCGGGAGGCCCTGACTTTTTCCTAAGTCACTTGCTTTTAAAGTTTCAACTTAGCATGGATTTTCCTCTCTTTCTTTTTGAATAAGTCGTCGATCTTTGCGTCATCTTCGATTTTTTGGAAGTGGTTATGATTGTATGAGTCCTTGATAGACGAGGGATAACCATTGTGGTATCGTCATCTGTTGACCTCCTGATGTGTGAGAGATACCCATGGTGATATCGTTCTCTCTGATGCACCCTACTGATAGATGAAGGTTAGTTGTTACGGTTTTGAATTTCCTCAGCCTTTTGATGGACAACCATTGGTGTATCCTTAGAGGTGCACTCTTGATGAGTTATGAACGCTTGATCGGATTAACAGAAATCTACTCGCCCCAGGGTTAAAATTGAGGGGTTTTCTGCATAAAATAAACTACTACTTCAAGGCTCAAAAGGGTTGACAAGGGTCTTTCTCCCTTATATCTTTGGTGTTTGGGGATTTGAAACAATGCTTGTACATCGTTAGCAGGATTTTATTCAAAAGCATACCGTTTGAGAATCTAGGTGTCATATGTTTATCATCCCCCCTCAAGAGTTTTTTGTATTAACAAGAGTTAAGTATCAAAAGTAAGTAAAATAATAAAAACGTAAATGAGTGAATACAAATGGATTAGTTCAAGACACTCATATTTAATGCATTATGGTTTAAAGACAAATAGTTTTGCCTACAAGAAAGTACTGAACAAAACAAGAAAGATTACAAGTGATAATGTAAAAAAGAGACTAAATATGGATAATTTTGAAGAGGCTTGATTCTGTATGGATTGATTACTTCAGAGGATGCTTTGCAGTCTTGGTACTCACTTGGGTATAAGGCAAATTTAATTTATGCGTATATCATTTGCAGTGAACACAATTTCTCTTGACTCGATGAGGTCTTGGACTTTTCCTTTGAATGCATTGCAACCTTTAATTGTGTGGCCAGGTGCCCCAGAATGGAATTTACAATGAGCATTAGTATCATATCACCTTGGAAGGGGATTTGGTGGTGGACCAAGTTTACGTAGTTGAACAAACTGATAGGTAAGCAATTGAGGAGAAGCTGAGCATTGAACATAGGAATGGGATCAAATCTCCTCTCAGGCCCTCTTTGTCTCTATAGAACTCTCGGACCTTGAGGTTACTGATTATGTTGTTGATAATTCAGAGGTGGTGCAAATTGTTGTGGTGGAAGATACTGTGGTTGAGGAGCGATATTCCGTTGTTGGGGACATCCAGGGTGCTGGAGTTGTAGCAGCATACACTTGAGGAACATATTGATTAATGTTGTACCCCAAAATTTTCCATCTCATTTCTCAAGATTTTTCTCATAGTTTTATATTGTGTCAAGAATGCACAAGTTTCCATGGATCATATTGGGCTCTCAAGCATCAAAACGAAGAAGAGCGAGTTTTCTTTGATTCATAAGCTTCGATTGGGTATTTGGCCCCTTCGATCATGCTTCGATTCATAAGATTTGATTGGGTATTTGGTCCCCTTCGATCAAGCTTTGGTCCACCAGCTTTGATTGGGCATTGGGTCCCCTTCGAGCAAGCTTTGGTCCATAAGCTTCATTTGGGCATATGGCCCCCTACAGGTTTGCTTCGATTCACCAACAGTAGCCCCCTACAAGTTTGCTTCGATTCACCAGCAGTGGCCTCGTGCATGTTTGTTTTGATTCACAAAGTAGTGGTCTCCTGCTTGCGAGCTTCGACTGAGCATTAGTCTCTTACGTGTCAGCTTTGATCCATAAGACAAGTGCCTCCCCTGTGCTTGCCTTCAACGTACAAGGCAAAGGCTTCCTCTTCATTCTTGCCTTCAATTCACAAGGCAAGAGCTTCTGTCATATGTGCTTCGACCCACAAGGAAATGACTTCCTCTGTGCTTGCCTTCAATGAAAAAGGCAATGGCTTCTCTTCATGATAGAGCCCATAAAGCAGCGGCTTCTTTCATACGTGCTTCGATTCATTAAGAAGTTGGCTTCTCTCATGCTATCTTTGACTCCACCTCTGAAACCTTTAGCACATGATTGCTACATTATGAACACACATTGGCGGCCTATTCGGAGAATGCACAAGGGGTGCATGTGGGATATTCGAAGGACACCCAAATGGTGCCTTAGAAGGACATACATTTGGTCCATTCAAAATACACACAATGTGGGAGGAACCACATGGGTTTCTTGGACACGACAACCACTAACTTTTAATTCCTGGTGTCTGATCACTCGACTTTGTTCTTTGTTGAGGATCTTTATTTTGTAATCCTTTCTTTTCCCTAATATTTTCCTAGATAATTTTTTATTTTGAATTTAACTTTGAAGTCCAGCGGGAGGCCCTGACTTTTGCCTAAGTCACTTGCTTTTCAAGTTTCAACTTAGCGGGGATATTCGTCTCTTTCTTTTTGAACAAGTCGTCGATCTTTGCGTCATCTTCGATTTGTTGGAAGTGGTTATGATTGTTTGAGTCCTTGATAGACGAGGGATAACCATTGTGGTATCGTAATATATTGACCTCCTGATGTGTGAGAGATACCCATGGTGATATTGTTCTCTTTGATGCACCCTACTGATAGATGAAGGTTATCCGTTGTGGTTTTGACTTTCCTCATCCTTTTGATGGACAACCATTGGTGTATCCTTAGAGGTGCACTCTTGATAAGTTAGGAACGCTCGATTGGATTAAGTGAAATCTACTCGCCCCAGGGTTAAAATTGAGGGCTTTTCTGCATAAAAGAAACTACAACTTCAGGGCTCAAAAGGGTTAACGAGGGTCTTTCTCCCTTATATCTCTGGTGTTTGGGGATTTGAAACAATTCTTGTACATCGTCAGCAGGATTTTATTCAAAAGCATATCGTTTGAGAATCTAGGTGTCATATGTTTATCATCCTCCCTCAAGAGTTTTTTTTATTAACAAGAGTTGAGTATTAAAAGCAAGTAAAATAATAAAAACGTAAATGAGTGAATACAAATGGATTAGTTCAAGACACTCATATTCAATGCATTATGGTTTAAAGACAAATAGTTTTGCATACAAGAAAGTACGGAACAAAACAAGAAAGATTACAAATGATAATGTAAAAAAGAGACTAAATATGGGTAATTTTGAAGAGGCTTGATTCTGTATGGAGTGATTTCTTCAGAGGATGCTTTGCAGTCATGGTACTCACTTTTGTCGAAGGAAAATTTAATTTATGCGCATACCATTTGCAGTGAACACAATTTCTCTTGACTCGATGAAGTCTTGGACTTTGCCTTTGAATGCATTGCAACCTTCAATTGTATGGCCAGGTGCCCCAAAATGGAATTTACAATGAGCATTAGTATCATATCCCCTTGGAAGGGGATTTGGTGGTGGACCATGTTTACGTAGTTGATCAAACTGATAGGCAAGCAATTGAGGGAGAAGCTGAGCATAGAACATAGGAATGGGATCAAATCTCCTCTCAGGACCTCTTTGTCTCTGTAGAACTCTCGGACCTTGAGGTTGCTGATTATGTTGTTGATAATTCAAGGGTGGTGCAAATTGTTGTGGTGGAAGATACATGTGGTTGAGGAGCGAAATGTCGTTGTTGGGGCCATCCAGGGTGCTGTAGTTGTAGCAGCATACACTTGAGGAACATATTGATTAGTGTTGTACTCCAAAATTTGCCCTCTCATTTCTCAAGATTTTTCTCATAGTTTTATACTGTGTCAAGAATGCACAAGTTTCCGTGGATCATATTGGGCTCTCAAGCATCAAAATGAAGAAGAGGAATTTTGCTTTGATTCATAAGCTTTAATTGGGTATTTGGACCCTTCGATCATGCTTTGATTCATAAGACTTTATTGGGTATTTGGTCCCCTTCGATCAAGCTTTGGTCCACCAGCTTCGATTGGGCATTGGGTCCCCTTCGAGCAAGCTTTGCTCCACAAGCTTCATTTGGGCATATGGCCCCCTACAGGTTTGCTTCGATTTACCAGTAGTAGCCCCCTACCAGTTTGCTTCGATTCACCAGCAGTGGCCTCCTGCATGTTTGTTTTGATTCATAAAGCAGTGGTCTCCTGCATGCAAGCTTCGATTGAGCATTGGTCTCTTACGTGTTTGCTTTGATCCATAAGACAAGTGCCTCCCATGTGCTTGCCTTCAACGCACAAGGCAAAGGCTTCCTCTTCATGCTTGCCTTTGATTCACAAGGTAAGAGCTTCTGTCATGTGTGCTTCAACCCACAAGGAAATGACTTCCACTGTGCTTTCCTTTAATGAACAAGGCAATGGCTTCTATTTATGCTGGAGCCCATAAAGCAGTGGCTTCTTTCATACGTGCTTCGATTCATTAAGAATTTGGCTTCTCTCATGCTAGCTTTGACTCCACCTCTGAACCGTTCAGCACATGATTGCTACATTATAAACACACATTGGCGGCCTATTCGAAGAATGCACAAGGGGTGCATGTGGGCTATTCGAAGGACACACAAATGGTGCCATATAAGGACATACATTTGGTCTATTCGAAAGACATACATTTGGTGCCTTCAGCATAATTACATTCGAAGGAAATGACAAACAAAGCTTCGACAGGCCATAAGGAAGTGTTCGATTGGGTTAGTTGGATATTTTCAGATCAAGCAGCTAAGGAAAATAGGGGCTCAATCAAAGAAGCCACAATAATGAATCCCAGAGCCATAGAAAGGAGCAATTTTGAGTCAATCGAAGAGCAAGGCGTGGAGGCATTCGAAGGAATCAGGGAGTGAAACATGTCCAGGTTCATCCCAAAACCCAAAAGGAACTAGAGTGCAAGAAAAAGGACGGACTGATTGCCCACAGAGACATTTCGCCCATTCACGCACGTTGCCTATACAAGAATCATACCAAATTCTCCAAACCTTCACAAATTTTCCAAATTTGAAAAGTTCTTGCAAACTCCCTCAATCCAAACGAATATCATATTCGTTCTCCCGAGACTTCCAGGCAGCCATCCCACGCCCAGAACTGCAGATTGAATCACCTCTGTTTGGTAAAAAAGAATTTCTAATCTCAAACTCATCCAATCTTTGACTTAAACCCATTTTCCATTGCATATTATAGTTATTACTATTTTTTGTGAATAATTTAACGTGATACATGGAAGTTGCAGTGTCCAAATGCCAGGAGACTATTGTTAGGGCCTTCGAATCTGATTACCTTTGAAACTCATGATGTAGGCCATTCCAGGCCAAAACAAACCTAGATTCGAACTCAGGGAGTTCGAATTAGAGGGGATTCGAATTGAGAGGAAGGGCTTGGGTTCGATACCCAGGCCTTGCAATTTTATTTTTTCTAACATAATATTTGCAGATTCAATGCTTCCAAGCTACGCACGCATACCATACACCATCAAATTTATGCCATCAGATGTACATCTGGTCCAAATCCAATGCCTTGAGCGTACAACTTCACCATGGACTCTCTTGAGGGTCTTCCCATTGAATCCATTGGCATCCTGGTCCTCTCCTCAAACTTCGGCCCAACGAATTTCAAGTCTCACCCCTCAGTTTCTTTCACTATCCTGGCCCATTTAAATTTTGTTTTGTTTCTATTAACTTATTTCTTTTTATTTGTTTTGTTTTATTTACTCAGCAAAATAATTATAAAAAAAATCACAAAAATTAGGTCTAGTCTTTTATAATTAAAATTAATTTTGTTAACTAATTAATTAATTACTTTAACATTTCTCTCAAAATTAAAACTAAATAGACTTAGGATTTTAATTAAATCATTTTCCCAAAATAAAAACAAAACAAAACAACAAAAAGATTTCCTTTCGTTTAGGATTAGACGTTATTTTGGATTCGCGCACGTTTTTTGCTTTCTTTATTTTCATATTAATGTACTTGCTCATGAGATGTAATAGAAATTAACTAGGACTCTTTTACCGCTTTTCTTTATTTTTCCAAAGTTTCTAGACTTGTAATAATCCCCCTCCCCGAAGCTTTGTAATAGCATAGATTTAAATTCCCGCATTTTATTTCCTATACATACTTGAACTGTTTAGATGTATGATTAATAGGATTTAATGGCAAGAATAATAATCAAACGTTAGAAAACCTAACACAAAGATAAATAACTGAAACAAACACACTTACACATGCGCACCTCTAGGGTACTCCGACTTTGGTTGCCTTCGGAAAAATAGTCACAACTCTCGAAACGTGAGAGATTTTAGTGGCTACCCTCTGGTTTAAAAAGATCATAAGTCCCTCAATGACCCTCTCGATGTTTCCTCGGTAAAAAATGATCTTAAAACCCTAGGGTAGTTACTAAGGTTTCTTGCCCAGTTGCCTTTGTAATTATAAAACATCCCATCGAATGTCCCTCAAAAATCCAAACAACTAGGGCTACCTACTCACTAATAGTAGGCTAGCATTGTCTAAAGGAAAGGAGGAAAAGAACAACCTTTCGAGTAAAGTAGATAGTTCCTAGATGCTTGCTTAAAACAAATTTTTACACCTACACAAAACATTTCAAAAATATTTACAAAAACGGTTTATCAACACTCTTGAGGACTGATACAAGAGTTATCATAAAGCAAATCTATGCATCAAGGAATTTCAAAATACTTTTTCAAAAACACACAAAAGCACACGAAATTTCAAAAATGGATAAGCATCTAAGAGACCGTAGAAAACTACGGATGGAAAGGGTGCTAACACCTTCCCTTTCCATAATCTACCCCCCTCACTCAGAAATAATATCGAAAGGTATTTTTCTGTTCTTTTCACCCTTTCCTTTGTTGGATAAAATAAAAGTCGGTGGTGACTCTTGCTTACCGCTACATTTGCAAACACAAACGCAAAACCAGTATAATAGTCAGTTCTCCCACCGTATTACAGAACTGGTGACTCTGTTGGGGACACTTAAAAAGTGGGTTTACCTTAGAATTTAATTCATTCTATATTTTCTTTTGTTGTTTGTTTTGTTTGCTTTATCTTTAATGGTTTGTTTGAGTTTACTTGTAAAGATCCTACACTCGGATCTGGGGCACCTTTTAGGTAAGTAGCAATAGATCATGGGGACCGTGCGGGGTATACCGATATGGTTGAAACGATAGCTACATTGGTGTGACAAATTTGTTGGTACCGGTAGCCCTTGAGTAGTCAATGAGAATACGAGGTTGTTGTGTGGTGTCATGAAGCACCAACTGACCTTAGAACCTTTAATTGAACAACTTGGACATTAGGAAGTAGTGAGATAGCCGACTTTGGTGCAGTATGAAGTTAGTTGATACTCGATACTACACTCATTGAGATCTGACTTTCGGGATATTTCGGTCGCCAATAAAAAGGCTTGCGCTGAAACAATGCCCAGTGAAGAAAGATCAGTGATATTGAGATTCCCTAGAACCCGGTTACTTTCTAGGATAGGTTGAAGAAACTATACTTCAAGAGGGTACTTACCTATGGAATCCATGCAAGCCTAAACCTAAGTATTTGTTTGTGTGCTTGTATATATTCGTTTGTACATAACATCATAACATGGCATATCACACTAACCATTTCAAGGACTTTTAGGACTTATCTTTGTGTCTGTTTTGTAGGACATGGCTCCCATCCGCAGAAATACTATCCAAGTCAACCTCGTAAGGGTGCCTTCTCAACTCAAAGAGTTGACATCAAGGGTTCCTGAGAATTCCCCATTCACTAAAATACATGGTCGACTCCTCAGTTTGGTCACCTCAAGCCCTGATGAACACATGGTGAAAGTTCTCTTTCAGTTCTTTGACCCTTTACATCATTGCTTTACATTTCCCGACTACCAGTTGGTGCCTACTATGGAAGAGTTTTCTCAGTTATTGGGTGTTCTTATTCTCAATCAATGACCCTTCAATGGTATGGAAAGAGACCCAAAGCCTGAGGAGATCGCTCAAGCCCTGTATTTACAACGGTCTAACATTGTGACAAATTGGGAAACAAGAAGCGGTGTCAAAGGGTTTCTAGCCAAGTTTTTGTTTGAGAAAGCTCACCATTTTGGGGATACTTTGGACTTACAAGCCTTTGAAGAGGTTTTGGCCCTTCTCATATATGGAATGGTATTGTTCCCTAATCCGGACCAACTCATAGACGTGAATGCGGTCAAGGTTTTCATGTCTCGTAACTCGGTGCCTAATTTACTTGGAGACATTTTGTACTCTTTTCACACTCGCACCATAAAGAGAAGAGGTACCCTTATGTGTTTCACTCCTCTGTTGGATAGGTGGTTTATTTAGGACCTACCTCGATCTTTGTTGAAGAATGAGCAAGGCATGAGGTGGTCTAATAAGTTGATGTCCCTCATGCATTCGGATATTGACTGGTGTTTCCGATCTGTGGAAGACAATACCATCATTGATTGTTGTGGGGAATTCCCTAATGTCCCTCTCCTAGGCATTAGGGAAAGAATAACTTATAATCCTTGTTTGGCTTTACGAAAGTTTGGGTATGCTAGAAGGGATGGTCCTCATGATGCACTGATTCAGGGGATTACATTTGACTATGAGAATGATGTTCAAGGGTACCGTCAGAGGTTCATTCGAGCATGGGGCATGGTGAACATAGTGGATAGAAAGACATTGGGGCATAAGAACTCCATCCCTTTGGAGCCGTATCTTAAGTGGGTGTGAGCACACGCTCAAAATATCATGATGCCTTACCCCACCATTCTACCTATCACCATGGAACCTTTTACCGATACAGATGTACCTCATACTATTCTCCATCCTGACATTCCAACTACTCTCGAGGAATTACAAATATCTTGGATGCAACTCAAAGAGGAACGAGACACCTTTGAAACCTAGTTCTACGTAAGCGAGAAGAAGGTTTTGGAGCTTATAAGACAACTGCATGAAGAACAGAGTTTGAATGCCTACATTGCACCAAAGAGGATGCACCCATGGGAAACCTGAGTCTTGTTTAATTTAGGAGTTTTGTTTTTGTTTTTCCATTGTAAGCCCAAGAGGCATCGTTGTAATCATTTAAACGTATGAATGTAGTTAATGTTTGTTCTCTCTTTGTTTAAGCAAATTTAAAATCTTAAAAGTCCTTGAAAACATTTCATAAACAGAAACATGCATATCATTACATAAGCAGGTATTTTGAGACACGTTTATTATTCTTTTTGCTGTTTATTTCAGCAAAAGAAATGGCTCTTAAACAAACAGTAAAAGACCTTCAAGCACATAATGCTCAGTTCCAAAAAAATTTCATAGCTCTGGCTAAGGGAAAAGAAGATCTGAAAGCTCTTATCATCAAAGAGAAGATGAATAAGGCAAAGAAACCAGCTGGTGTCTTGAATTCAGGAAGAAAGTTTAGAGGACCGGCTAAGCGAGCTCTAGATTTCATAACCCCGTCAAATGAGGGGGACAATCAAGAAGAGAAGCCAACAAAAGAAAACAAAAATCTAGGGACTGATGAGGAAGGGGCTGACTACTCTGAGGAACAGTATCCTCCTACTGATGATAAATACAAACAGTTGGAGGATCATCTCAACACTATGGAGATTCAGAGGGTACCCGAGCTGGATTTTGAAGAGCTAGGACTGGTATCATGGGTGGTCATCCCGCAGAAATTCAAGATCCCCATATTGGCTAAGTATAACGGTATCTCCTGTCCTAAGTTTCACTTAAGGTCATATGTCAGGAAGATTTAACCACACACTACTGATAGGAATTTATGGATACATTTCTTCCAGGAAAGTTTGTCAGGGACACAGCTAGAATGGTTCTATCAACTGGAAGGAACCAACATTCGTAATTGGGAAGACCTGGCTGCTGCTTTTTACAGACAATACCAGTATAATGCTGACCTCGCTCTAACTGGTACAAAATTGCAAAGCATGTTTATGGGTTTCGGTGAAGGTTTCAAAGACTATGCCCAAAAATGGAGGTATCTTGCGGGAAGAGTCCAGCCTCCTCTGTCTGATTGAGAGCTGGTAGACATGTTCTTGGGCACATTATCTAGTCCATTCTTCAACCATTTGATTAGAAGCTTTTCAGCTGGGTTTACTGTGTTGATTTTGACTGGTGAGCGAGTAGAAGCTGGTATTAAGAGTGGTAAGATTCAAAGGGATGCATCCTTCAGTACAGTAAAGAAACCATTCTCCGGGAAGAAGGAGGTCGGTGCTGCCTATGGCAAGAGAAATCAAAGAAAAACTGAACATCGTCTAACAGTAGGGGTTGTTATGATTTCCAATCCTGCATCAAACCAACAACAAAACAATCAGCGCAGGCCGAATGCGCCCAAAAGACAGTTCACTCGGATCAACATGACCTTATCCCAGGTCCTGCCACACCTGTTGAAGTCCAATCTGGTGACTCTAAAGGAAGCTCCCAAGAATCCCAATACTGCATCTTCCCGCTACAACCCAAATGCTTGATGTGCCTACCATTCCGAGCCGGTTTATTTCCAAGTTGTAGTGAGGGTTGCCACTTATGTATGTATCTACCAGATGGTTGTTTGTTGTTAAAGATGGGTGTCCAGTGCCTGATGATTAACAAAGAAATTATGTTTGAGAAAGTTCCCCTTGCAAGAAATTTGTGTGAAGATGTCTCAATAATTACCATTTTCGACAATACTCCCAGGGTCTCCACCAAAAGACCCGTCAGGATTACATCCGTTCCCAATTTTTCTCCCTTGATTATCACCCTTCCTGAGCCGATACCATATTCCTCTGATAAAGTTGTTCCTTGGAATTATGGGGCTGAAGTCTACTACCATGGCTTCAAGCAAGACCCATTGGTTGTTAAGGATAAATTGGCCGAAGATACTGATCCTGACATCGACAACATCGTAGGGACCAGTAAAATTACAAGAAGCAGAAGGGTTTTCTCTCCCGAAATCTCTCCGAAGACTGTTGTTACTCCTTTGATTATTCCTGCTACTACTCCTGTTAGTACTCCCATTGCTACTCCTATTGTTATCCTCGTTGTTATCCCTGCTACTGAGACAATTGAGACTCTGGGAAAAGAGGTACTGGTTGAGTCTGTCAGGACGAAGGCGCACAAAGAAGTCACTCTTGATGCTTCTAAAAAAGAAATGGAAGAAATATTGAAGATAATAAAGAAAAGTGATTACAATGTCGTGGAGTAGTTGGGGTAGACCCCTTTAAAGATCTCAATGTTGGCCTTACTTTTATGCTATGAAGCCCATGCTAAGGATTTGGTAAAAATTCCTAAAGTTTGCCCATGTGCCTCAAGAGACCTCCACCGATCAATTTGAGAATTGTGTTGCTAGTTTGACATCTGACAATGGACTGGGTTTCTATGATGCAGATTTGACATCCAAGGGAAGAAAGCATAATGATGCCCTGCATGTCTCCATTGAGTGCAGGGGCACTACCCTAGCTCATGTTCTGGTAGATACAGGTTCATCGTTGAATGTCTTACCCAACAATGCTTTAGACAGGATGGGTTATAAAGGACTCACACTGAAGCCCAATAATATTGTGGTGAGGGCCTTCGATGGTTCCAAGAAAATGGTGCACGGGGAGGTGGATATCCCTATCAAAGTTAGTACTCAGACTTTTTACTCCACTTTCTACGTGATGGACATCTGACCATCTTACTTCTGCTTATTGGGTCGACCTTGGATCCATAGAGTTGGTGTTGTTACTTCTAATCTTCATCAAATGTTGAATTACCTAGTTAATGGAAAGATTATTACAGTCCATGGAGAGGAAGGATACATGGTGAGCCACTGAACTCTTTCAGGTATGTTAAAATGGACGAAGAGTTCATTGAGACCCCTTGTCAAAACATTGAGGAGGTTCCACATATAGTTGCTGCAATCAAGATTGCTACTAGTGTCCCAAAGATTACCAGACCTCTGTTGAAGATGGCTTCTCTGAAGGATGCCAAAGAAGTAGTTGAAGAAAGTGGGTGTACCATTTGGGGCCAACTTTAGGATATTCCCTACAAATCTGACAAGTTTGGTTTGGGTTTTACTTCCGGGGCCCAAAGAGTTGTTCGTCGTGCTCGCGCCGAGGGACCATCACTATGCATCAGCAACCATAGAGTCAATGCTCTGGAAGACAATGATAGCGACTGTGACATGGAGAAGTGGATCTTCCCAACTATCAGCGGTGGACTCAATAATTGGGAGGCCAAAGATTTTGTTTCTATTACTTTTATTCAAGAGTAATTGTCTTTTAGTTTTTCTTTTGGGATATGTAATATTTAAACAATTGAAACTCTAAAGCCTTGTGTCTTACCCAAGGCACAATGGTCTATTTATGAGGGTTATTACTTCATCTTCATATGTCATTAATAAATCATTGGACATTCTGCATGCAAATTTGACGCTCTTTGTTTTTCTTTTCTACTTTTCACTTTATCAAAAATAGATATGCTCTCTTACACACACCCACATATCAAATTGCATATCCACATCCACCATGGATCCCATTGGTAACAGTTCTGTTATTGCCAATTATGACTTTGAAAATCTGATCTACCAAGCTAAGGACGAAGGTGAGGAAGATTGTGAAGTACCAGGGGAACTTGCCAGACTGTTACAACAGGAAGAAAGGGAAATACAGCCCCATGAAGATCCAGTTGAGACAATGAACTTGGGTACTGAAGAAGATAAGAAGGAAGTCAGGATAGGTGCCGATCTGGAGCATAGTGTCAAGAAACGGTTAGTTCATATATTACAGGATTATGTTGAGGTCTTTGTCTGGTCATACGAAGACATGCCGGGACTTGACACTGATATTGTGGGTCATCGCCTACCGACAAAAGAGGACTGCCCTTCAGTGAAATAGAAGGTCCGTCGTATGCGTCTTGAGATGTCAGAAAAGATCAAAGCTGAAGTCATGAAACAGTTCAACGCCAACTTCTTAGCTGTTACCTTTCATCCATAATGGGTTTCTAATGTTGTTCTGGTACCTAAGAAGGACGGTAAGGTACGTATGTGTGTGGATTACAAAGACCTAAATAGGTCAAGCCCCAAGGATGACTTTCCGCTTCCCCATATCGATGTTCTGGTTGACAAAACCGCACAACATAAGGTATTCTCCTTCATGGATGGTTTCTCTGGGTACAATCAACTCAAAATGGTGCCTGAAGATATGGAGAAAATAACCTTCATCACGCAGTGGTGTACTTTCTTCTACAAAGTTATGCCATTTGGGTTAAAAATGCTGGGGCAACCTATCAGCGTGCCATGGTAGCTTTGTTTCATGATATGATATATCACAAGATAGAGGTATACATTGATGATATGATAGCCAGGTCTCAGACTAAGGAGGAGCACCTTGACCACCTGCAGAAGCTATTTGAAAGGCTGAAGAAATACAAACTGAGACTGAACCCGAATAAGTGCACCATTGGAGTAAGATCCGGTAAGCTCTTAGGCTTCGTTGTCAGCGGAAAGGGTATTGAAGTAGACCCTGCAAAGGTTAAAGCTATATAAGAAATGCCAACTTCACACTGAGAAGGAGGTTAGGGGATTCTTTGGATGTCTAAACTAAATTTCCAGATTCATTTCCCATCTAACCGCTACTTGTGAGCTAATCTTCAAATTATTGAAGAAAGATCAAGCAGTGAAATGGAATGACGATTGCCAGATCGCCTTTGACAAAATCAAGGAATATCTTCAAGAGCCTCCAATTTTGATGTTGCCGGTTGAAGGAAGACCTCTGATCATGTACTTAACCGTGTTAGATAACTCAATGGGGTGTGTGCTGGGGCAGCATGACGAGTCTGGTCGAAAAGAGCATGCATCATACTACCTTAGCAAAAAGTTTACCGACTGTGAAACAAGATACTCACTGCTCGAGAAAACTTGTTGCACTTTGGCATGGGCTGCTCGCCGACTAAGACAATATATATTGACTCACACTACCTTGTTGATATCTAAAATGGATCCTATCAAATTCATCTTTGAGAAGCCCGCTCTCTCCGGAAGAATAGCAAGATGGCAAATGATCCTAACCGAATATGATATTCAGTACACAACCCATAAAGCAATTAAGGGGAGTGTATTAGCTGATCATTTGGCTCATCTGGCTGTGGACGACTATCAATCCATGAATTTTGAGTTTCCAGATGAGAACATCATGTTAGTAACTGATTTTAAAGAACCTGGATCAGATGATGGACCTGAAAAAGGATCCCGATGGACTATGGTTTTTGACAGAGCTTCCAATGCACTTGGCAATAGCATCGGTGCTATGATCATATCTCCCGCAGGCTGTCATACTCCTTTCACTTCCAGGCTATGTTTCAATTGTACCAACAATATGGATGAATATGAAGCATGCATTATGGGTCTCAAAGCCGTTATCGACTTGAGGATCAAATTCTTGAGTGTATTTGGAGACTCGGCCTTAGTAATAAGTCAAATTAAAGGAGAATGGGACATGAAGCATCCTAATCTCATTCCTTATAGAGATCATGTGTTGACACTGATTCCACACTTTGAAGAAGTTATATTTGAGCATTTTCCACGAGAGGAAAATCAACTAGCAGGCGCGCTAGCTACTATGTCATCCATGTTCAAGGTTAGGTGGGATAATGAAGCTCCTCAGATCACTATTGAGGGAATGGACGAACCAGCATACTATTACGAGGTTGATACTGAAGAAGTAGTAGACAAACCTTGGTTCCATGAAGTAAAAAGATATCTCGAAGCCCAAGAGTATCTCGGGGGAGCTTCAGTCAATGATAAAAAGTTCCTAAGAAGATTCTCTGCCAAGTTCTTCCTTAGTAACATAATCCTCTATAAGCGCAATCACAATTCTACTTTACTTCGGTGTATGGATAAAAGTGAAGCAAAAAAGATTATGGTAGATTTGCACGAAGGTACCTTTTACACCCATTCTAGTGGGCACACAATGGCTAAAAAGATCCTACGGGCAGGATAATACTGGTCCACTATGGAAGCAGACTGTTATCAACATTCACGAACTTGTCACAAGTGCCATATCTATGTTGATAAAGTACATATGCCTCCGGTCCCCTTGAACATTTTGACTGCTTCCTGGCCATTCGTAATGTGGGGCATCGATATGATTGGGGAGATTAGACCTGCAGCTTCTAATGGGCACCACTTTATCCTCGTCGCCATTGATTACTTCATAAAGTGGGTTGAGGCAGCCTCATTTGCTTCTGTTACCAAGAACTTTGTGGCCTGATTCCTCAGACACAACCTTATCTGTAGGTATGGTATTCCATAAAGAATCATTATGGATAATGGCACCAATATAACTAATACTATGATCACCGAGCTCTGCATGCAATTCAAGATCCATAATCATACCTCTTCTCCTTATCGGCCGAAGATGAATGGTGTTGTAGAAGTTGCTAATAAAAATATCAAAAAAATTATACAGAAGATGACAGTGACATACAAAGACTGGCATGAGATGTTACCATTTTCTCTTCATGGTTACCGTACCACAGTGCATACATCAACAGGGGAAACCCCTTTCTCTTTGGTATACGGTATGGAAGTTGTCCTACCCATCGAAGTTCAGATCCCTTCCTTGAGAATCATGAAGGATGCAGATTTGAATGAAGAAGATTGGGTTCAGAATCGACTTGATCAATTAAACTTGATTGATGATAAGAGGCTCACGGTTGTTTGCCATGGTCAGATGTATCAAAAACGTATGATTAAAGATTTTAACAAGAAGGTCCAACGTCAGGTATATCAGGCTGGTCACCTAGTAATCAAGTGCATCATATTGCCGCAAGGTGATCCCAGGGGCAAATGGACTCATACATACGAAGGACCATTTGTGATCAAGAACATATTTTCTGGTGGAGCCATGATCTTAACCACTATGGATGGTGATGACCTTCTGCACTATGTATACACGGACATAGTTAAAAGATACTATGCATGAACAAAGACCCACTAGGTTGATTGGCCTAGGAAAAAATAAGGGCATCCCAGTGAACTAAAATAGTTCGGGGAAAAAATAGGGATATACACATGGAAAAATCTGTACACCCGGAAAGTCGAAAAACTGAAAAGGCGGCTTGGGAAAAAAAGGGTATCCCGGTGGACTGAAAACCCGAAAGGGAGGTCCAGGAAAATGTTAGGGATTGAAAGCGTATAACTATGTCCCATTGGATCACCTTATAGCCAATCTTCTGTAACAACTATCAATCTTAAGTGGTACTAATCAATCCAGTCAACTTCGGACAAGCAGCAAAAGAGATGAGACGCTCAAAGACATAAACACAATAGCATAATGGGAATCCATTGGGATCATTTCACATAGTTGTTTTTCTTTGTGTACTATTTTTGTATAGTTTTCATTCTTACGACGGCATTCTCTTACTAGGATGTTCGTATCCTTGTACAAAAAAACGCTTATTTCAAATTAATATAAAAAACTATCACTTTGAAAGTGCAAAACTATTTGTCTTTTATTTTTCTGTTTTTGTTTGCGAAAACGTCAAGTGATTATTTTTGAACATATGCATTTGAATGTGATTATCGTTTACAAATACACGCATAAAAAACAGAAATACATTTACTAATGGCTTTAAGAAACAGGACAATGTCTAAAGGCCATCCACAAAATCCCCGTATATACTTTCTCCAGCAGGTACAGAGGCAGGGGAATCCAACTATAAAGTCACTGCCATATCCTCAACATACAACCTAATGATGTCAGGTGTTCTTATATTCCCGACGGAGCAAGAATCTCCAATTACTGCCCTGACATCTTAAATAATTCCCTAACCTGGTTCACAAGCTTCTCAGGATTCCTCAGCAGGATTTCATAAAAAAATCCTCAAGCAGCCCATGGAGTTTCCCTTCCTCAACAGAGTTTATGTCTCTAACAACGAAAATATATCTCCCAACATCTCAGCTTCAACAAAATTTGAAGACTTACACTCTTCATCCCCAAAAACAATCAGGGATTTATTTTCCCTAGTTCAACAATACAGCAATAGAACGACTGACACGTTCATACATTGCATTCATACACCACTTTACAAGCATCATAGCATATGCAACATGAATGCATATATCACAATCTCATTTATTTTGAGAGCATCATATGCACTTCATGCATCATGATATTGCATACAACTAATTCTTTACCTTTTCAGGAAAGATCGACGAATGAATATCGTCAACAATTTTCAAAAAGTTCCAGATTAATACTTGAGACAAGATAGGACAACTATCTGTGAACGACTGATTATAGATTAATACCTGAAACCAGACAGGAAAACTATCTACACGAGAAGATTAAATATTAATACCCAAAACAAGACGGGAAAACTATCTTTATTTCTCTTAGGTAAGAGATTAATACCTAAAACCAAACAGGACAACTATCTCAACGACCGACAAAAAAAGTTCCAGATTAATACCTGAAACACGATAGGACAACTATCTGTGGACGACTGATTATAGATTAATACCTGGAACCATACCGGAAAACTATCTGCACGAGCAAATTGAAGATTAACTCCCGAAATAAGATGGGGAAAATATCTTCCTTTCTCTTCGGTCAGAGATTAATTCCTGAAACCAGACAGGGAAACTATCTCAACGACCAACAAAAGCAAGTTCCAGATTAATACCTGAAATAAGACAGGACACCTATCTGTGAACAACTGATTGTAGATCAATTCCTGAAACAAGACTAGGTGACTATCTACACAACCAGATAAATAAATCTTACACGGATTCCTTCTCAATTTACAAATGCAGCTTTACACGAGCTCATCCTGAAGAAATCTTACACGGATTCCTTCTCAATTTCCAGATGCAGTCTAACACGGACTCATCCTGAAGCGGCCCTACACAGGCTCCTTCTCATATATCTCCAAATGCAGTCTAACACAGACTCATTCTGAAACAGCCCTACATAGGTTCCTTTTAATACATTTCCAGATAGCAGTTAATTTCCCCAACAAGTTACTGTGAAGCCTGGATTTCAACCAGAAAACAGAAAACTTTCATTTCTCCAGTTCAGAGATAACTCCTCAGTAGAGCCATGGACAACTAAAGCTCCTAGACTCTATTCCCCACAGAGTTTTCCTCGAACAGGAGAACAACAGAAACCAACCTTCCCTAGTGGAGTCCTCCTCAGACAACAGGAACATGAATCCCCATAAAAATACCTCTTATGAAGTCAACATCTACCTTGGATAGCATCTCTAAGCCCATCTCCGACAACTCTCAGTCATCTTCTCCAAATGGTATCTTTAAGCCCATTTCCTACACAATCAACCATCACATCATCGAGTACAAATTTCTGGGCACTCTAGTGTTCAATCATCTTCCACCTTCAAATCACGAAAGGCAAACAAGCCAATCTATATCTTCAGGTTTATGAAGATTGAACAGGGGCAGTTGTTGTACCCCAAAAATTTCCCTCTCATTCTCAAGATTTTTCTCACTGAATTTTCTACTGGGTCAAGACTGCACAAGTTTCCATGGATCATATTGGGCTCTCAAGCATCAAATCAAAGAAGAGCAAGTTTGCTTTGATTCATAAGCTTTGATTGGGTATTTGTCCCCTTCGATCATGCTTTGGTTCATAAGCTTCGACTAGGTATTTGGTCCCCTTCGATCAAGCTTTGGTCCACCAACTTCGACTGGGCATTGGGTCCCCTTCGAGCAAGCTTTGGTCCACAAGCTTCATTTGGGTATATGGCCCTCTACAGGTTTGCTTCGATTCACTAGCAGTAGCCCCTACAAGTTTCCTTCAATTCACCAGCAGTGGCCTCCTGCATGTTTGTTTTGATTCACAAAGTAGTGGCCTCCTGCATGCAAGCTTCAATTCAGCATTGGTCTCTTACGTGTCTTCTTTGATCCATAAGACAAGTGCCTCCATGTGCTTGCCTTTAACGGACAATGAAAAGGCTTCCTCTTCATGCTTTCCTTCGATTCACAAGGCAAGAACTTATGTCATGTGTGCTTCGACCCACAAGGAAATGACTTCCTATGTGCTTGCCTTCAATGCACAAGGAAATGGTTTCCCTTCATGCTAGCTCCCATAAAGCAGTGGCTTCTTTAATACGTGCTTTGATTCATTAAGCAATTGGCTTCTCTCATCCTAGCTTTGACTGCACCTCTGAACCCTTCAGCACATGGTTGCTACATTATGAACACACATTGGTGGCACATTTGAAGAATGCACAAGGGGTGTATATGGGCTATTCGAAGGACACAAAAATAATGCCTTCGAAGGAAATACATTTGGTCAATTTGAAAGACACACAATGGTTGGAAACAAATTTTGTTTTGTCTTTTGAGGATTTTGGTTCAAGATGCTTACTGGCCAAAGTCCTACATGCTGCCAAGCCCAAGCCCCCAGCACAATTACATTCGAAGGAAATGACAAACGAAGCTTCGACAGGCAAGAAGGAAGTGCTCGATTGGGTTAGTTGGATATTTTCATATCAAGCAGCTAAGGAAAATAGGGGCTCAATCGAAGAAGCCACAGTAATGAAGCCCAGAGCCATCTAAAGGAGCAATTCAGAGCTAATCAAAGAACAAGGCGGGAGGCATTCGAAGGAGTCAGGGAGTGAAACATGTCCAGGTTCATCCCAAAACCCAAAATGAACTAGAGTGCAAGCAAAAGGACAGACTGATTTCCCACAGAGAAATTTTGCCCAAACAAGCATGTTACCTATACAAGAATCATACCAAATTCTCCAAACCTTCACAAAGTTGCCAAATTCGAAAAGTTCTTGCGAACTCCCTCAGTCCAAACGAATATCATATTTGTTATCCTGAGACTTCCAGGCAGCCATCCCACGCCCAAGACTACAAATCGAAGCACCTCCGTTTGGTAAAAAAGAATTTCCAATCTCAAACTCATTCAATCTCTGATTTAAACCCATTTTCGATTGCATATTAGTGTTATTACTGTTTTTTGTGAATAATTTAACGTGATACATGTAAGTTGTAGTTTCCAAATGCCAAGAGACTATTGTTAGGGCCTTCGAATCTGATTACCTTCGAAACTCATGATGTAGGCCATTTCAGGCCAAAACAAACCCAGATTCGAACTCAGGGAGTTCGAATTAGAGGGGATTCAAATTGAGAGGAAAGGCCTGGGTTCGATACCCAGGCCTTGCAATTTTATTTTTTCTAACATAATATTTGCAGATTCAATGCTTCCAGGCTATGCACGCATACCATACACCATCAAATATATGCCATAAGATGTACATCTGATCCAGATCCAATGCCCTTAGCGCACAACCTCACCATGGACTCTCTTAAGGGTCTTCCCATTGAATCCATTGGAAGCCTGGGCCTCTCCTCAGACTTGGGCCCAACGAATTTCAAGTCTCACCCCCCCAGTTTCTTTCATTATCCTGGCTCATTTAAATTTTGTTTTGTTTTTATTAACTTATTTATTTTTATTTGTTTTGTTTTATTTACTCAGCAAAATAATTATAAAAAAAATTACAAAAATTAGGTCTAGTCTTTTATAATTAAAATTAATTTTTTTAATTAATTAATTAATTTAACATTTCTCTTAAAATTAAAACTAAATAGACTTAGGATTTTAATTAAATCATTTTCCCAAAATAAAAACAAAACAACAAAAAGATTTCCTTTCGTTTAGGATTAGACGTCATTTTCAATTCACGCGCGTTTTTTGCTTTCTTTATTTTCATATTAATGTACTTGCTCATGGGATGTAATAAAAATTAACTAGGACTCTTTTACCGCTTTTCTTTATTTTTCCCAAGTTTTTAGATTTGTAATAATCCCCCTCTCCGAAGCTTTGTAATAGCGTAGATTTAAATTCCTGCTTTTTATTTTCTGTACATATTTGAACTGTTTAGATGTATGATTAATAGGATTGTATGGCAAGAATAATAAACAAACATTAGCAAACCTAACACAAAGATATATAACTGAAATAAACAAACTTGCACATGCGCACCTCTAGGGTACTCCCACTTTGGTTGCCTTCAGAAAAATAGTCACAACTCTCGAAACGTGAGAGATTTTAGTGGCTACCCTCTAGTTTAAAAAGATCATAAGTCCCTAGATGACTTTCTCAATGTTGCCTCGGTAAACAATGATCTTAAAACCCTAGTGTAGTTACTAAGGTTTCTTGCCCAATTGCCTCTGTGACTATAAAACGTCCCTTTGAATGTCCCTCAAATATCCAAATGACTAAGGATACCTAATCACTAATAGTAGGCTAGCACTATCTAAAGAAAAGGAGGAAAAGAATGACCTTTCGAGTAAAGTAGAAAGATCCTAGATGCTTGCTCAAAACAAATTTTTACACCTACACAAAACATTTCAAAAATATTTACAAAAACGCTTTATCAACACTCTTGAGAACTGATACAAGAGTTATCCTAAAGCAAATCATCTCACCAAGGTATTTCAAAATGCTTTTTCAAAAACACACAAAAGCACAAGGAATTTCAAAAATGAGCTAAGCATCTAAGATCCTGTAGAAAACTACGGATGGAAAGGATGCTAACACCTTCCCTTTCCATAATCTACCCCCTTACTCAGAAATAATCTTGAAAGGTCTTTTTATGTTCTTTTCACCATTTTCTTTGTTGGATAAAAGAAAAGTCGATGACGACTCTTGCTTACCGCAACATTTGCGAACACAAATGCAAAACAAGTATAACAATCAGTTCTCCCACCGTATTACAATTAGGAACAACAATATGTGTTGGGAAATAAGGAAATCTAACTTGAGGATATGCAGGAGATTTTCCTTGGTTGATGGTGACAACACTAGTCTCACCCTTTTTCTTCTTGCCGAAACCAGAAAACGGATTCCTACCAATGCCAATATTATTGTTGGTATTGTTAGGGATACCTTAGATCTTTCTAGCCTTGATACAAGTTTCAACACACTCTCATATAATAACCATATCAGAGAAAGAAGTAGAGGTATTGTTGAGCATGTGTTGGAGATAAGGACCTCTTAGAGTACCCATGAACAAATTAATCAGTTCACTATCCAAGAGAGGAGGTTGGACCCTTGCATCTAGTTCATGCCACCTTTGGGTGTACTCCTTAAAAGATTCTTCATATTTCTGTGTCATCCCTTGAAGCTGAGTGCGGCTAGGAGCCATGGCGGTATTATAATGGTAATGTTTCAAAAAGGCGTCCACAAGTGTGATACGGTGGGAGAACTGACTTGGGATTTTGTGTTTGTGTTCGCAAATGTTTCGGTTTAGCAAGAGTCGCCATCGACTTTTTATTTTATCCTAAGGAAAGGTCAAAAAGCACAGGAAAGACCTTTGAGATGTTTTCTTGGGTTCGGGGAGTAGATTATAGAAAGGGAAGGTATTAGCACCCTTTTTATCCATGGTTATCCATGGGCTCTTAGTTACTTTCTTAGATCACTTGCTTTGCTTTTCAATTGTTTGAAATGGTGCTCTTCAATTGTTTGAAATGGTGCTTTGTGTGTGGTTTTGAAATATGTTTTGAAAAGAGTCAATCGTTGTGGAAACCTTTGTAATGATTCTTGTTTGAAAGTATACAAAGGTGTTTTTCTCTTTTGAAAAGTTTTCAATGTTTGAAAGTAGGGTTTTGAAATTGTGTTGTGAAGTGTGTTTTGAAGATAGCAAGGATGTTTTTGCAAGCTTTGATCAAGTAACTAAGAGTTGTCTACCCCATTTTACTCAAAGATCTTTCTTATGTTTTTAACCCTTTTAACAGTGTTGTTTCACCATTGTATTTGGTGAACAACCTTATGTTAGGATGTTAAACGGGACAGGCGCGGGTCATCTTATAGACCATGATAGCAATAGTGTCAAGTATTTTTGGCAATTTTCTTGAGGGACTCGATCATTTTGTTTAGGCAACTCAGATAGCGTCATCGAGGGACTATGATCTTTTGTTTTGTTTTTGTTTTGCCAAAGTACTTGGCATGCATATCATGGCCCATTTTTGAAGGCAACAATTGGATTGAAACCCTAGGGGTGCAAGTGTGTATTGTGTTTGTTTTTCATGCATTTTTGTCTTTTGATTAGGTCAAGTTAATTGTTGATTTTTATTTTGCATACAAACCCTAGGTCTAATCATGGCATAACTGAAAGCATTTAAAGGTGCGAGAATTTAAATTCTACACTATTACAACATGATATAAGGAGGGGGTACAAATTTGAATTGGGGATTATTTTGCAAGAAATTAAATCCTAAATTATTACAACCATATTGAATGGGTAAGACATAACAATTAAATGTACAATATTTAAATACAATAAAATAAATAAATATTAAATAAAATATATTATGCAAAAAAGTTTTTTATGTATGTAAAAAGTATTTTTAAATGTGAAATGTCAATAAATAAAAAAGAGTCAATTTCAATTATTTTGTTTTTTAGGGCAAAAACCCGAATTTCCTAAATAAATGACATTATTTATTATTTATGTACAATAATGTCTCAATTTGTATAAAAAATAAAAGTATATTGTAAAAAAGGTATTTTTAGTATCAATTATTAATAAATATAAAAATGTATTATTTTTGTGTTTTTTGTCCTAATTATTTAATAAAATAAAATATATAAGTATATATATATATATATATATATATATATATATATATATATATATATATATATATATATATATATATATATATATATATATATATATATATATATATATATATATATATATATATATATATATATATATATATATATATATATATATATATATATATATATATATATATATATATATATATATATATATATATATATATATATATATATATATATATATATTAAACATATTAGATGTATAAAAGTAAAAATTAATTTTTTACAAAAAGGTATATATTTTAAGAAAATATTTTCAAATATGTATAAAAATAAAATAAATTATTTAAATATTATTTGTATTATTTTTAAGTTTTAACAAAAGAAAATAAGATATTTAACATGTTTACATTAGGAAAAATTAGAATAAAATATCTAATAAATGAAAAAAAAATATGAAAATATTTTTGGGATATTTTTTATGTTTGCAAATAAAATATTAAAGTCAGAGAAAAAATAAAAATGCAAAAATAATGAAAATACAAAGCAATGGGCCAAGGGGGTGTGAACTGAAAATGTATGTGTGAGAAACAAAAGCAATCAGGCCCAGCCCAAGCAACTTCATCTTCTTCCTCAGTTCAAACAAAAACGCGTGTTCTGTACATCAAATGCTATCTCCTGATTCCTTGCTTTTTTGACAAAACTCATAACATGAAACTTGTAGAGCATCAAACAACGAATCCAACCATATAAAAAACTTAAGCTAACTCTCAAAGACCAGAGAGAATTTCTCTGGCCCTAATTATTAACCTAGTTTTTTTAGAAAGTTCATGAACAAAATTCTCCTAGCACGATTAATATAAATGAAAACTAAGCACATGTATGGTTTCAGGGCTATGAGTACAACATCTTTCATTCACAAACCTAAGTCTAACTATTCCTAAATAGAGAGATAGAAGTTCATGAAATACCTGTTTCAGTTGACTTCGAGTTGGACAATGCAGCAACTTCCAAGGGTGCTTGAGGTTCTTTTGAGCTTGCCTGATGTCCAATGAAGCTTTCCCAATGCTTGGCTTGTTTTGAAGTAGCCTGAATCGTGCTACAGAACTTAACCTGCAAAGCTTCCAAACAAAAATGGCAATGTGTGTTAATGGAGTTACAGCAACTTATAGATGGTATGGATAGCTCAGGTATATTGGTTGGAAGGTGTTTGAAGTAGCTTTGGACAAAACGCACGATGGAATTTGATGATGGCTTGCAAAATGCAGAACTGGCCCTGTTTTGCAAGAAAATGGGGTTTTGGGGTATGAGGATGCTTTAGGGGTCAAAGGCTCGTGCTTCTGACTTGTGAGGATGTATGAAACTTGTTTGACAACTTTGTCTTGGTTGGTTTTATCAGATATGAGAGATACAAGTTTTTGGCCATTTGACTTGTTTTGAAAGCAAAGTTGTGAACTGTCCAAGCTAGGGCCTGTATAGGCTAGTTACAAGCATACTCAACTTGGTGTACTATGCCTGAGATTAGGGAAGTTGTTTGCTGCAAGGAAAAAAAAGTCCAAGGCTCAAGAAAATGGAAATTGACATAAAGTGGCCTTTATGAAAATGGAAGTATGACCTTTATGCTCAAAATGGAAAAGTTCAATGTACAAAGCTCTCTTGATCAGAACAATGCCAATATCCAATGTATTTGCATTCAATTTTGGATTTTAAATTGGTTTAGAGGTCTGTAATCATGTACTAAGCTAGTTTGGTCAAATTTGCAACTTGGTATGAACATGTATTGGCCATGGTTTCAAAGTGAGTTTTTGCCAACTTCAAGCATTCGATTCTCCCTAACCACAAAAGTGTTTGAGTAGTTCTTAGACAATTTGGAAAGATTGAAACATGTACTACAATCCATATTTGAAATGCAACTTGAAACTCCAAGTGGAACTATATGAAAAATGGGTCAAAATTCTACCTAAACTAGGGCAAAATTTCTCTAAGTTAAAAGTTTTAGGTACCCTTGTTCCAAAAATCATAACTTGAGATACAAGCTTCTTTTGAGAAAACTTTGTGAATAAAAGTTATAGAATTTGTGATGGAATACAACTTTCATGTTTCAAGTTTTGTTTGAATCCATTTTCATCTTAGTGAAAAAATGGGACAAAGTTAGGAAAAAATAAGAAAATTTTATAACTTAGAAAAATTCTAAATTATGAAAATTTTCCATTTTAAACCCTAATTTGCATTTTTGGGTTTCTTGATGAACAATTTTCATAATTTGACATGTCTTGATGAAAATGACCCTTGGCACTTGATTTTGACCAAAAAGTCAAAGTTTGACTTTTCAGTATACAGTTAAATTTTGATCAGTTGACTAAAAAATTCATCTGTCAATCCTATGCATTTGAGATCTTTTGAACTTGTTGAATGGGTCAAGACAATTTCATTGAGTCCTTGAGTCCATGGTTGAGCTTTATTTGCCATTGGCTAGGTCAAACAGTCAAAAATTGCCTTTGTACAGTCAAAACCCTAAAAATGACCATTTTGCCCTTTTGGTGATCTGATCAAATTCTTGTGGAATTGTGATCCAAAATTGATCAAATGGTTCATATGAGTTCATAATGTTGATGTGGATCAAATTTCATGAGGTTTGACTGTCAATTGGCCACGGTTGACTTTTTCCCCAATACAGCTGATTTCTAGGTCAACTGTCCAATTGACTGGGCAAAAATTTGAATCAAGGCTTGAAACTTGGTATGGACAAACTTGTGAGTCCAACATGAAGTATGAAAGTCATTTTGGGATTGTGGGTCAAAACATCACTGTGCAAACTCAAACCCTAATTTAGGTCAACAGTGCAAGGAAGTGTCTTGAGCAGAGAAACCCTAGCTTGATCTTGAGTTCCAAAAGTCTTGTGATGAGAAATGTTGATGAAATGAGAGGGAAAATTTTGGGGTACAACAATTTCCCCTGTTCAATCTTCTTGAACCTGAAGAGTTATATTGGCAAGTTTGCCTTTCTTGACTCGAAGGTAAAAGAGGATTGGACACTAGAGTGCCCGTAAATTTGCACTCGTCAAAATATGGCTGAGGAAATGGGCTTAAAGATGCCATTTAGAGATGGTAGAATCCTACTGGAGATGGGCTTAAATATGCCATCCAAGAATTCTTGTTGAATTGCAATGTGGTAGGTCAGAAGAATGAGCATTAAAATGGTATTTGTGTCTGGAATGCATTTAAATTGTATCTAGAGACTGAGTCCGTATGAGCGAAAGAATGGCATCCGTGTCTGGAGCGTATCTGAGTTGTAACTGTATTTGAACTTTGAATTAATATCAGAATGATTTCCGTGTTAGGAGTGTATCTGTATGGATCTGAATTCTGAATGGGCGACAGAGAAACATCTGTGTATGGAGCATCTCTGGGCTGGGGATAAATTCCGAATGAGTGACAGAATGGAAACCGTGTCTGGAGCGTATCTGAGCTGTAACTGTATTTGAACTTTGAATGAATATCAGAATGACTGCCGTGTCAAGAGTGTATCTGTATAGTATCTGAATTCTGAATGGGCGATAGAGAAACATTTATGTGTGGAGCATCTCTTGGCTGGGGATAAATTCCGAATGAGTGACAGAATGGCAACCGTGTCTGGAGCGTATCTGGACTGTATCTGAAGTTGAGATCTGTATGAGTAGCAGAATGACTTCCGTGTCTGGAGTGTATCTGAGACTGTAACTGGGATCTGAATAAGTGACAGGATGACTTCCGTGGTGACTGCACTGGAGAGAAACAAACTGCTGGGGTAAAGGCCGAAATGGCATCCGTGTTTGGAGCGTATATGAACTTGTAGTTGATAGTTAAATCTGAATGAGAGATAGAATGGTCGTCGTGTCTTGAGCATATCTAGTATGTATCGGATTGCTGAAGTCTGAATGAGTAGTAGAATGACCGCCGTGTCTGGGGTATATTTGTACTGTATTTTTGACTTGAAATTGTGAATGAGTAAGAGAATGACCGCCGTGTCTAGGGTATATCCATATTGTATCTGAATAATTGTTAATGATAGCCTTTAATCTTATCCTGAAAAGGGTAAAATGTTAGCTAAAACACAAAGTTATGCTGCATGATATGTATGATGCAATGAATCAATGTTTATGATATGTGGACGTAATGGATGTGCATGTAAGCTGAGTAGCTGTCTTGCTGAGGAGAGTAAATCCTTGATAATTGGAGATAATGAAATCTTTGATTGCTGTCGGGGATAGTTAATCCCTGACCGACGCCGGGGATTCCAAAAATCTGATTATTGAAGACGAGAAATCCTTGCTGACTGCTTGGGGATTAAAGATCTTTGATTGTTGAGAATGAGAAATCCTGGGACCACTGCTGGAGATTAAAAATCCTTGGCGATTTGTGGGGATTGACAAAGCCTTTAACGACTTCTGCATGGAATGAGAATCCTTCATGACCTTCCTGGGATATAGGGAAAACTCATGAAAATCTCTACTGGGGAGTTAAAACCTAGGAGGATTTTGCTTGGAGAAATGAGACCGAGAATCTTCGATCTTGCTGGGAGATAACTCTGTGGGGAAATGTTCACTATTCTGGCTCCGTTGGGGATAGGATTTTCAGGGTCTTCGAGCTCCACTGGGGATCTTGAAGCATAACTCTGATGGGAATTTTGAGACTTAACTCAGCTGGGGAACCAAGTTTAGAATGCATTGGCTCTTCCAAGGATCTTGAAGCTTAACTCCGCTGGGGAATAATACTCCAAACTTTAGCTTTGTTGAGGATCTGAATGATGTATCGTAGGGGATTTCTTCTGAAAGGGCACAAAGATATCTTCCTACACCTTCAACCTATCAGTAATTAACCTTTTTAAATTTCTTTTTATTTGTAAGCAATGATTATATTCAAATGCATATGCCTATTTCACAAAACATTGGACGTTTTCAAATAAAACATAAGTGTAAAAAGAAAAGGAAGGCAAGCAAATTTCTGCATTTTGAAGTATATTTGTATTTAACTTTAGTGAGTATCTTTTTACAAAGGAGACAGACATCCTAGTAAGAGAATGTTGTCGTAAAATTGAAAAAATTTATACAAAAGAAAGATGGCTATGTGTAACAATTCCATGGGATTCCCATTCTGCTATAGCCTTCACAACTCTGAATATCTTGTCCATTCGCTGCTTCGTCCGCCGATGACTGGATTGATCATAAGCTTGGAGCTTGTTGGCGAATATATTGTTCTTAAAGTGATCCGACGAGACACAGTCATACGCTTTATTTCCCTAACTTTTGCCTGGACCGCCCTTTCGGGTTTTCGATCCACCGGGAAACCCTTTTTTGCCCAAGTCGCCCTTTCGTGTTTTCAACTTGCCGGGTGTACAGATTTTTCTGCTTTATCCCTAATTTTTGCCTGAACCACCCTTTCGGGTTTTCGATTCACTGGGATGCCCATTTTTGCTCAAGTCGCCCTTTCGGGTTTTCAACTTGCCGGACCGTTTTATGCGTAGTATCTTTTGACTATGTCTGCGTTCGCAGGGTGTGGCAAGTTGTCACCGTCCATGGTGGTCAGAATCATTGCCCCACCAGAAAATATGCTCTTGATCACAAATGGTCCTTCGTAAGTAGGAGTCCACTTGCCCTTGGGATCACTTTGCGGTAAGATGATCCGCTTGATTACAAGATCTCCAACTTGATATACCTGACGTCTGACTTTCTTGTTGAAAGCCTTGATCATCCGTTTTTGATACGTCTGACCATGAAAAACAGCAGTAAGTCGCTTCTCGTCGATCAAATTAAGTTGATCAATCCGGGTCTGAATCCAATCGTCTTCACTCAAACCAGCGTCTTTCATAATCCTTAAGGAAGGAATCTGAACTTCCATGGGTAGAACAACTTCCATGCCATACACCAAAGAAAATGGGGTTGCCCCTGTTGAAGTACGTGCCGTGGTACGATACCGATGCAGAGCGAACGGTAACATCTCATGCCAGTCCTTGTAGGTGACTGTCATCTTTTGAATGATCTTCTTGATATTTTTGTTCGCGGCTTCAACAGAACCGTTCATCTTCGGCCGATAGGGAGATGAATTGTGATGATAAATCTTGAACTGTTCGCATAGAGCGATGATCATAGTGTTGTTCAAATTTGTACCGTTGTCTGTGATGATCCTGTCGGGGACACCATACCGGCATATGAGGTTCTGCTTGATGAAGAGGGAAAAGACATTCTTTGTAACAGAGGCAAAGGAAGCTGCTTCAACCCACTTGGTGAAATAATCAATAGCGACCAAGATGAAGCGATGTCCATTGGATGCCGTAGGCTTGATCTCCCCAATCATGTCAATTCCCCACATTGCGAATGGCCAAGGAGCTGTCAGAATGTTGAGGGGAACAGGAGGAATATGTACCTTGTTGGCGTAGACTTGGCATTTATGGCAAGTACGGGAATGTTGATGACAATCAGCTTCCATGGTAGACCAGTAGTAGCCTGCCCTTAGAATCTTCTTAGCCATCGTGTGTCTGCTCAAGTGGGTGCCAAACGTGCCACTGTGTATCTCGGTCATGATCAACTCTGCTTCAGCTTTGTCCACACAACGAAGTAAAACACAATCATTGCTGTGCTTATAAAGGATGCCATTGCTTAGAAAGAACTTGGTAGCAAATCTCCTTAAGAACTTTTTGTCATTGACGGAAGCTCCTTCAGGATATTCTCTAGTCTGGAGATATCTTTTGATTTCATGAAACCAAGGTGATTCCATTACTTCTTCGGTATTAATCTCATGATAGTGCACAGGTTCATCCATTCGCTCGATGGTAATTTGGGGAGCCTCGTTATCCCAGTTGAGTTTAAACATGGAAGACATCGTAGCCAGGGCATCTGCTAGCTGATTTTCTTCTCGCGGGAAATGCTTGAAAGTAATCTGCTTGAAATGAGGCAACAACGTCAAGACATGTTCCTTGTATGGGATAAGATTAGGATGCTTGGTGTCCCACTCTCCTTTGACTTGACTGATAACCAAAGACGATTCCCTAAATACGACTAAAGATTTGATTCCCAAGTCTATAGCAGCCTTGAGACCAAAGATGCAAGCTTCATATTCAGCCATGTTGTTGGTACAGCTGAAGCAAAGTCGAGCAGTGAAGGGTGTATGGCAACCTTCCGGAGAAATGAGTACCGCACTGATACCGTTGCCAAGTGCATTTGAAGCACCATCAAAGTACAGGGTCCATCAGGATCCTTGTTCAGGTCCGTCATACGGTCTGTTACCTTCAATGTTGTCCAATGTCATGATGTCCTCGTCAGGGAAGTCGAATCTCAAAGATTGGTAATCTTCGACAGCTTGATGAGCTAGATGGTCAGCTAGTACACTCCCTTTTATAGCTTTTTGGGTAGTATACTGGATATCATACTCAGTCAGGATCATTTGCCATCTAGCGATTCTTCCAGATAAAGCAGGCTTCTCGAAGATATACTTGATCGGATCCATTTTGGAAATTAGTAAAGTGGTGTGAGTCAACATATACTACCTTAGCCGGCGAGCAACCCATACCAAAGCGTAGCAAGTTTTCTCGAGCAGTGAGTAGCGAGTCTCACAGTCGGTAAAATTTTTGCTAAGGTAATAAATGGAATGCTCTTTTCGGCCAGACTCGTCATGTTGGCCCAGCACGCACCCCATTGAGTTATCCAAAACGGTCAGATACATGATTAACGGACTTCCTTCGACGAGTAGCATCAGAATAGGAGGTTCTAGAAAATACTCCTTGATTTTATCAAAAGCAACTTGACAATCGTTGTTCCATTCAACCACTTGATCTTTCTTCAATAGTTTGAAAATTGGCTCACAGGTAGATGTCAGGTGAGAGATAAACCTGGCGATATAGTTTAAGCGTCCCAAGAATCCTCTAACCTCCTTTTTAGTGTGGGGGCAGGCATTTCTTGTATAGCTTTTACTTTAGCTGGATCAACCTCAATGCCTTTGTTGCTGATAATAAATCCCAAATGTTTACAGACCTAACCCCAAAAGTGCACTTGCTTGGGTTCAGTCTGAGCTTATATTCTTTCAACATGGCAAACAGCTTTTGCAAATGATCAAGGTGTTCTTTCTCTGTCTATGATCGAGCTATCATATCGTCTACGTAAACTTCGATCTCATGATGTATCATATCATGAAACAAAGCTACCATGGCGCGTTGATAGGTTGCCCCTGCATTCTTCAGTCTGAATGGCATCACTTTATAGCAGAAGGTACCCCATTGCGTGACAAAGGTAGTTTTCTCCATGTCCTCGGGGGCCATTTTGATCTGGTTGTATCCCTAGAATCCATCCATGAAGGAAAATACCTTGTGCTAAGCTGTGTTGTCAACCAAGATGTCGATATGTGGCAACGGAAAATCATTCTTGGGGCTAGCCCTGTTCAAATCTCGATAGTCCACACACATTCTGACCTTGCCGTCCTTCTTAGGCACAGGCACAATGTTAGCAACCCATTGTGGATAGGAAGTAACAGCCAGAAAGCCAGCGTTGAATTGCTTCATTACCTCAGCCTTGATCTTCTCAGACATGTCAGGCCTCATCCGGCGGACCTTTTGCTTGACCAGTGGACAATCTTCTCTTGTAGGGAGACGATGAACCACGATATTTGTGTCCAATCCTGACATGTCTTCATAAGACCAGGCGAAGATTTCAACATATTCGTTCAACAACTGCACTAAGCGCTCTTTGACACTTGGTTCCAGGTTAGCACCCACTTTTATCTCTTTCTTGTCTTCCTCTGTCCCCAAGTTGATGGTTTCTAGCAGCTCTTCATGAGGCAGAATGGCCCTCTCTTCTTGTTGTAGAAGTCTGGATAACTCTCTCGGCACTTCACAGTCTTCGTCAACTTCGTACTAAGCATGATTGACCAAATCTTCAGAGTTATCGAAGGTTAAAGCAGAATAGTCACCCATGGAATCCGGATTGGATGGGTACCTGCATTTGTGAGTGTGGGTGTGTGTAAGGGATAACCATCCTTAAACAAACAAAAATGAAAAAGGAAAGAAAATGAACATAGCAATTTATAGATGAAAAACGTCCAATGATTCATTAAAACATGGCATATGATAATGAAGAAAATCAAGCCCTTACAAATGGACCTACATGCTCCGGGCAAGGCATGAGGTGAAAATAGTGTGCGAATTGTTTAGTTATTACAGACCATAAATGGGAAATTGTTCAAACATAAAATTACTGGTTGATAAAGGTGATGGGAACAAAATCCTTTGCTTCCCAGCTGCTTAAACCCCCTTCAACGGTCGGAAAGATCCAATCTTCAAAGTGGCCCTCTTCATCTTCATATTCTACAGCATTGATTCTATGGTGAGAGATCTTGACGGGTGGTCCTCCAGCCTTGGAGCGACGCATAGCCTTCTGTGCTGCAATAGTAAACCCTAACACAAACTTGTCCGTCTTATGGGGAAAATCAGGCAATTTCCACCACACTGTGCTCTTTCCTTCTTTAACCACTGTCTCTGCGTCCTTGAGAGATGCCATCCTAGATACATGATTGGGAATGATAGGCACCTCAACCATTGTCTTCACAACTGCTACCTCAGGAGAAACTTTCTCAAAATGTTGGAAAGGCGTTTCGATGAACTTTCCATCCAACTCCACATATCGGAAGGAATTGAGATGACTTATCATGTACTCTTCCTCCCCGTGCACTGTTATAATCTTACCCTTAACAGGATATTTCAGCATTTAGTGCAAAGAGGAGGTAACTGCCCCGACATAATGGATCCACGGTCTTCCTAACAAACACGAATATGACGGATGGATGTCCATCACGTAAAAGGTGGAGTTGAAAACTTTTGTGCCTACTTTGATAGGAATATCAACCTCTCCATGAACCATTCTTTTGGACCCATCAAAGGCCCTAACAACAATGTTACTAGGTTTGAGGGTCAATCCTTCGCAATCCAAACGGTCTAAGGCTTTTTTCGGCATCACATTCAAGGAAGAACCAGTATCAACTAAAACATGGGTGAGGGTGGTTCCCCTGCATTCAACTGAGACATGTAGCGCGTCGTTGTGTTTCCTTCCTTTGGGGGTCAAGTCAGCATCGGAAAAGCCCAGGCCATTATCAGCAGTAAGATTGGCCACACACTCTTGAAACTGGTCAGCCGAAGTCTCTTGGGGTACATGTGCCGCCTTCAAGAATTTGATTAGGGCCTTAGCATGGGCCTCAGAACAGAGCAGAAGAGCCAACATTGAAATCTTAGAAGGGGTCTGGCCTAGCTGTTCCACAATGTCGTAGTCACTTTTTCTGATTATTTTCAAGATTTCATCCATTTCTTTCTGAGTGGTTTCGGGGATAACCACAGCATGAGCCTTCGTCCTGACAGGCACTTCTAGTATCCCCTTACCCTTGTTGGTAGCATCAACATATGGTCTTTCTTCAGGAGTATCCAATTCTTCAATCACTGGGCCTTGCACAGATGGTCCAACAGGTACAGAAGCTTTCAAGGATCCGAAAACTGCTCGAGGGGGAGCAATCTCCGGAGAAAAGATCCGGCCGCTGCGGGTTATCTTGCTTGTACCTGCAATGTTCCCTATATCAAGGTTTTCTTCTTCAGAATTCTCTTGGACTGCCTCAATTTGTTTGATACCATGGTAGAAGATTTCTCCCCCATAGTTCCATGGTATTGTTTTTCTAGATTGGCACGGGATAGGTCCTGACATGGTGATCTTTAATGGTACACATTTAGAGATGGGTGTAATCCTGACAGGCCTTTTGCGAGCTTTGGGAGGATTGTCGGAAATGGTTATGATTGCAATATCGTTGGTTGAAGTAGTAAAAGTAGCAAGAGTAACAGGATTGAAGGTATCAACAGGGTTTTCTGGAAAAGTATCTCTTGAGTATCCATCAGGCGTTGGACACCTGATTTCAACATTGGGAAATCAGCTCGTATGTTCAAACAAAAATAACAGTCCTTCCCGCAGCCTGGGAATATCCCGGCTCTCATCAACTTCTCTTTAATCACTAACAATGGAGTCAAAAGATAGGCAACATCAGTAACATGGAGGTCTTCTATAATAGCATGAATATTGTGGCCGTGCTTGGACATCAGAGCAGATATCACATTGGGCTTCTCAGGCACATCGAATTCTACTTCTTTGGCATCAATCAAGTCTTGGATTTTGTTCTTAAGCGCCCAGCAATTATTGGTATTGTGCCCAACACTGTCGGAATGGTAAGCACACTTGGCATTGGAGTGGTAGTATAGAGAGGAGGTGTTAGGGTTCTTTGGCGCTTCCTTCAAACTAGTAAGATTCAGCTTCAACAAATGAGGGAGTACCTGGGCGGGCGTCATGTTGATTCGGGTGAACTGCCGTTGTGGCCTTTCTACCCATTGTTGATTAGGTCTCGACTAATTGCCCCGAGGTTGATCATTTGAAGAATTTTGAATCACCACAGCCCCTACAGTCGGCCGGCGCTCGGTTCTTCCCTGACTCTTCTGAGAATACACAGCAGATGCTTCCTTCTTGGCTGGGAAGAGTTTCTTAACAGCTGTGGATGCGGAAGCATCCTTCTGAATCTTTCCACTCTTAATACCGGCCTCGACCCTTTCGCCGGTCAAAATTAGTTCAGTAAATCCCGTGGAAGAACTCCTGATTAGATGGTTGAAGAAGGGGCCAGACAGGGTCCCCAGAAACATGTCAACTAACTCCCTATCTGACAACGGTGGCTGCACCCTTCCAACCAGATCGCGTCACTTCTGGGCGTACTCTTTAAACCCTTCATTGGAAGCCATCCCCAAACTTTGTAACTGAGTACGAGTGGGCGCCAAATCAGCGTTGTATTGATATTGGCGATAAAAAGCAGCCGCCAAGTCTTCCCAATTGTGAACCTATGATCTCTCGAGTTGATAGAACCAGTCCAACTGCGTTCCAGACAAATTGTCTTGAAAAAAGTGTACCCAGAGGTCCTTATCGGATGAGTGAGGTTGGATCTTTCTGACATACGATCTCAGGTGCATCTTTGGGCAAGACAGACCGTCGTACTTGGCAAATGTTGGCACCTTGAACTTGGGAGGGATAACAATCCCAGCTACCAGCCCTAGTTCTTCAAAGTCCAAACCAGGGACCCTCTGCAACTCCATGGCTGCCAGTCTATCCTCAAGATTCTTATATTTATCATCCGCTGGAGGATACTGTTGTTCGGAGTAGTCTTCGTCTTTTTCCTCTTCTTCCTCTTCAACCTCAGATTCAGAAGGTACAGCAGCCCCTTTCCCTTTACCGGCCCCTTCGTCATACGTTGAGGGGAACTCAAGAACCTTTCTGGCATTGCTTTCAAACCTTCTTCCAAAAGTGGCTACTCCAGGTCTCTTTTTCTTTTTCTCTTTATTCTTCTCCAAAAAAGCTTTGAGGTCCTCTTGACCCTTTGCCAAGGTCATGAGGAGTTGCTGAAATTGTGAATTTTGTGCCTGCAGATCCTTTACCATCTGCTCCAAATCCATCTTGCTGAAATAAACAGCAGAAATATAAGGAAACCTGGTGTGAAGACCTGTTTATGCATATGATGAATGGTATGTTATTCATGTAATGCATTCAAGGATTCAGAAATTCAAATTTGTTGCAAACAAAAAGAACGCACGTCATATTAAGAAGAAATTGTTAGTACATAAGTGCCCCATGGGCAAAATATTACAAAATTCTTAATGTAAAAAGACATTGCGCATCCTCTTTGGTGCGATGTAAGTGTTGAGAGTTTCATCCTCATGAAGTCGGCGAGTAAGCTCCAAAACCTTCTTCTCACTGGCATAGAAGTTGGCTTCAAAAGTATTTCGTTCTTCCTTGAGTTGGATCCAACTCTTTTGCATTTCTTCCCATGATGTTGGCATGTCAGGATGTATGATGGTGTATGGAACCTCTCCTTCCATAACAGGCTCTTTGATCAAGGGAAGAATGTGAGGGTATGGCATCATAAGATTCTGGGCGCGGGTTCGTACCCACTTGAGGTAAGGCTCAAGGGGGATGGAATTTGTGTGCCCCAGTGTCTTACTATCCACTTTGTTAGGCATCCTCCAAGCTCTGATGAACCTTTGTCGAAGTCCTTGCGCATCGTTGTCGAAGTCAAAAACTAGGTCAGGAATTAGCATGTCATGAGGGCCATCCCTCCGAGCATATCCAAACTGCCTCAAAGCTAAATAGGGGTTGTAGGTAATGCCTCCCCTAATGCCAATGTGTGGGACATTAGGGAATTCGCCACAACGATCAATGATGATGACATTTTCTCTGGACCGAGAACACCAATGTACATCAGAATGTGTGAGGGTCATCAATCGTTTTGACCACCTTAAACCCTGCTCATTCTTCAAAACTGATTATGGAAGGTGAGAAATAAACCACCTTGCTAGGAGAGGATTACAGCACATGAGAACACCTCTTTTCCTCATTGTTCGTGTGTAAAATGAGTGTAGCATGTCTCTAAGCAATGTGGGTATAGGATTCTTGGATATGAATATCTTGACAGCATTCTCATCTATAAGTTGGTCAGGGTTTGGGAACAAGACCAACCCATAGATGAGGAGTACCACAATCTCTTCAAAGGCTTGTAGGTCAAGAGAATTCCAGCAGTCTTGTGCCTTCTCAAACAGAAACTTTTCCAAGAAACCCTTGACACCACTTATGGTTTCCCAATGTCCCTTGATGTCAGATGGCTGCAAGTGTAATGCTTGAGCAATATCTTCAGGCTTTGGTTCTTTTTTTGTACCATTGTAGGGTAGTTGATGTAGAATAGGAATTCTCAGGAGTTGAGAAAATTCCTCCAAAGTAGGCACCAATTGATAATCAGGGAATGTGAAACAGTGGTGGAGGGGGTCAAAGAACTGGAAGAGAACTTTCACCATGTCTTCTTCAATGTTGGTGTTGACCAAGTTGAGGAGTCTACCATGTCTTTCACTGAAGAGGGAATTCTCTGGAATCCTGGAAGTAAGCTCCTTGAGTTGAGGAGGGATTCTCACAAGGTTGACTTGAATTGTTTTCCTGCGAAGAGATTCCATGACCTACAAAACAAGAACAAAGATGAAGATCCAAACCCTTGAAATGGTTAGTGGATGCATATGATGCTTTATGATGTTCATGATGTATGCACAAATATATGTACAAGCAAGTCACATAAAACCCTAGTTTCATGCTTGCATGAGGTTTCATAGGTAAGTACCCTCTTGAGTTTAGTTGGCTCAAACCTGCCCTATAAATAGTAACCGGGTTCTAAGGAGCTCAATATCACTGGATTGCTTTCTATGTTCATTTTTTTGGTTTAGCGACTTAACTAGCGACCAAAATATTCCAAGAAAACAACCCTCAATGAGTGTAGTATCGAGTATCTACCAACTTTGGACTGCACCAAAGCCGGTCATCTCACTACCCCTAATAAAATGCCAAGATGGTCAAGTAAGGTTCTAAGAGTTCATTAGTGCTTTATGACATCACTCAGCGGCCCCGTATTCTCTTTGATTGACTCAAAGGCTACCGGTACTCACAAATATGTCGCACTAATATAGCTATTGCTTCAACCATGTCGGTATACCCCCGCGCAGTTTCCACAATGTATTGCTATTTACCTATGAATGTTTCCCAAATCCCGGTAGATGATTTCAAGCCCAAACAAGAGAACCAAAATGTAAAGCAATCAAAGCAAACAATAATCATGCAAAGGGTGATCTAAGCCCTAAGGTTACTCCACTTTTAGAAATAGTCCCCAGCAGAGTCGCTAGTTCTGTAATACGGTGGGAGAACTGACTTGGGATTTTGCGTTTGTGTTCGCAAATGTTTCGGTTTAGCAAGAGTCGCCACCGACTTTTTATTTTATCCTAAGGAAAGGTCAAAAAGCACAGGAAAGACCTTTGAGATGTTTTCTTGGGTTCGGGGAGTATATTATAGAAAGGGAAGGTATTAGCACCCTTTCTATCCATGGTTATCCATGGGCTCTTAGTTACTTGCTTATATCACTTGCTTTGCTTTTCAATTGTTTGAAATGGTGCTCTTCAATTGTTTGAAATGGTGCTTTGTGTGTGGTTTTGAAAGATGTTTTGAAAAGAGGCCATCGTTGTGGCAACCTTTGTAATGATTCTTGTTTGAATGTATACAAAGGTGTTTTTGTCGTTTGAAAAGTTTTCAATGTTTGAAAGTAGGGTTTTGAAATTGTGTTATGAAGTGTGTTTTGAAGATAGAAAGGATATTTTTGCAAGCTTTGATCAAGTAACTAAGAGTTGTCTACCCTATTTTACTCAAAGATCTTTCTTATGTTTTTAACCCTTTTAACAGTGTTGTTTCACCATTGTATTTGGTGAACAACCTTGTGTTAGGATGTTAAACGGGACAGGCGCGGGTCATCTTATAGACCATGATAGCATAGTGTCAAGTATTTTTGGCAATTTTCTTGAGGGACTTGATCATTTTGTTTAGGAAACTCAGATAGCGTCATCGAGGGACTATGATATTTTGTTTTATATTTGTTTTGCCAAAGTACTTGGCATGCATATCATGGCCCATTTTTGAAGGCAACAAGTGGATTGAAACCCTAGGGGTGCAAGTGTGTATTGTGTTTGTTTTTCATGCATTTTTGTCTTTTGATTAGGTCAAGCTAATTGTTGATTTTTATTTTGCATACAAACCCTAGGTCTAATCATGGCATAATTGAAAGCATTTAAAGGTGCGAGAATTTAAATTATACACTATTACAACATGATATAGGGAGGGGGGTACAAATTTGAATTGGGGATTATTTTGCAAGAAATTAAATCCTAAATTATTACAACCATATTGAATGGGTAAGACATAACAATTAAATGTACAATATTTAAATACAATAAAATAAATAAATATTAAATAAAATATATTATGCAAAAAAGTTTTTTATGTATGTAAAAATTATTTTTAAATGTGAAATGTCAATAAATAAAAAAGAGTCAATTTCAATTATTTTGTTTTTTAGGGCAAAAACCCGAATTTCCTAAATAAATGGCATTATTTATTATTTATGTACAATAATGTCTCAATTTGTATAAAAAATAAAAGTATATTGTAAAAAAGGTATTTTTAGCATCAATTATTAATAAATATAAAAATGTATTATTTTTGTGTTTTTTGTCCTAACTATTTAATAAAATAAAATATATAAGTTTATATATATATATATATATATATATATATTATA